>JAMBLF010000402.1:0-273062 GCA_030578115.1 Leucoptera coffeella
ATTCGTCAAACATTAGATACAGTATCACCATTAAAAAAAACTAGTTATACGTTATCAACTATACTCAAACGCATGTATAGATAATGTAGTTAGTAAGCTTTATTCCCAACAATTTATTGCTTATGTGAAGTTGTATTGAATGTGAGAAAATATAGAAAATGTATCCCAAAGTTAATAATTAACTGATATAATTATATGGTGATGTCCTTGACAAATAATTGATGTCAAATATGTAAGTTAGTTTCAAAGCTTTACGATAGATGGTACTGCATCTAATTTTGACACGCAAGAAGTCATTTTGTCAATGGCTGTTCAATATCGTAGCTTCTAACTACTGTGATATTGTGTTTCAAATACTTATTTATATTCAGTGTTGAAAACCGCAAAAGGCCGTCAGCAGTGTTAGTAAAATATAAAGATAAATATAGTTTTATCGTGTAACACTTTAATTGAACCGTAATTTATCATATTATAATTAAAGACATATAACAGTATTATATTTTTATATAATTATGTTATATGGGTCATCATTTTAATATAATATAAATTGTCTTTTTTATTATTTGAGTTTGAAGTAAATGTACGAATTTATTCAACAAATATAAATCTTAAGACTTTTAAATAAAGACAATTCATATCACTAATTATTAATTTGTATTTAATTCATCCCACCTTAGCCATTGTTTATTTCATCGCATATATTATATGACATAAAATTCCTATTTTTCATTGATTCCTTAATAATAGAAGATAAATTTGTCAAACATCAATATTATATAATCTAGAATGAATGTCATATAATGAAACGCACTAACCAATGTCAGTACAGAAAGTATATTGAGTGAATTTTTCTCTTTCCATGAAAAATGGTATAACAAAAATGATACTTAAAAATATCGACTAATACTTATTCAACAAACATTTACAACCCGACAAACAAAACAAAACACTTTGTATACTGACAAAATCAAACGGACAATTCCGACATAACAAAAAAAACTTAATCAGTACAAAAATTATTCCCAAGGAACCATCCGTATGATAAACCCGCATATAAACTGAATTCTATACTACGAATAACCGTAGTATAGAAGTTTTACATACCTGAGTTTGTAGCCTGGTTAGCCCTCGGATCCATAGGATTTGTCCAGCTCTTGGTTTCTTCTCCAGATCATTGTCGTAGTCCGCTGAGGTCTGCATTTCCACCGGGTCCGGCTGACCGCGACCCCAACTGGAAATGTCGGCATGTATATGAAGCCATGGAGTAATTAATAAGAGGAGTGGGCCATACGCAATATTTGTATGGAAACTAGCGTGGCATTACGCGGGGTGAAACGAGGTATGCGTGATGGAGGGGAGATATTACAACCAATCAAAACACGGCATTGGCCAATCAAATTAGGTATCTTCTTTCTACTACACATTTTTAGACTCCGCACCAATTAAAACACGCCATTTGGACTCCGCACTGCGTAACAGGGACCGCTCCTAACGCCGGGTCCTCTTTATATTTGGTTCGTGATATAAAGCATATGCTATATTTATGCAAAAGGAGTCCCCAACATACGTATATTCTTAAATATAAATTCACAACCTTTAATCTCATTTTTACGACATTAAATATCCTCTGAGACTTGACATTATTTTCTACGTCACTTTTAACATGAATATTAGCGTTGTGATGTTATATGGAACAATGGCGACAGCACATTGCTATCCTATCGTCCAGTAGATTCCATTTACCCCTAGTCCCTCAGTCACCTCCTTCAACATGCAGGTACAAACGGCAACCAGATCACATCAGTCAATTTTAGTGACAATTTCTTCCTATTTACAAAAAGGTCCTAGAGTGGAGACCGCATCTCAGTAAACGTAGTGTGGGGCGCCCCCCGGCAAGGTGGGAAGACGATCTGCGCAGGTTGGCCGGCATCGAATGGATGCGAACGGCCACTGACAGGGAGAAGTGGCGTCATTTGGGGGAGGCCTATGTCCAACAGTGGATTCAGACAGGCTGTGATTACAACGATGATTACAACAATGAAAACATGATCCCGACATTTCTGAGAAGACACACACTCCACAAGTCCACATACGCCCTCTACCGGTAATACTCACGAGAGTTTCTTGGGGATCTTGCGCGTGGGCACGGTGGTGACCACCTGGCCCCAGACGAGGGTGCCCAGCCCGAAGAAGATGCACCACAGCCACTGGTCCAGCGTCAGCGCCGCCGTGCTGAACGCCATGCCGCCGAACTGGATTATCAGCACCTGGGGAACGAGTTTCACATACATACATACACATCAATATAATAAGACATACAACAGTCAGATAGACGCTATATTGAAAAAAGGTGACGTTAGGTGTACCTATAACCAGCGAGTGAGTTTGAGAAGATGTATGAGTGTCAATGAAGCGAAGGTGGTCTGTCAGGATCGGGACAAATGGGGATCCGTAATCTCTCTACAGGGATTCAGGTGTGATGTGTATGTATGGGAACAAAGGTTGCTGTGAGTGACTAGGTAGTGGACTATTTAGGATAAATACGTACAGGGTTTTTGATACTTATAATATGGAGTAGTAACTGGAATAGGCTCAAAGGACCAAAAATGTATATACTCTTTCTTTCTTTAGTTTCCATTATACAATTCGCAAGCCATATGAATTTGACGTTATAAATGCATTAAAACCTTAGCATATCCCAAACCCGGCTTTAGAGAAACCGGCAAGTCTCGTTTATGTGTTCAATTCTCATTCTTTTTCTGGTCCTTCGAACCATACTGATACCATCATCAGTCAATTACTCGATATTTACGTATACAACATGTCATTCATTTTATAAGCACACTAGCGACCCGCTCTGGCTTCGCACGGGTATAAAATATATAGCCTACTCCACTATTTAATGGATGTTATTATACATATAAACCTTCCTCTTGAATCACTCAATCTATTAAAAAAAAACCGCATCAAAATCCGTTGCGTAGTTTCAAAGATTTAAGCATTCAAAGGGACAAAGGGACAGAGAAAGCGACTTTGTTTTATACTATGTAATGATATCCTCGATGTATAGAAACCGACCTGCGACGCCATGGTGCCGATCCAAATGGAGTAGAAAATGGGGTTGGTGAACAACCCTTGGAAGACGTTGCGCTGGCCGTGGATCTTGCGCGCGTTGATCTCGTTGAACAGGGTCATCATCACGAAAGTGTTGAAGATGATCGTGAAGTGCTGCGTGGGACTGGCGCCGATCGCCTGGTGCAGACCCGTCGGGATGTTCAGCATTCTGTCGCCTGGGAAACGAGATTTACGTTAACATGTTATTTATATCAGATCGTTTCGGGTGGTGATCGATAGTCTCTGCCTATATTCTTAAGGACGTAGAGTGAATATATGTATGTGTATGTTATAATATTATACATACTAATTAAAAATTCTGCTTTTAACCGTTTGGGTGTGCTCTTTGTTCAAATATGGCAAAAAAGTTAGGGTGATATGGTATGGAATATTGCTGACAGGTAAACCATCGCCCTAAACATTCCATGGCAATATTATATTTTTAAAACCGATATAATCATCTTGGACGTAGTGAATATATGTATTTATATTATTTTGAATAACTTAGATGATACGATGGTGTCCCATAATACCTGCGACGTAAAAAGAATAAACTAGCTGCTGTTTTTCCCCGCAAGTCATTGGCTTTTGGCCTGTCACCAACGTTTCAGCCGTATTTATTAAGAACATCTTGTAGCCATTTTCTTTGCAAATAAATGACGCTGACGAATTCTGTCAGCCTGTACTCCAAATCTGATCAGGTACCCTGAATTAAATTCGATCCCCAAGAGATGAAGAACCGTGTATATGTATTTTTACACTCACCAGCAAACAACAAGGTGAAGATGACAGCCAGCTGATAGATGCCCTGTCCGAGGATGTTCTTCATCATGGTGCGGCTGATGAGGGGCTTGGTGCGTCCGTAGGGCTTCCGCTCGAGCAGGTCGGGCGTCGGCATCTCAGTGGCCAGGGCGAGAGAGGCCAGCGTGTCCATGATCAGGTTCACCCATAACATTTGGACGGCCTAAGGAAGGGTTAGGATTAGTTTCGTGATATAAATATGGAAGTACTTATACGTATATAATATAGACAAATTTAGCATCGTTCAAATTATAATGTTGTCTGCTACCTTTTTCAAGTATGTTTTGAGACGAGTAAGGAAATATTTTTTTCAGGTTTTTTTTGTAATAGGATAATTTAATATTATCAGTATATTCTTCAATTACTTACATCTATGTACTCAACAATAGGCTTATTTTGAACGAAAATTTTTTCGATACTTAACATACGACGATTCTTACACACTTTTTCTTTATAACTTATCCATGAATGCAAATTATTACAGACAGGTCAGCCAGTGTCAACCATAATCCTAAACAAACTTTTTTGTCCTCTTAAAACTTTTTTTTCATTTTTTTTACAACAAATACGTAAAAAAAACCTTAAGCGGGCTGTCCTGTATAGCGCAGGCCCCAATGAAGGCCACGATGACAGCAACCACGTTCACCGTCAGCTGGAACTGCAGAAACTTGGCGATGGAGTCATATACGTTGCGGCCCCACATCACTGCCTTCACAATGGACGAGAAATTGTCATCTGTCAGGATGATGTCCGACGCCTCTTTGGCTACGTCCGTACCGGCTATACCCTGAGGAATGGAGGCTTGTTGAGTAGGTGTACGTGGGTATATGGTTAGAGAGGACAAAGATAAATTGTGAACGGTGTATATGTACTTGTAAGTTGCCTGTTAAATTGAATACTAAATATTGAGCGAGTTTAATAGGGTAACTTTGCACGTTTTGTGCCATAAAAAGGCAGATTGGATAATAAGGGAAAAGAAATACTTTTAACCTTCGTGCATGTAACAATCCGTATACTACTACTAAGGCTCTATTAAACATAAATCATATCACGCCGGTTAAATTCCTATCTATTTGTTAGACTCGTAAATATATCATAAATATCTTTTATTTATCTTTATTTGAGTTATTGATGTCTTTTCTTTAAAAGGGCCTACCGTGTCCTGCATATTTATATAGGCAGATATAAAGTATTTGTATGAATACGTAAATATATGTAAAGTTATCCCTTACCATAGCAAATCCAACATCGGCCTTCTTAAGCGCGGGTCCGTCATTAGTTCCGTCTCCCGTCACAGCGACCACCTCTCGCTTGTCGAACGCCTTGGACTCGATCATGCCCTTCACCAGGGTGTATTTGTCAGTGGGCGAGGACCTGGCCAGCACTCGGAGCTTCGGCCACACTTTGTCCATTAGGTGTTGTTGTACCTGCGAGAAAGAATTATAAAATATGTATATTCATTCGCAAATGGTTTCCTAACGGGATAGGTAGAGAAAATTGATTGCCACTTTGAACAATCCTTTCAAATTGCTCACACCCTTTAACCTTCGCATACTTGTTTTTCAGTCTTTCAGGAATTAAAAATGCGAGATATAAAAATCATTGCACGGTCTAAATGCCACAATAATTACAGATTTAGTTATTTTTATATTTGATTTATAGACTTTTATCTTGTCCACATCGTTTATCGCCACCACCCATAATACTGGTCCCGGCAATATTTATTTATCTTCAAATCACGTCACCGTACCAAGGAAAATATGTTTATGAGACCACAATACGGTAAGCACAAGTCCCTTGCACTGTCATTTCTAATCAGAGCATCGTAACCCATTTTCTTTAGCTCGAGATTTACTACCCTCACCAATCTACGACCACATTGCACCCATTTTCCTAAACCTAGCGAATCTCACCTCTCCATTAGCGTCCCGGATGAGCCGATTAAACTCCTTGCCCTCGAGGATAAGGAAGTCATCATTAGGCTTCAGGATGCCGCACTTGATCGCGATGGAGCGAGCCGTGTTCACGTTGTCACCTGTCACCATGCGCACCGTGATGCCAGCCTTCTGGCATTTGCGGATCGCCTCGGGCACCTAAGTCAAAGTCAAATATTTTTATTCATCATGAGTACAAGTACAGTACATTCATTGAAAGTCAAAACATTTGCCTGACACTGGTTGTCTCTTAGCATTTAAATTCTACCTTTGTTAAGGTAAAAGGGGTTATTAATAAGTATGGTAACTAGTTGAAAAGGGTATTTTAATGTGTATAGTGAATTAAGAGTTACGTTGGTTAACGGTGTGTATGTAAATAAAGTATGAAATGCAATCAAAAACAATATAATTCAATTAAAGGTAATTTTAGTATCTGTTTAAGGTGAGTATCATATACGAATATAATTGCGAAAAAATAAAAAAGTTTTTAAAATAATTACTCATTGAAATACAAACTGTATGTAGGATAATTGAATATACGGATGGATATACACGATACACGAGTATACTCTGAGTGAACGTCATGAAAATGATCATTGGATTTTAGTAGCAATAAAATTATTTTTTTCACCAAACAATTAGTAATCATGTCACCTTGTCTGTTTCCAGTCAATATCTGCCTGTTACTTACTCCAAATAGGCTAGTTTTCACCATAAAGTGACTGCACTCAATGAATTAGTCTAAGTTCAAAGACGTATTACACTTAGTCTTACTATATATAATACATACCTCAGGACGAACAGGGTCCTCAATACCGACTACGCAAAGGCACGTGAGGTTATTCACAACGTTGTCTTCGTCGTCCCAGTTCGGCTCCTGGTCTATGTGCACCTGTTGAATGGAATTAAGACGTCAGACGTAAGGGAAAATATGGTGGTAGGGTAACTCTTTATTTCGTGTTACAACATTAGGTAAACAACAACTGTACAACTGTTCTTTCTCTCTTACTGTCAAACAAATAAACTACAGACAATTGAAATTTTTGTTGAAGATACATTTTAACAGGAAAATAAAGCGTTAGCTTACATATCACGTGTATTTCCTAAACCATCTACGTATTACATTCTTCACCAAAATAACCTTTCAGCTTTAAGATATCATCAAAACATTTGAGGGTAGACCAAAAACCCCATTCTACCTCCATCTGTCAACAAACACTACCAAGTTCCCAACTCCACCGCTAGATGTCGCTCCTCACCTGGTTGATCTCGGCCTTCCCGGGCACGAAGTCTCGGTACGCCACGCTGATAGTCCTCAGGCCGTCGCAAGCCATGGGTTCGATGACGTTACGAACCAGTCGCTCCTGCATGTCACGGGTGAACTTCTCAAGACGACCTTCGTGTCCGTAGATGAACGAGCATCTAAAGGAGAATAGATTTAGTTAGTATTGGTGCAGAGTTTGATTTTCCTTGGCTATGTTGCACGAAACAAATTTAATTACACACAAATATGCTCGTAACTGAGCAGATATATTGTAAAATACATTTATTAAATGATCACATATCACGTTTTTTGAACAATTTGTCATTCATATCTACAAAATAATCCACATCGATGTTTTGAAAGGTGAAATCATTTTTTATTTGCCTTCATACACCTGAATCAACAATTTACTTACTAGGGTGTAATAATATGTAAAAAACGAGACGAAACACGGTGTCTATTTAGACTTTTACTAACCCGGACAATTATAATCAAAACTAACCTATTCTAAACCGTAACATACACAAACACTCTTTTGATTAATAACTAACGGGACTTATCGCATAAGTTTTTATATAATAAAATTACCTCTATTAACCCGACGACGACGTTTCGGCTACGTTGCAGTCAACTTACGCGATAAGTCCCGTTAGTTATTAATCATGAGTATAAATTGCGTATCTCTTAAAACTTATAAACACTCACTTTTTAAGTACAATCTCTGACGCTCCCTTGGTATAGAGCCTGTACCCCCCCTTATACGGGATCACAGTACTCATACTCTTCCTCACAGAGTTGAACGTGTAGACCCGGGTGAAGGACTCCTCAGTATTACGCTCTCTGACCTTCTCGTAGCTTTGGCCCAGCCCTAGGACAAAGCCTAGAAGGGCGCACTCTGTCTTGTTACCCACTTGCATTGGCGGACCGGTCGGGTCTTGGGATGGCTGGGGAGGTATAGGATGGTACAATTATAGGCTAGTTGTTGTGTATTTGATATGTACAGCAGGAAAAAAGCAAAAAATTAAAAAAACAAAGTCGCTTTCTTTGTCCCTATATCCCTTTGTATGCTTAAATGTTTGAAAGTACGCAACGGATTTTGATGCGGTTTTTTTTAATTGATAGAGTGATTCAAGAGGAAAGTTTATATGTATTATAACATACATTAAATAGTGGAGTAGGCTATATATTTTATACCCGTGCGAAGCCGGAGCGGGTCACTAGTTGACTATAAAAAAATATTGAAATGTCTTAGTGCGAGTTATCGACGATACGGCTTGCCATCTGTCAGGAAAGGTGTTGACTATGCAAGTAACATTTGAGTGTTATGTGGCCATATAATCACTAATTCCACAATAACGAAGATGAAAAATGTGTATTCTGACTATCGCGAAAAGAGCTAAGTACGTGAATATAAATACATATATGTGGTGTATAAATATATACTGACCATGATCCTTGAAGTGAACGCGCTGTTGACGGAGATACCTTCGATAATTTTTTCACCAACCTCGGCCGGTATGTCAGAGAATGGGGGTGTCACCTGAAACGAACGAATCAATTAGGAACAAGCTTCACAATGCACCTACTACTTAAACCTACTAAACTATAATTACGTGAAGTAATAATCAATTTCGAAAGTATTCCATCGCAATTCTAGTAACAATTACAAAGGTTTGGTCACATACACATTTTTCCTCGGTTCTTCTATTTCAAATAGGGATCTAAGTACAATTATATGCCTCATCTGTTCTTATGGGTTTCTTTATTTTATATATAAGCATCAGACATACATACCACACCTTAAAACTCCCTTAAAACTTTAAGACAAATATTTCACATCCCCCATTTTCCCGATCCTGTAAAACCACTTCCTCTTCATCCATACACCTCATACACACTCGTAACCACCCACCTTGCACAGCTTCTCGCATATATAGGACTGGACCACCGTCATCCGATTGGTGGTGAGCGTGCCGGTCTTGTCTGAGCAGATGGCGGTCGCGTTGCCCATGGTCTCGCAGGCGTCAAGATGGCGCACCAAATTGTTGTCCTTCATCATTTTCTGGAATTGGGAACGAACGTGTTAGGTCAAATACTGTTCCTGTGAGACTTCATCACATAAACACACACTTCGAACAAGGAAGGGCGTAACGTGAGAGGAGTTAAGTAGACACATACACCAAATTTTGCCTTTTCATTGTTATTTAGTTTCCTTTACTTTAATTAAAAAGAAATTTTTTTTCCTTAATAATTAGAGATGGTTTTTTGCATTGATACAAATCACACTTAATTTGTCTTCCTACAGAGGGCAAGGCAGTGGTGACGGTTACCCATTTTTCCCGATCTTGGCAATGTTTATGCGTACTCCTAACATGACGCTTATCTAGTATGTCGCTTATTTAATTCCTTACCTTGACTGAATAGGCCAGGGACAGGGTAACGGCGAGCGGCAGACCCTCAGGCACGGCCACCACGAGTACGGTGACACCAATAATCAGATGCTTCACCAGATTGTTGATGTAGGTCGCCTTCCACGGCAGTCCTTGGGACACGAACGTGCTGATGCAGAAGTTCACCACCAGAATTATCACCGTCAGGACGGCGATCGTCGAACCGGCGTAACCGATCTGCGGAATGAGGCAATACGTTAAAATTTGCGAGCATTAAATTTTGTGGCTTTAGAAGTTCATGATTCTGTCTCCAAATGTGCAGAGATGATGATAACCAGAACCAAACGTGATAGCTGATAAACCATAGCGCCATTTACTCGAAATATAACCTAAGGAAATTACTTTGCAATTTTTTTCCTCTTCCGTAGTAGTAGGTATGCTTACACAAAATTAATTTTATTAGCGAAATAAAAAGAAATTTATCAACTTCTTTCCATTGGCAAAGGCATCAATATTGGGCCCAACATTGAGTTATACCGAAGTAACGTTTTACATACATATCAAGCACTTTTCCGTAGGCAAGATTTTTGTAAACACATTTGTCTCGATCCTGACATATCAGTTTGGCTTCGTTGACACCCATGTAACCATTCATTAATAATTTATTATTACATGTATGTAGAACATTTTTTTCAGGACCCACCTGAATAGCCAGTTTCGTCAATTTGGCCTGCAGGACAGACTTCTCCTTCTTGTGGCTGGATTCCGCTGGAGGCTTATCGCTCGCCGGCGCCGGAGCGTGGTTCGCTTCGTGACTGTTACCAGCTGGTAAAGTCGCGTCATCGTCACCTGGATAATCCAAATTCGACTTTAAAACGTTGAAAATAGAGTCGGTTTTCCAGCGAAGAGAGAAGGTAAGCTCTGTTCAGAATTTTGTTGATGCAGACCTGTTTTTGGATGTTAGATCAATTTTTTCTGTGTGATTTTGTGTGTTGTATTTTTTACTTTTTAAGGTTAGATCCAAATGTTAATTAAGTTAAGCGTTCAGCATAACCAAAGAAACCGGTTAACTAATTAGTCACTAAACTACTGGGTAGATGAGTAGGTTGTTGTGTGTTAATTAAAGACACATCATTCTTAGTGATGACTGATGTGTCTTTAACCGTCTTAACATGATGCACTGGTTCAAAGGTTCGAGGTAGTCACGTGCACAATGTTGGACGATCGCCATAGATGTGAAGCAAGGGTGGTAGCAAAGGACTTACCGGTCAGACTCTTTCGTTGGCCTTTCTTCAGTTTTTTAGCTTCTACTCAACCAATTCGTTTCCAATCGTTAAGGGGTCGTCAAGCATACACAACCATGGGGTGAATCGTCACCATGCGGTCAACAACAGTTAACACGATGCAATGTGTATGTTTTTTTTTAATTTTTTTGGAAAAAAATGTTTTTTTTTTTCGGCGACGATGGAGGTTGTGCGGCAGGCCAGGAACGGGGTGGAGAAAAAAAATGGATGTCATTGATTGGGTTATACTAGACACAAATGATCTGACACTAACACTAAGACAGGGGTACTAATACTATTGCGGTGAAACGTGGCGAAATGATTCGACAAAGAAAATTACAAGAGTCCTCCAAATGAACGTTAAATGAAGATAAAACACTTCAGAAAGTATCTAATATGAGAATATACGTAAACTAACATACTGAAATATAATATTTTTTATTTTTTCTTACACAGTAAATATTTTTTTCTCCTTTTTAGGTTCAAAAATCATTTCGACACGTCTTCACGCAAAAAACCTTCTTCCAAAAAACAATAGGTATTCTCGTCCCCATATACACCAATGGGCGCAAAGCCTAGACCACATGCCACCAAACACTAAAATGTTAGACACAAACACCATGATACAACACATAGTCTATATCTACTCAAAACAATATTATTTTTAAGTTACAATCTCGTTTAAGACAAATTCCGTTGTATTTTTCATTTTGAGTAAGAATAATTTTTTAAAAAAATAAAACGTACATAAATAATATTCAAATATAATCTGTTAAACAATGGCTCCATTTCTCATATCACAGCTAACTGTTTTCATTCATATATCTTTTGTCATAACAAGCTCTTTCGTACCTCTCCTTACAGAATTTTTATTTTAACTTCAATGTACGTCACCCTTACGTAAAAATACACACTTGTACTTAAAATCTTAAATAAAAAAAGTGATTACACACTTACATATTACACATACGTCGATTACTTTACTATGCTTACCGACAAAAAAATGACTGTCATACATCTTTTCATATTTAAAAAATCTCCTTTGACTCACTGACTATCTCTCATTCATCTACTCTACACGCTCTTTAATAAAAATATCACAAATTTTAACTGCATGTTCATTTCCAAATCATCACATATAACCTAAAATAACAATAACATGTAATTTACCAAGGACAACACAAAACAAATAATCAACCCAACAAAAAACAGTCTTTATAACATATTATTTTCCCACAAATATCGATTTTGGATAACCAATGAATCCATATGATATGGTGGTATGATATGGTCATGGAAACATAAAATGTATTTCACTCACTTATAGTCTTTTGAAATTGGAAAAACATAACATACATTTCAGAACTATTTTCCCTTACGGGGTAGTTGAAAATTCGCGTATTTATCTCTACAATTATGGAGTTAGTGATTCGATGGTTTCAAAAAACAATTGTACTAAATTATTTGTATCTTATATATATTATAATATGTATCTATATACATAGTTCAATTGATATTTATTTCAATTCAAATTATGTGTTTAGTTGTACGAGTGTTATCATACATTTATTTATTTTTGTAATCCGAATATAGTTGAAATAAAACGGAATTTATCATGTGTAGTGCCCATTGAAGTATATGTATGGAGGGGGTAGGTATATAAAAATACAATTCAATATGACACAAGCATTGAAATGCATAATCTATCGATTGATTCATTTATAAATGGAAGTAAAGAGTCGCATTCAATAAACTAATGCAAAAGCATTCTCAGGTTCTCAAAATTCGTCTAAATATCTAGAACTAATGCTAATTATAGAAAAATATTCTTGCATATTGATTGGTATATATGACAAACAAATATAAATACATATATGGAGAACTAATTTAAATTTAAGTCAACATAGACTTTCTATACAATAACTGAATAAATAATACTAATATTAATATTAAAATACACGCAAAAATATATTAGGTATAAGAAAGTATATTAACGAAAAACTTTAGACCAATATTCGGTGATATAAGTCATGTTAAGAATGTATAAACATAAGTACATAAATATCATACATTTCTTATTAATTAAACACAAAAGAACTTATTATTACTAATGTTTCAAATACCAATCAACATGAAAGGATTAAACTAGAGACAAACACACAAAGCATATTAGCATATAGGTAGTTGTTGTACATATATGGCTTTTGGACAAAACCTTTCATTCATTCATTGACTATTGTATTTTATTACTATCCATTTTTAAGAAAGTTTAAAGTATTAACAATACAATATTGTATTATATTATTACATAGACATTAAGAATTTGAATAACTTTACCTACATACAGATCTAAATTCACATCTCTGCGTCCCTAACGAGATAGGCAGAGACTATCGATCGCCACCTGGAACGATCCTGACAAATCTCTTGCTTCACACACCCATTAACCTTCTCATACATGCTCTTCCATTCTTCACATTACATACACTCTTAATAAAAGTCTCCAATTCGATTTGAGGTAATAATATTTGGACATTATTACACCAATTGAACTAGCCCCTTGCTAAGTTCATTTAAGACTTGTGTTAAGGGTACTAGTCAACGTATATTTAAGAAAAATATACTTATTATATATAGAAAAATACATATATATATATAGCATATATAATCAACCAACCAGACTGGAAAACAGACGAAAAGCGTAGTTCTTAACTCTGCCTCCACCGTGAATCGAACGCGTAATTAGCGTTCCGGCGTCTAACCGATCGCGCCACGGAGGTCGTCAAAAACCTAAAAAAACCTACATATGCATGTACATATATTTACAAACACTCTCTCTTCACAGGGATAAACAGACATCACCTATCCAAACCCAATTTCCCTACAAACCCTTCATCCAAAGCCAGTACAACAACCCCACAAGCTTCCTAGAGTAAAGGACTGACCTTTCTTCATCTGTTTGATCTCTTTGTCCTGCTTCTCCACTGCAGCACCCAGAAGCGTGAAGATTATACCAGCCTGGGAGTTCACACCCACGGCAGTAACCAGCATCTTGCCGGAACCTGGGTAAGGGTTATAGCATATACATTCACGTCCTTTAATCCCTTTCGGGTTGGACAGAACCTTGGAGACGATTATAAATAATAAATAGGTCACTTATTAGCATGAACTGGGGTTGTGATGTCATAATGGAACATACCATTTATTTACCTTATATTCGTTACATTAATTGAAAAGAGTTCTTTTGTTTGAATAGATATATAGTTCATTCGCGGACATCACCGTCGAATGTACGAAACTAGTTAGCTTTCCTAAATAAAATAAATAATCTCGTTCGGGGTGGACGTAAACATGGAGACGATAATATGTTGGGGTTTTGATGTTACATGGAACAATGGTGACAAGTAGCTAGCCTATCACCCAATAGATTCCATTATCACTTAGTCTCTTGGTCACCGTTTACGACATGCCGGGAAGAACGGCAGCTTTTTTCATCGTCAACATGTTACTTATTATATTCTCTATTTCATTATACATCACACCTACAATTTCATAAAGATATGGACAGTTAGTCGACATATCATATCCATAACTTATCACGAATTTCACACACAAGTGTTTCAAATCAAATCAAACTTTATTTGCAAACACACGTATTCAATGTTGTTACAAATTGGTATTTAAGGTACAGTGTGTTCGACCGTATCAGGCATGCGAAATAATAAAATTATGTTGAATATTTTTCACCTAATTGACAATTTATGTGACAATAAACATGCAATACATATTATTACATTGATTATGGAATTATAATTGTAGTAAAGTCACTCTTCACGACAACATTTCCCATGAGGGGTAAACAGTGTCTCAGCGCTTTATACTAACCTTCCATGACGTGGGTCCCGGATAGCACCATGGGGTCGAAGGTCTCTCCCTTCTTGACATGGTCCGATTCACCGGTCAGAGAGGACTCGTCAATCTGCGTGACAGAGGGGTCAAATATTAGCTTACAGTACTATATATGTACGTGAATAATCAATAGGAAATATGTCTGTGTGACTATGGCTGTATATGTATACATATTTAATATTATTACATTAAACACATATTTCCATGTCTTTAACTCCTTTCGAGGTGGACAGAATCTCGCAGATATAAAACAAACTCGGTCCCGTTAAGTATGAGTGAAATTATAAGTTCTGTAACTAACTCTGCAGTTCCACAGTTTCGTAGATGTGAACTTGAATCTCTGACTATCTCAAAAAGTAAATATGTCATTACTGTTTTTGTGTTCTGACAATCATTATAATCGTGGTTTTGGATGGAATGGATGGATTTGGTGACTAGTTGCTAGTACTACGTCTAATCAATTCTATTAGCACCTTCAGTCATGTAGATTGCCTAGAACTGCCGAGTGTGTATGGGTGTCAACTAAGCTAAAGGGTGTCAATTAAGAAACCATCTCAGGATCGAGAAAAAGGATGTTTCGTGATCTCTGCCTACCATACTGTTGGAAAACGGTAGCGATGTGTGTGTATTTGTGTTCATATTTCATATACTGTCATCATAATTCTGGCATGTATAAGTGGCCGAGAAGATATTATATTTCTTATATTCTGACCACCTAAGCATTTACCGTCGTGATTATATATGTATGTTCATGTAATGTAGGTCACATTTTTCAGGCATGCTTATCACAAACAATTTCACTATAATTATTGTATTTAATAAAGGAATGCCTTATCAGATTATGCGTGTGCGTCAATTGATAAAATTGCAGTCAGTGTGTTTCCAAAAAAACTTTGTAGATAGCCTAGTTATTGTTAATTACATAACCTATGTATGTGTAAAATGACATATGTACAGTCAACGCTAAAAGTGCAGTCCCAGTAACTTTTTATTTAACATTATGTAATAAGGTAATAATAACCCTTTGGGGCTAATCAGAGAATTTGAGAAAAGATACTAAGTGTTTTCTAGGGATGATAAATAGGTTTTTCCTTCATTGAAACCAAATGCAGGTGATGATCATTGTAAACTTTTCTCACATTATACACAGGGACACACTTCCTTAATTACTTTTAGCATTAGTATCTGTGTTGAGGTGACAATCATATTGAATATTAGTGACATGTTTTTAGCACATCGTCCGAATTATTCCATTTGCCCCTAGTACCTTAATCACCACATACAACATGCCGGGAAGAATGGCAGCTAGTTAGTATTCTATTTACATCCCACAGAATTACTCTTAAACGTCCGAAATGACATTTACGATACTTTTGCAATTACATAACACCTTAATTTATCAATTAGGTTATAAACTTATAACCTGGGTTATCACCTAGATTAAAAGTTAAGCAATCAGTTCCGGGTGTCAATCGACAATCAATTCTCGGCTATATTACATAGTATTTATACTCAAAAGTATGTACATACACTTTACATACATTTGCTTACATCAGTCTAAATAATGTGGTAATAATGTGAAATAGACGTTAAGCCTTACGTTCATAATGTATGAATACAAAAATTTGGTGACGCAATAGTCCATTGACTATTAGAACATTACACCATGAACCGTGGGCTACATGGTAACCATCTGGTGAAATCTAGCCTTTGAGTGACCATAAACCTTCCCATTCACAATTTAGCCGGAAACCCTCAGAAAACCCCAAACTTAGTAAAAATTGTGAAGCGTAATACCCCAAAAAGGTACAATCTTAAAGCGTATGTATGCAAATTATTCCACTATTACATCATCCTATAAAAAACCACAAATCCTACCTAATACACTTCATTGATTAACTGCAATCGCACAGTTTAAAAACGCGATAACACTACTTTATAGCATTGACGTAAAATTGCTTTAGTCTTATCTAGAGACTATTGTTATCAGTGGACGCATCTTGTAATTATTTACACTGTGATAACACGCTGGCATGATGAACTGATTTCTTCAAGTGATGTTTGCTCTTCATCATGAAATAGGTGGGTAAATACTGACTGTATGCGCTTTTTAAACTGTTGTGTAAAACGTTTTGTTATATTAATAGATATACGTATTTATATGAGTAAGATGGTTATGTTAGATGAAAATGGTGATTCGGTGTAGCTCAGTTATTTGGGGCTTCAGTGAATCAGTGGGTACAGGGTTCAACCCCTGGAATCTCCGGAGCATATACTATTTGAAATGAAGTATACAGATGTTTCTATGTACTATTTCACAACAAAAGCACATTTCCAAAATACACCGAACACTACGTTGAGGCTTAACATCATGAGTAAACGTACTTCGCAACAGTTAATAGTCAGTGCTTGTAAAAGGCGACACGGTTTACCACCTATCACATTGAATCTGTCCAATATGTGAGTTCAAGATTGCTTCACATTAAGTCTATATGGTAAACAGTAACCATAGAATTACCTCCTACCTCCGCAATTGAATGACTAACCCGAACCTCTGACTATCTCTCAAGGTTCAATGATTATGAAAGCTTTTTAGACAATACCGTCTACCCTCACAATTTTTGTTAATGAGACTGAGACTAGAGCTAGTCTTCCCGCGACCACGGCCTATGCAACTGGGTCGCAACGTCGGGCAAAAAAAAGGCAATCAGATATCTTTATAAATTTATCGTAATATGACCCGGTTTCACATAATTAATAAAATGAGTATAAATCGCGAGTGTTTTTTTTTATAATAATATTTGGACATTATTACACCAATTGAACTAGTCCCTTGGTAAAGTACATTCAAGACTTGTGTTAAGGGTACTAGTCGACGTATATTTAAGAAATGTATACATATTACAGATAGATAAATACATATATAGCATATATAATCAACGACCAGATTGGAAAGCAGTAGGAAAGCGTTGTTCTCAACTCTGCCTCCACCGGAAATTGAAACCCACGATTAGCGTTCAGGTGTCTAACCGATCGCGCCACGGAGGTCGTCAAAAATAACAATAGGGTCCACCTACCTTAAGGTCATTGCTCTGCAGCAGGATGCCGTCAGCGGGCAGGAGGTCCCCGTACTTGATCTGGCACACGTCCCCCACCACGATCTCACTGATGGGTATCTGCTTCACCTCGTTGCCTCGGAGGACCGCGAACTTGTGCTCTCCCTCTATCCGGGATTGGAGGCCTCTGGAATTGACAATTAAACGTATATCACTACATAGTATAAAACAAAGTCGCTGTCTTTGTCCCTATGATAGTTTTAAGAGATTCGCGATTTACACTCATGATTAATAACTAACAGGACTTATCGCGTATGTTTTGTTTTGTCCCTATGTCCCTTTGTATGCTTAAATCTTTGAAACTACGCAATGGATTTTGATGCGGGTTTTTTTAATACATAGAGTGATTCAAGAGGAAGGTTTGTGTTTAATAACATCCATCAAATAGTGGAGTAGGCTATATATTTTATACCCGTGTGAAGCCGGAGCCGGTCGCTAGTTGTATTATAAGTACAAGCTTATTAGCATTCTCTTTACATCCTAGATTAGCATTAACATATGGCAAAGCTTACATACATACACTTAATATAATAACATAACAATTAATTTGAGATGTGATACCTCCTAAGTTACTTTTTATCATGAATATTGGGGTTGGATATTACATGGAACATTGGTGACCGGTTGTTAGCTCGTTGCCTAATAGATTATATTTTCCCCTAGGCTCTTAGACAACATCTACGACATGCCAGGAAGAACGGCAGCTAGTTACATACATATTTACGTACCATCATTTCAAACTAAGTATATTTGCGTTCATATAAAACATATGTATGTATATTATACAAATTCACATCTTTTGATTCCTTTCAGGTACACAGTATGTTAAAAATACTTTATCTCGTGGTCCCTTTTATCTACAACAAGTTTCACACATTTCCCAATACACATAATAGATTCCCAACATACTAACCGCCTATTCACTTAACCACCACATACATTTAAGGCAGCTACTTAGCATATCTTACCTGAATTGTCTTTCTTTCGTGTAATCATTGAACGCTGTTACTAATACGACCACTATGACGGATATTAATATCGCCAGACCCTCAATCCACTGATAACGTCCCTCGTCCTCCTCTAAATGCCCTGCGAATCAACAAAAGGTATTAGGTACTAGTTATATGCATATCGGCTCGGGTACTTTGAGAACAAAGTACGTATGTAGGTTTAACAGCTTCTGTTTGCTACAGCAGGGATATAGGCGTGATGAGTATGTATAAGAGACAGTTAAAATTTTGGTTTTAGTATGGTTACTGTAAATTTTTGTCAGGTGTTAGTATATGCTCAATATAAATTGGAGAAATCATTATCCATGAGATTTTTTGTATAAGTAAAAAATTTTCATTAAGTTATGTTTACTAATTATTAGATTTTAGTGCTTAATTCTTCTGGTTCGATAATTTATAAGTTTGGACACAATTTGTTCAATTATATATTAATTATTTTCAATCATAGTCCTTTACACAATTACAGGCAGATCAAATTTTTGAAAAATCTAATTTGTTTGGCAATCAAAATCATTAGAATACCTAGGCTATATTAAAAGACCCTGATTACTAATAATTACTTGTAATAAAGCCTTTAAACAATTTATATAC
The DNA here is from genome assembly GCA_030578115.1 of Leucoptera coffeella. NCBI lineage: Eukaryota > Metazoa > Arthropoda > Insecta > Lepidoptera > Lyonetiidae > Leucoptera > Leucoptera coffeella. The sequence goes on from JAMBLF010000402.1 coordinate 19,413, forward strand.
TGATATATTGCTATGAATCTTAATAAAAAGAAAAACTACTCTAACCTAGCGAAACAGCGCTAGCAGCAATAAAGAGCTCGATCGAGCGGCGCTAAATAGCTTAGGAAATTATTGAAGCCATTAACAGCGACTAGGTTACTGAATTCAATGTAGCGCTTAAGTGCTATCGTCGCTTCCCAGGCAATGATATTACGCGATCGGTTAAACAGTTTCATGGAAAATGTGAATTTCAATTCGCTGAATCTAATATTATATTCGAAAATGACTTTCATATTCATTATCTCATTTATCTGTCTACCTTTAAAAGGAGATAAGCGTGATGTGTATGTATGTATGATTTTTTTATCTAGGTTTATTTACATGGTTGTTCAACCCTAAATCTAGTTCTAAAACTAAGGAAAAAGCCTGTGGTAAGAGCAAAATACAGTTCTAATTTTATTAATAAACACCTTTAAAACCCCATTTTCGACATACCTACAAAATTATTCATTTTCCAAACCGACCAATTGTAATATAAATTGGAAATATGAAAATAGCTTAACAATTAGCACGGGTCAGTTAACATACCCCCATGGAACGGCTGTTTAAGGGTGCCTGCTAACGTCCGATAATCTGCGACCGACTTTTTGTAGGTTACAAATATAATGTACATACTGATTTTACAATAGATAAAAAATCCTTAAAAAATCGTGCTTAGAAACGCTTGTGTATTCAGAAACTAGTAAACAATATACAATGCATTCAAACACGTTCTGGACAGAATTTTAGATACATAAAATCTCCTTGGTCTCTTTTAGCATTCATATTGAGTAACTTTGAAACAGATTAATCGTACAACAAAATATGTTGTATCTCTATTTATATGTCCTTTGAAGTGTAATAAGTCCACGTTTATGTTAATATAAATATACAAATATAATCATGGCCAAAAACTGCCCACAAAAGTCTGTTACCGATTATCTGTCGTATGCAGGCACATGTTGCATTGGCATTACAGATTCGCTCTTTGTCCACAGTCTATTATGAGCTGAAGAGCCGTGGAGGTTCATTGGATCAGATGTTACACGGCTCAGCGAATGCACCAGTAAAATGGAACGATAGATATCTCTTTGTTCTTTGAAATACCTATAAACGCCGAGTGTGTATGAGGAGTATGAGTATCAATGAAGCGAAAGTGGTTTGTCAGGATCGGGAAAGAAGGGTTCCGTGATCTGGCCTACCCCTATAGGGAATCAGACGTGTGTATGTATGTATTGTTGTTTGCTGTCCGGACTATATATATGCAGGCTAACGTAAATAATAAGTATAGTAGTATAGTCATTTTGTACTTAAGTTTTGTTGTAATGTTTGATCATATAGAGAACATGGAAATAAAACGTCCTTAAGTACATATTAGGCTGACCTCTCTAAAATGCTTCATAGTCTATACTCAATCAACTCTGTTGTATATGAATCATAATAAGCTGAATTTTTGGAGTCTTTATATCATATTCTCGTACACAGATGAATTATAATTTTATCTAAGTAATATTAAACCACACTTGACGTCTTTTTTTGCTTGGTGAATAAATATTTTTTCAAATTTACAAATGATATATTTTAGTTTTGGTAAAGGACGTTACATAACAATTTATCTCTTACGGTAACATTAAATAATCCTAGACCGTCACGGAATAGAAAAATCTATCTTACGCACTTAAACCTTATCTGACTTAAGTTTAAGTAGCACAGATTACGAATAACACACAGACAGACAGTATCACTACAAAGTGAGACAAACGACAACACTCCATCTAAGTTATATCTAGCTTGGAGTTACAAGTACAAGTACGAGATATGGGGTAAACCACAAGTAGATTTCGCCAACGTAAGTGTATGCCGAGACAAGACTGGATTAAACTAGTAGTCGATTCGTAAAATTGATATATTACATACAGGTCGTAACATTTCCTTTTTGATTGATTACAATTTATATTGCAAATTTCATTGATATTTGTATTTTGGTACTGGGCAAAAAATCCACTAGGCTGGAGTTTCTTGATGGTTTTTCTCCAAGCTAGGGCTTCAGAACCAACGGTAGAGTCATAATTGGCTTCCGAAGCAATCGTAGTCATAGTTGTATGACAACCAGGGCCACTCAATATATTTCGACGTTCAATGAATGTACTATTAGTGTAATTGAATTTTTTGTTCATATTTTTAAAATTTTCAGATTAAACGGTATTTGATGTATCAGATAATTCTTCTATATGAGATTACCTCTGAAATTTGACTATTTTCAACCAACTCCAAAAACGTATGGCATAGTTACAAAATAAAACATCTCCTTAGATTTTATTGTCTTGTCTTGGCAACCACATTCACGTTAGTGCAAATAGTGAGCTATATCTTTCATTTGTTCCAAAAAACATAGCAGACTATCTAATCATCGTCGTAACGTTAATCACTTACGCAATACAAATTCGACAGTCTTAGTAACAGGAAAAAAGGTATTTAAACAACACCGATAACATACAGACATGTACTACGAAGAAGAAAGACGGAAGGACAGAACTATTCAACGTCATTTCACAGGGTTTTACTAGACAGGGTACATTCACTACGATTTCATTGCACTACTCTTGTAGGGTTGTTCATATAAATGCAACGACTTGTGTGCGCAAACTACAAGGGGAATAGTACTCAAGCTTTTGCAACAAAATCCATTATCACCGATTATTTCGTTACGTCAGTCAAAATCGTTTTTTTTTACAAAAACTTTTTTGACTGACTCATAAATTTTAACCCTGAATTTCAGATTTCAATTTTTAGGTATATAAAGATTGTTTTATCAATTCATATTTTATTCAATTTATGTATTGATTTTCAGTAAAAACATACATAAATAATCACGTAAAAATATTATGGTTTTAGTTGCTACAAATTAAAGCCGCATTTAATAATCTTGAGTACTACTTATATAAAGGTTTGTTCACACATTGTACTACGGGGTGACCAAGATTAGTTCTTACCAAATTCATCTATTGGTTCCATAGTTATTGAAAAGGAAAGGTACAAGCCATTAATAATGTTATTTTGATGTTATCTATATGAATATATTTAATTTTGACAATGATTTTTATTTTCTTTTGACGAAGAATGATAAAAAGTCAGACCAAAAGCTTAAACATTTTACTATGTATAAATTAAATATATGTTCGCAAAGCTATATTAATTGAGTTATAACATTAGGTACAACTTTATTACAAAAGTACAATTCTCTTTGAGAACAGTATCGTAAACATCCTTTATAATTGTAAACAACAATAGTAAGCACAGAGCCGAAATTACACAGATCTGCCTTCCATATATAATTTATAACATTTTAATTACATATTTGATTTTGATCTGACTCTACCATCATCGTATTCATCCAATCAGATCCTAATTCCAATGTAATCACATTAGCACGTTTTAATTTAATTTTATTAAAAAGCGACATCTATGTGTCACTTTGCGAACTATTCCATACCTGGATCACTGAGGTCTTCAGGCGGCTTGTAGAAGCTGAGACCGAGTGAGACGACCGCAGCCACCTCCAGAATGATGAGGGTGACATCCTGCAGCGCCTCCCAGACCAGCCTGAGGAAGGTCTTGGGCGGCTTCGGCGGGATCAGGTTCGAGCCGAACACCTCGCGCCTGTGCTGGATGTCCGCTTTGGAACCGCTAAGACCTGGAAACGGGGAGAAATGGAACATTAGAACACGGTTCAAAATATATATATTTGAGAAAACAAGTTTTCTATATAGTGTAAATGTTTGTAAATATACGAGTCACTTCGAAGTATAGGTACAGGTAAAATTTCTTCTAATTAGAAGTCGTTCACATAAGATAAACCTTTTTTACACCAATAAACAGTTCATACTACTAAAATATTAAAACTATAATACGATAAAATAATATTAACTTTGTATGAATTTCTATAGGAAACCATTTTCGTTTGACTTTGTAATACACTCTAAAATAATCTATGTACCAACTGCACCATCTGTCCACTACTAGTTCTGTGCCCAATAAAACGCGCTCCGTTTATAGAACCCGTACCGGGAATACTAACCTAGGTTTTATAGTGAAAGAGAAACTTAATTCTCCCGATATAAAGTTATTTTTGTTGAGTGCTCACTTCATTTCGTATTAAAATTGGAGTCACGCGCGTCGCGTTTGTTCGCTTCATCAAAATTCATAAATGCAAGGATCTGACGCTTTTTAACAGCGCCCTCTTGTGACATTTAAAGGTAATAATATTATATATCGGTGCATAATATACTACGTTTATTAAGGTCATATTTATTTTTGCCTTTGAGTTTAAAAAGAAACCTTTTGAACTTATTTTTATCACTTTATTACAGTTTATTTGATCCATCATGAATTATTTTCAATGGTAGCCATAGTGATATAAAAAAGAAGCTATGAAATTTATTATTATAAGCTGAATTGGTGCATTTTAAAGTTATTTTTATGTAACTTAACTATTGAAATATATATTACAGTTCTCTTTTTTGGAGGTATTATGGGAATATTAAATATTATTATTCACATTTCTCAGTTCATTTACGTTTGTATACATCTGAACAAAACACTCATTATATTCACCCATTCTTTTCAACCACACACAACCCTTTTAAAGTGCAGTTGCACAATTAATTAATGTATGCAAATTACATACACATACGTGACAAGACCTCGTAAAACTAGCATAGCCAAGGTGTAAAATTCTACGTATGTATGCAAGTCACAACCATAAACTCTGAAACAAATGGCAAGCATTTTATTCTTCTATACATTCTACATTACTACGGTGAGGGAAAACATCGTGAGGAAACCTGCCTGTTCCCCGAACAGGTAATAGTTAGTACTTGTAAATGCCGACATGGCTTACCACCTGTCACATTGAGTACTATCTGGTCAACACGTGGGTTCGAGGTGGCCATAGAATTACTACCTTCGCAATTGCGGAGATGGACACCAGAACCTCTGACTACCCCGCAAGGGTTAATGATCGCTGTTGTCTTTGTCTACATTACATACATTCGGGAGGGTATTCACTCCATACTAACTAGAAGACGACATGCATTTCTAGTTAGGGAAAACTTTTGACTATTAAAGGAAATAGTCAGACACGCTAGACATATCGTAAAAAGGATACTAGTATTATACGGTGCCAGACTTATAGTGTATTCTTTATTGCGTTGTATAGAATGAATAGGGATTCTTGTTTGGACTATGTAAAAGTCAATAACTTCATGTTCTTTTTGTTTTCTAAAGATTTAATAAAGAATTAGAATTACTTTGAGCCTAGGGCACAATTCTATAAGTTTTATAAGTACGTATTACCAGAGTTATATTAATATATTAACCTCAGAATGTACATAATATAGTTGTGGATGTATTTCATTTCATAGAGAAAATCACTCTTGTCTAATAATAATCTGTCAGTCTACTTGATTATCTTTAATCATCGACAAAATCTTTTGATGTAATAGATAGATTAATTAATTTGAAGGTAATATAGAACATAAGACTAAGGATATTCATTCCCTAAACGATTAAAGCCATAAAGGTTAAGTAGGGGCCGGCTCAATAAGACACATGACGACAGTCAGATAGACGCTATATTGAAAAAGGGTGACGTTAGGAGTACCTATAGCCGAGAGTGTATGATGGTCAATGAAGCGAAAGTGGTCTGTCAGGATCGGGACAAATGGGGATCCATGATCTCTGCCTACCCCTCTACAGGGAATCAGGCGTGATGTGTAGGTATGTATGAATAAAGGCATATAATATACTTAGCCTAACACTATTACTGAATCACTACTCACATATTACATACGTAACTCGTAATGCAATGAAAAGGTACCTAATCAGAGCAAAAGCGAGATTAAACTTCATTCAAAGCTGGCATTGCAAAACCAACTTTAAACTTCGAAGTTAAGGCCCAAAGTCGTGAATAACTTAACGTATTACCGGATTAGGCAGGCTTTAAATCTAGGGATGCGGTCTCCGCTATATACATAATCGGGATTCCGGAATTGGTTTATGGGAGTCGTAACTTTAGATGGATTAACTGGTTCCGGAGTCAACGTTCTTTAGGCACTAGCTTAGTTCTTGCTTAGAAAGCTAGCTTAATAAGGGTAATTTTATTATATAAAAACTTACGCGGCAAGTCCCATTAGTTATGAATCATAGAAAGCTCGACTTGTAAATACTTGGTGACAGTTCTTGTGACGAGATAAATATATGGACATAAAATATCCAGATAGTTCAAAAATACTGACTTGCACACCAAAATAATACATTCGCAAACCTAAAGTAACCTTTGTTTTTTGTGCTGGTATACATATTACTGGAGTATATTTTAGAATGAAGGTTTAACAGTTAGTTATTTTGCATAAAAAATGAAACACAGATGTCCAAAAATTAAATTACATAGAAGATTTCTCAAATATCATAACGTAAATCATTTACCATAATGCCCATTTCGCTACTAAGTGGTAAAAAAAAAATCTCCTATTTTCCCGTTCCAAGTAATACAATTTTAGTTCATTAACATACATACACCTACATATACACGTGCGGTTATAGGTGAATACTCATAATCTATAACATTAGCCGTCCAACGTCACCCTTTAGCACATCACCTATTAGATTACTCAAACGTCGTCGCATAACGTCAGACGTCTTGTTGCAGACCACTGACGTTTGCCAAAAGACGTCTGCCTCTGACGTCATGCCTATAATGTGTTGCAGCGTGGCTAATTCCACTAGATTCAACAAATGTGTTTATAAATAGTCTATCCGCGGTGTAGCTCTTCAAATACCTACCAGTATGTTTAGTGAAACATTGTGTTTTATAGTTATTTGTTAACTAATCTATTGGGCGATGGGCTAGTAACCTGTTAACAATATTCCATCGCAAACCCGGTAGTAAAGTACAAAGTTACCGAAAGGAATTATTGGTTACGTGGCTAATTCACTCTGAAAGCTATAAACGAAGAACGTGAGTAACAATATGTATCAATCAATCAGCCTATACTAGTCCACTGCTAGACGTAGGCCTCTCCAAGGGTACGCCACAAAACACGATCATTCGTGGCCCTCATCCAGCCACTACCAGCGACCTTCTTGAGGTCATCGGTCCACCTGGCAGAGAAGCGTCCTACACTACGTTTGCCGAGACGCGACCTCCACTCGAGAACCGCTTTACTCCAACGATATGTATGAGTCTTTATTATTGACTAAGCCTAAATTTTCCGCTATATTTTACGACAGAACACTACCATTTTTGTCGTAACCAAAAATATTAACATAGCGTCGTACAAAAACAGAAATAGTAAAGAAACCTCAAGGAAAAACAAATAACCCAGTTACGCATTAAGGAAAATCTATTACAAATTGAAACAAATCATTTATTAACGAATAACAATAAAACATAATGTATAAGGATAGATAAAGACGATCTTGAACCAGTATCCGACTAGATAAGGTCCAAATTAATGATAAATAAAGAGATAAAATCACTTATTGATTAGGACAGTGTCGCTGATAATCTCTTCGATAGTATAACACTTACTGATGTAATACTAAAATTGATAGGAAATAGATACTCTATTGGGCGATTAAAGTTAACATTGACGGAAATATTTCTAGACAGATATATATCTATTATAGTACTAAAATGGTAACTATAATTTATGAAAGATCTATTTCATCTCTATAGGTGCATAGGTGAACGATGGTACCTAAAACCGCAGAGTGTGTATGAAGAGATGTATGCGTGTATATGAAGCGAAAGCAATCTTTAGGATTGGGACAGATGGGGATCCGTGATCTCTACCTATCACTTTACATGGAATCAGGCGTGATGCGCGTGTATATATGTGAACCTTGGTATAGCTATAAAGGGTCGTACTGACAATATTACCGAGAAGAAAAAAGAAATACAACTCTAAAGCAAACCAACTATCATATGAAACACTGATTACTTTACTCAATAAGCATGCACTGAGGTTCGAGAAAGGAAACTCTAGCACATAAACCTGAGAACCGGTTAGTGTGAATCAATGAATAAATTGCATTTACACCGCACACATTTAAGACATAGCTCAAACATAGAATACCAGTTATACAAACAGATGCAGTTAAGGTAAACTTTCTTGTTAGCACTATTGGAACAAAGACGAAAATGGCTTTTTATGATGTAATTGCGTAGTGTGATAAGATTGCCAAAGACACAAAAATTCACACTTGAGCTATTTATGTAAGTTCTAACTAACATTTAGCTATCGAGCATAAATATAAGAATCTGCTAATGGAAATTCAAATTGTCTTTGCGTTTCTTTGCCATAATTACACCGTTTATATATGTGATTCTTCTTTGATAACCATATTAATTAGTATTATGAAAAATGAAACTTTACTGATTAAAGTCATTGATTTCTATCTATGAGGCGAAATAACGGATAAGTAGGGATAATCCTAATAAGAATATGAAATTCGCATGCTGAAAGTAGACTACCTATAACCATCGAGTATACCACTCATATACAAAGAAGTTCTTACGACAATTCAACAAAAATTTGCCAGAACCGGATAAAAGAGTATCCGTAATATCTCCCTACTACGAAGAGATATTCGAAATAATGTACACTTCCTTTTACATTTAGGTCATGAAATAAAGTCCACATTTGACGTTTAATTGATAACAAGCACTAAAGGCGTTCTTTTCTCGTCGTACAGTCATAAAACACACCCGACCCTTGCTCGGGTTCCGAGAACACTTTATGGTTCTGGAACTTAAACGTACCAAATGTGTTCCAAGTTTATTTTTGAACTTTAACACACATACAAATATAAACTGACGTTCTTGTAGACAGATCCAACACAACAGAGACACAAGATCTTTTCAGTTACTTATAACGACGTGACAAAACATAAGTAACATGTTCTAGACGAGATAAGACGCAACTATAGGGATTGAGATGATATTGATATTGAATAGTCAATCACCTAATAGATTTCATTCAACCCTACGAATAAGAAGAAAGATAGCTAGTTAGCATTCTATTTACGTCCTAGTTGGAAAAGACTGTTAATTTATGACGTTTCAAAATCAGCTGATCAAATGACTCAATCTTTAACAAGTTTGTAAGTAACTAAAGCAGCCAGCGAACCATATGTTTTCAGTATATACTTACTGAGTATACTAGTATTACTCGAGTACATAACTACTTGAAACACTACGGAACAGACGTCGGGGCGTCTCATGTTCTATAATTAGAAAGAAGTGAAAAATTCTCTCTCGAATATTGAATAACGTTGAACAACACAGCAGATTTAGATTAAAATTTAGTTGATTATACCTAAATTTAAGTTTTATCCTTGATTCACCCAGTTCATACATACACATCACGCTCATTTTACAGACGGGTAAGCAGAACACGGATATCTATTTTACTCGATATTAACAAACCACTTTCGCTACAATTGACCTCTGTACATAACATTAAGTCAAGAACTAAATTAAAAATGTATACTTATGAACTATAGAAGAGCATGTATGAGAAGGTTAATGGTGCGAGTGAAGCTAGGGAGATTAGTCACGATCGTTCCAGGTGGCGATCGATAGTCACTTCCTATCCCCTTAGGGACATAGAGGCGTGGATATGTATGTACTTTTAAGCGATGGACTACGCATTTAAAACGTTTGTATGACTGACAGTTAAACTCTTCAAAAGGCGAATCGGAAACCCCACATCACACCAAAGTAAACAAAACAAACAAGTAAAAGCCACTGTATGAATACGTAAAACTACCGGTCATTGCTTCTACAGTAATAGATATAAATATATACCCGTGATCTTTGCCTGCCCCTCTACAGGGAATCAGGCGTGATGTGTATGTATGTAGTAGTAGATAAATTCATACATATATTTACATTAACGTACTTCAATCGCTTTTAAGGTTGGATGGTATCTATGTTACATACTATATTATACTATTTCAGATACCTTTAGAAATAGTAAGAGTTATAAATAGCATCAATTTGAAATTTCTTTCAGGTTGGACTGAACCTATGTTATATACTATTTAGGTTCTCTTTATTGAGGCCTTTTTAAGCATTAACTGAATTGTCATAGTATTTAAATGAAATGTTGATACTGAAAAACTTCTAACTAACTTCTAACTTCTAATGTCACCCACATTAGAAGTACATATCACTCTTCGAGCTATAACCGCAAAGTTTGTACGAGTATATCAAGTATGCGAAAATGGTTTGCCATGACGGTGAAGAATTGAAATCCGAATTCTCTATTTGTATGGACACAAGCGTGATGTGTATGTATGTAGTCAATCGCCCTATATATTCTATTTACCCCTAGTCCTTTATTAACCTTAATACCGGTAATAACCAGTTTTATATCTCTATTTCCATCCCACTTGAACACATATATAAGTAATATACACACGCGGCTGACCTTTCAAAGGTAGGTCAGAGAATGAAAGCTATTAGGCCTGCAATTATAGGGAGGCACTAGGCGGTTAGGGCTTGTGGCGATGACATAAAACCTAGGCTATTATAGGAGACTAACGGTGATGGGAAATAGGATAGGTTTTATATATTTAGTTCTATTTTATTGATAAGTTTTAGGTGGTTTAAAGGTAAGCATTGATGAAAGTTTATTCAGGAATAACTCGTCCAAAATTTGAAGTAAATTAGTGCTCTAGATACAATTATTTATTTTTAATGAACTAGGATTCTTAAATAACTACCAATATTAACCTAGGAACCTACAATAACTCGGTTGCAGGTCACTTTTTAAAAACTTGTATAATAAGTCTAGTATCACTCTCTATCATACCACATTCAACAAATATTCCAAAATAGATATTCAACCCCCATAGAGTACCCGCCACATACGGTGGCAGTAGCCAAACTTGGAACTAAATTTGACGTTTCCGCAATTGCGTGTTATTTTGTATGAAAGGTAAATTTAGTATTACCAGCGTTGTGTTTTTTGCCCACTCTTTGTAATTTTTATGTTTGTTAAGGGTGATTATAATAAATTGATTTCCGGAGTTTCTTGTTAGTTCTTCTCCAAGCTAGGGTCTCCGCTAATCTAATGCAAGATGCAAGAGTGGCTAAGAAGCAAAAATCTTTATTTTGAGGATAGCTGGACAAAGCCACTTTTTACCGTTTACCACGTTAGGCGATAGGGATCATAATTATTGTTAAGGAAAAACTGGCACACTGCTCACTTTCTTTGTAATCTTTATGTTTGTTAATTATAAAAATAATAATCTTTATTGTTGTTATACTTAGATCATAAGATAACATTCAAAGAGAGCTTGTGATAGGGCCTATTTTAAATAAACATATTTTGACTTAGATATATTAATTTGTTTTATTTGAGTTTATAGCTCTGCAACCAAAGATCGTTACAAATGAAACCTCAATATAATGTATCGAGCCGTATGGCACAGTGAGTGCTAGTTTTGGCGTGTTTACTGGCAACACTGGATTACGCGACTGTGGCGACGCCTCCAACTGCCACCGTATGTGGCGGGTACTCTAAATCCCATTCCATAACCTCTAATGCACTTTATACTACCTACTAGCCTTGGCTTCAACATAATTGTCTTCTATCAGCTTTCACGACAGTACATCAAAGTATTAAAGGACTTGATATATTCTGGGGTTAAACTATCTTCTCGATCTAATATGTTGAGGTGAACGACACTACCTAATGGGTTATAGGAGATCAATTTTGCTCTAATGGCTTCTTTAGACTAGATTGTAAGTATTAGTCATATGCCAATATATTTGGTATAATAAAAACCATTTGACAAATACCGAACCATATAAACCAACTTTATGAAAAAATACTATTATAATAGAGGCAACACTTGCAAAAGAAGACGCTTTAAATTAGTCGGGTTATACTCGAATAGTTATGTATTTGAGCTTAATGTCGAATAGATACATTTTAGTAACTACAATCTTTGTCTCTTTCTTATATGATACACAATAATTTAAATCCGCTTTACATAGGTAAAAGTTCTTACTCATCACACAAACATCTAAAACAAAGTTCAATGGTAATTAATTAGAAATTACTGCAGCTTCAGACCCACAAAATAGGGCACAAAAACCGACCAACTCCAGTTTATATAAGAAAAAGTTATTTCAACTTTTCTTCAGACGAAACGCGTTCAATCTATTGGAAATGAAAAATTTGCTTTGCTAAGGGGAACATTTGAAAATCCCATTGAAATTAAATTGTCTTCTGTACAATTGGTCTAATTAATAATTTTGATATCTTTAAACATATAATGTACATTTTAGTCTACCATTATTACACTGGTATTAATTTTTTTAAGAAATTTAACTAGTTTTGTTTATATTAGCTTGAATATTATACGTATACTATAAGATTTTCTTGATGTTATAATAACACACCCAGCAGATAATATACCAATACAATAACCTATACTATAACTATCCTATTACAACTACAAAAACATCAAGAGACCCAAAAATGCTACCCAGAACAACAGAGTAATATTCTCTCGAATTTTCTAACATCGCACCAGCAATAAATCCTCAAGGATTTGCGGAAACCAGCATCTCCAAGTAAATGTGGGTCATTTTTTACGGCCAGAACGATTATGTGATTAATTTTATCACCGTACTTAAAGCTGGGCAATATTAATTCTATTCATGCCCACATATGCTATATTTAATGGCACTGAGCTATAAGGTTCTTTTATGACGATTTTAAGACTGCGATACTATTAATATTTTCATTATGTCTAGCCTTTGTTTATTTGTTTTCCTCTGGGCATTATGAGTATACTTCTAACTAATGGTAAAGTGACGAAAGAGATATTTTGTCACCGAGGTTCTGTTCATCTCAAAAGGGAAGAAAGAATGTGAATGTATGTAGCAACTTCTTTATGGTACATTGAAAAGTTATGCTAATATATGTGAGCAAAGTTTTTATCCTAAATCATAAAATTAACATCTTTTTCTATATAATACAAAAATATATTAAAATATTTACAATCAGATATAAATACCCTCACACTAAATCTATACTAATTATACTAATTAAATTATACTAATTCGAATATAGTACATATACAACAATAAACTCGTAGTATTAAATCCGGCGAATTATCACTAATAATACTTAAATAATAATAAATAATACTTCGCAAATTTCAAAACAAAAGGTACTGACGTCAGTTCGTCCCTTTTTAACCTATCATGAGGCCCCTTACATGTTTTAGAGTATGACTAACACTCCGTAGGCATGTTGGTCGTTATACGAAAATAAACATCAATGAATCAACCCAGTTAGTATATGTATATTGGATTCTTTGAAAGTTCTAAAGATTTTTTCTAGAGGTACATGTAATGACAGTTTATATACGGATAGGCAGACAATATAAAAACCTATTTTTCCCGATACGGGCTAACTTCTAAAGTATATTCTATGCCGTAGGATAACTAGTGTATAAACACCTAATTTAGTTGCAACTAACTTATTGAGTTCTTGACGTTATTCTTCAGTCGTAGGTAGCGTGAAGAACAGAAGAGCATGTATGAGAAGGTTAATCGGTGTGAGTGAAGAATTGAGCATAACATCTGAGAATTGTCAGAACCATTCAAGGTAGCAATCGATAGCCTGTCTATCCCGCTAGTCAAGTAGAGGTGTACTAGTAACATAATATGTATGTCATTGAATAACTAATTGTTTCTCTACTATCCTACAAATCTTTTATCCTCTTCACGCCCACTTATACTTTTAACCCTCACTCCATATCAAAGGTGACCCAAAATCCGCAAGGCGCGGTTACATAAGCCCGCACCCAGCTTCATTAGACGCGACATAGTTAATTCAAGTGACACAATCAAGTACGCCAGCTAAATTGATTAGGAGCAATCAATTAACCAGCGTTTAGTGCGTTCTCGACATTCCTGCGGTAGCCGCTAGCCGGGCAGTCACAACGAATTAGCAATAGCATAACATGCGGGTAGGAGCAGGTGATAATTGCATACGAAATTTCAATGTAGATTTGGGAATTCAAGAGGGTGTAACTCAGTGACTAAGGTCTTAAGTATAAGAGAGGAAAACTCGATTAACCTAATATGTTTATTCTTTGTCAACGTTATAGTATATCCGTTGAAACGGCAGTTGTAGTGGCCGAAATGTATCGCAAAGTTTAGTATTTGTAAATGTTATGATGATTGATGATAGTAGAACGCTAACACGAATACAAAACTGTCACATAGATTATCTTTAACTTTACACTAATTACTGTTAAAGAAAGAAAGCAAACACTTTAAATAAAGTAAAAAGAAAGTGTATTTTTATATCATGTGTTCAACGAACGTTGATTTACAATCTAGTGTCAACATTTCCTAGGTAACGAGCTAACTATATTGAGCCTAACAACCTATAGCTTAAGAAAGGTAGCTACTCAAAACGTCTCAGACTAGCACGGGACTATTGCACTACACATACGCAAAACATTGTTATAAGACACGAAGCTGTTGCGGACAGCATCAAGCTATTTCGATCAAGCAGCCGCCCTGTGAAAGAACCAATGAACCGGGCTCGGAGGAACGAGACGAGTGTATATGTGGCTGCTGAGACAGAAAGGGAGGGAGCTCCCACCTATTCGCTGCGTCTATTTCGGTCGCGGAATAGTCCACGTCTAGGAATCCGCGTCTACCCGGCCGACATGGTCATGTGACTAACACTAGATTACTATTAGCGCGTGTCATAAGACTTTCCGTCACACGACTAAGGTGAGGGGAAATGGTGTGAGACATTTTGGTAGTAGAAAAAAAAAGAAGTACATAGGTCTTCTGATTATGTATGTGTTTGGATGTACATGAAGTGTAACTGGTTTGTAGGATCGATTAAAATAGGGATCCGTAACTTATACAAAAAGACGATGGAACGTTTTGTGTCACGATAACTGCTGACGGTTAAAAGTTAGTCCGATTTGTAATGGTTTGACCTCTTCCAAATAGAAACAGATTCCTTCTTACATAGTCTATTAATTTCTGACTCGATTCTTTTCTTGATAAACAACATACACTATAATCACACCTCTACTTTCATATCTAAACAGCCAGACTATAAATCGCCACCTTAACCAATTCTATGATACAAACCCTTTACTACCTACGGTTCATCAAGCCAGCAGAAACGTTAGAATTCCGTTCGCAGCGCAATAAAACGGAATAATGAAATAGTTACCGCGAAATGCCGTGGCAATGGCTGCATCATAAAGGGCGGATGCATTTCGTTAACGCGAGGGTCCCTGGCTAATTGCTCTCGTGTACTCGCGAACTCAACTCTACGAGTTTATGGACATACTCAGGTGATGGATAAACTCAAAGTTTGTGTAGGTGATAGGAGATAATAGAAAGAAAAAGTCGTATTAAGGATCATCACATTAGATGGGAAATGAAAAAAGGTAATAACCTTTTTACACCGCAGTGGCACATAGAAAAACTACTTGTGTGTTAGTATTATCTGTGCTATTTATAAATTGTATTATGTCTTCGTATGTGACTTGTGAAATAACCGTTTTTTATTATTATTATTAATTCTTATTTACATATAATTATTATTATTTATTTATTTACAACAGGGAATCAGGCGTGATGTGTATGTAATTCTTATTAATTATCAAACGATACTGGCAAAGTTTTTGGGTAGATGTAGATGATAGAAATTGAGAGAATGATAATCGAAACTCTTATTTAGGATACGGGGACATCATACAAATGAGATATGTAACTTATACATCAAAATGAAGAAACTCACGTATTTACGAGTCAAATAGGAGCTATATTCATGTCATATACATATACATACATGCAATTCAATAATATTATTCCATGCGGGATTGAGCTTCGCGTGTCCACCCTAAACCCACGTGTTAACCAGCGCTAGTACCTAATGTGACAGGTGGCGATGTCGCCATATTCAAATATTAAGCACTTATAAAACAAAAGAGAGAAACACACAACCATATGTACAGGTCAAAGTAACTACAGTATTACTATCTTATTAGAGGATATTAGCTTTAGAAAAAGGTTATACAGAAAACATCTAATACAAATATTGCCTACCTATTTTGGAAGATCCATTAACAAATTACGATTTTTGGGTTCTTACAAGTTACGATCGAACCCCAAAACATATCATTTTGTTACATACAAGTTCTTTTGAAGTTGAGCATATTTCTCTACCCGACGTAATATAGATGCGTTAATCAAGGATTTATGATATCTCTTCTAATAAATAATATTTACCTTACAGACCCTTCTTCCAGTTAATACCGATCTATCTAGCTGTTTTTTAGATAAATCATAACAATTAAGACATTAATATTTCATCTCTATACTAACTTTTATAGTAACACGAAAGTTGAATGATGGCATATGTCTATAAGTATAAAATACGAGTAAATACTAGTAAAAAATATGCAATAACTACCGTAACTGTTTTCGAGATAATCAAAGTTTTAGCTTTCAGTATCCTATATGACAGATGGTAAACCATAACCCCGTACACAGCTACTGTTAGTGAGAAAAAGTACATACAAGATATTTTCTACTCTTATGTATAAGTAAAATTTCAATGAGCCGGTATCTTCGCCCAAACCGGCAGCGATAGTCGAGCACACCTATAATTAGAGCGATTGTTCCTCACCGCATGCCCCGATATTAACAGGCAGAACAGCGAATAAAATGATCTACCGGCATTCTGTTGGCGTATAGGATGCTACGGGAAATCTAAATACTAGTTTTGTTATGTACAAAAGAGATGGCGTTAAAATATGGTTAATTTCATTGGCATTACTTTCAAATGATTGGTTGAAATTCTTTTATGAAACAGAAAGAAAAGAAGGCTGTTGCTAGGGGGTTGGCAATAAGATGTATGAATATCAGATAGACGACAGACTGAATAAGAGTGACGTTTGAAGTACCTATAACCTCTCAGAGAGGTGTTGTATGAATGTCAATTACGCGAATTTTTTTACCAAACTTTAATAAAATATCCACTTCCTACCTTTTGTAAAGAAAGCCAAGTATGTACTCCATTAAATAAGGCTACATTTGCCATCTATTAATAATATCAATTTCTGCCTACAGCCTGTACATAGAAATGTTTGTTTTCAATACGATAGAACGGGCGCTCGTCTTTCGATGCAGCTATTTATTTTAAACGTCGCTTCTGTGTTCATAAGAGTGAATTTTCCTACTAGTTCTCACTGTAAAACTAATACTAGGAATTTCAGATACATAATAGAGAACTATACAATAATATGATCTATCATGTACATGGATAGTAAACATAAGTTCTTTTAAACCGCTTACACAAATCTTAACCATAAGAATAGTCAATTTTAAACTTCAGTAACCTTAACCGTTAAGACCGTTGTTAGTATAGTAATTTGGTTAAAAATGAAATATCTAAGATATTTAGTAACAGGTTTAAAAGTATTATAGTAGACTATTACTATATTCGTGCCCAATACTTTTAGAGTACAAAAATCTAAGAACATATTTATTTCTTTTCGAGCATACCTAACTAGATTGCGTTGTCTAACATATACTAGTTATTGATAGTTATGCAATTTTGGTGACACATTTCTAGTCCATCACCCACTAGTCACTATCACCTATTCCCTTAGTCACCTCCTACAACCCAGGAAGTACAAACAAATATATCTGCGGCACAATAAATCAGATGCTCACATGCATATCCGAAGCCAGTGTACCGAAATAGTGTTCGGTCAAATGCGGTGTACCTGTTTTGTTTCTGTTGGTCAGTTTATGATACGCGGCTTTAACGATAGGGGGCGGTGACGTGCATTCGGGAGTAGCAGCTGGTATATTTATATCGTAGGTACCTGTCTCAGGGCTTTAGCTCTATGGCTAGGATTAATATGAATATTTTTTATATTTCTAGGTATTCTATTTTGGCATGGGTCATTCTGTGTTTGTGTAAAACAACATGACATACTATATTCTCTCGTTAGATGCTATAGGTAGGTAGGTATAGTAAAATCATTAAAAATGGACATTTGACTTATGACTATAGATTACAGTCATGTTACATATATTATATGTACTCATAAGTCATAACATGGGTTTTCCTTTGAGCCCCGAACATACTATACATCCATTCTAGTACTACTTAAACAGCCTATTATGTAAAACAAGTCCGGAATAGATTACGTAGGAACAAGGCGAGTCAAATCGCATTAAGTCCAGTCAAGGGCCAGATTTGTTCCCTTAACACGTGTGCATGCGCCGAAGGTCGCGCCCCCACTGAAGTGAGGTCGGCTTACGCTGATGTCACGCCACGATGCGACAACGCGACATCTATTAATCATGAGTGACAACTAGTGACGGTGACTGATAAAAAATAGTTTAAGGGATATTATGTTAAATTAGGTTGTTGTGTATTTAGTAGTTGAAACTATTATGTGGTGGTTTGGTAAACGTAACATAAATATCACAAACCTTAATAATTATGGTAATAAGTGTCCTAAAAGAAATATAGCTTCTACATGGTACTGTCCATCACGAAAGGGACTAAACGAGAATGAATATGTATGTAGGACCAGTAAAAAGTTATTTCCTCATATCAAAACCTCTAACAACCTTAGACATTATAATAATCGGAAACGGAATAAACAAACATAATTACATCTCGCCTAAGAGGACCATTGTTCCACTATATTAAGATGTGACTAAGAGATATCGTCACGATTGTCTCGTTCTGCATATTTGCGTAAGAATGCGACCTTCGTAAGGTCAGTTGAGTAAGCTGTGAATCTTACAGCGGAATATGATAGCGTCATATTCCTATCTATCACTCATGAATCATGTTCACTGTAATATAAAGTTAACTAGTTAGTAGTAAAGTGTATAAGTGACTAATAAAGTTTTATTACATATGTATGTATACATATATGTAGATACATATAAATAAATACATATACTTACATTAATCCCTTTCGGGGTGAACAGAACCACGGAGATACGGTAATATATCCTAGGTTACTTTTTAGTATGTTTGGGGTTGTGATGTCATATGGAACATTGGTGACAGGTTGCTAGCACAATGCTCATTAGATTTTATTAAACTCTAGTCCCTTAATTACCACCTACGACATATAAAGGAAAGAATGACAGCTAGTTAGCATTATTTTTATATTTTACACTATCACTAGACTAAGTTCTACTATATATTATAGTAATATGTATTTCTTCTCGACAAGTCATAAAAATTAACTAAGATACTATAGTTAAAGAAATATCAATGCTATCAATCAATCAATAATTATGCTAAAGATGACCAAGAAAAGCATCGAAGGTCGAGAGTTTCCGTTATTAAATTGATTGTGTTGATCACCATAAAAACTATTAAGCCATACCAAACCATTCATTAATACAGTTTCCGCAATAAATCTGTGCTAAAATGAATGAGTTTTGGTATTTGAGTATACTATACTACTTCTTATTTTGCTCCACTCCCATTCTCACACCTCTTCATAAAGTATAATTAGTTAAAAGACATTACATCCCTTATATTTACTACCTTTAACAACCTTCCCAATCATCACATATACTTTTGATCCCGTGCTAGCTGGGTCGGAAAAAGAATGCTAACTAGTTGCCATTCTTCACGGTTTATCGTAGGAAACGACTAAGGGAACAGAAGACGAGATAATAAGTTGTCATATCCCATAGTGCATTGAATATTATTCCTAAACGTGACTAAGGAGATTTTATGACTAAAATTCAGTTTACCTCAAAAGGGATTAAAGCACTGGAATATATACCTATTTACGTATATAAATACCAAATACGTTCATCTCATACTACGACATTGGCGAGGCCAAATACATCCGTAGCACAGGCTCTAGGCGCCGGACTTACGACCTCATTTCATGCCGAATCAATTCCCGGATGACGTCACGCCCCTCCCGCAGACATCTTTTGGATACGGCCTATGGCTTGATTTCATTATGCCGAAGGATTGTACGAATATTTTGTGTAGTACTGTGATTATAATATATCGAGAGATTTGTATCGGTTTTGGAATAGATGCTAAAGAATAGTTAGTAGAAATACTTTCGGTACTGGTTTATGTATAATAAGGTATTGTGTAATGTTAGATTAGATTCTGTTCGATGTATTATTAAAAGACGAATAAGGTAAATTAAAGGACCAATATCACTTACACATGTACGTTACGTTTTTTTTGTATTTTGGTATCATTATACAATAGAGTAATAAAGCGAATATATTTGGTTGAAATAGACAACGTTTTGTTTAATTAAAGGATCAATCCATATACTTGACGTTACGTGTACGTTTTTTAACATATTGATTTAGAGATCTACATAGAAATAACTGATATATTTTAATCTTAGAGAACCACAATCCTTAACATACATACACCTTACTTAATTCACTTATAGTTTACAATACCACTCTCCTTCATACATCTCCCATCTTTCACTACTCCACTCTCTTAATCTGTTTTACATCATCCCCAGTACATCCATTGTTCTACCCAGTAACGAGGCATAACAATTCCATAGAGCGCAGAGTGTATGCCATTCAGCCGCCCCACTTTATCGCCGATAAGGGCAGTCATGCATGAATAAAATTATGCCTCCTTGCCGGCTCCCGAGCGACGATTTATCGTTTACAGCCAGAGACGTGTTCCGTGCCAAATAATAAAAATATTACATACATACACATCACGTCTGATTCCCTGTAGGGGTAGGCAGAGATCACGGAACTCCATTTATCCCGATCCTGACAGACCACTTTCGCTACATTGACACTCATACACACTCGGCGGTTATAGGTACTTCAAACCCACCCTTTTTTCAATACGACTTATATCTACCTGTCATGTCTTATTGGGCCGGCCCCTACGTAACCGCCCTTCCACTTCACTCACATATATTAAAATATTGTGCGACTGAACCCGAATGCCACTTTAAGTTTACTACTCAACTATTTCGAAAATCGTGCTAGAGTCGCGTAATTGCATTTCGCCGTTCATTCCTCGAGTTTATGGTATTGATGGTGTGTTGTTTGTATGTAGAGTTCTTTTGATAATAAGATATTATAATAAAATGGCAAATGTATTACATGCAAAAATTAATTACGAAACACAAAATACAGTCCCGTAGGACATCAATATAATTTATTGTACCTTGTTACTTTTAATCGTAAAGTGTAGAAGGCGAGTTAAATACTAGGTGCCAATCGAATCTTTAGGTCAAATCGAACTAACAATTTATCACCTATATTATGCTTAAGTTAACAAACAAATTAAAATACTTCCTAACTTATCTTTTGTACAAAAGAACGTAAGATAAAAAAACTATATACAATAAATTACTGTACATGTTTGTATATGTATATATAAATACTTTTTGCCTCTGTCCCAAGCTACATATCGAAGCAAATTCACCAATCCACAGCACACGTATCCCTTATCCCTTGTACACAGTAATAAAGAAGGGCCATTAAAAAGCTCGTTCCACGTGCCCTACCCTACAGGGATGTTGTCAGAAACAAATTGTGCTCACATCTGAGGCGGTATTTGGGTCAGCCGCTATACCGAAACGCTCTCCCTTCTGTTTGTTCGATAACCGACCGGTTACTGCTTACTGAACGGATAGTGGTGTATGAAATTATGTTAATAGCATACGTTTTGTAGTATCCTTAACTTGGGGTTGATGGATTGGTAGGCGAATTCTTTAGTTACCTTTAGCTTAAGATAAGGTGGTAAGTTTTTAAGTTTGTCTGAAAATACCTGTTACTAAGTACTAGACCTAACCTAACCTAGCTATGTTTTAGTTGTTTTTATATTAATTATATCATAATTCTCGAATTTGTGTAGAATAAGATTATTATTGCTTCTATTTAAGTATATTATTACAAACTTAGTACCTATCTAGTTATTCGAAAAAAACAACAGTAACGACTACTATTGAGTGATACATATATATTTAAGGATTGGAACTCTTCGTTCTACAAACTCAAATTTTCTATACCACTCCCATTACATTTCTTAGAAACGTATAAAGTGTCACTCCATACCAAACTCTAGAATATTATGTTGCAGTTCAACTAGATGTCGCTTTCATACATTCAATATGCCATTTGGCTTTGTGCCAACTATTTTAACATTATTACATCGCGTCCATCGTCGACTGTTGTAATAATACTTTTTCATGTAATAGAATGTCGGGTGTATAGTTTATACATGTTCTATAGTCTGTGCGACGCTATGCCTTGATCAATTCAGTAACCATATGATTATGTGCTGATTAGGATCTTTATACAACGTTACCCTTTGTGGTAAATACATACGTTTTACAACCTCTGTGTATACACTCCCTTTTTATTGTGACGGGGTAGTATGAGGCTTGAGTGCCGATCTATGAAATTTCGTAGATATGTTAAATATGAGCCACTCGAAGCCCGTGTCTCACTAAATAGTCAGCATCCAACGTGATAGGTACCAAACCGTATTGTCGTTCACAGGCAATGGCTATTAATGAACCTTTTCTATCCCAAGATATAGGCCGGTTTCCTCGCGATGTTTTCTCCCAACTTTAATTACATACTTAATGTAACACGTTCGCGAACATCGAAAAAGATGTCGAAAGAGTTAGGGCTTTAATTCCGTCAATACCTATATGAAAAAACTCACGTAATATATAGTATGTATGTATTTGAACGAAAAAGTTGGATTACCAGCTTAAATTGTACCCTTTATTCACATCTTGTAGAAGCATCAAATACAATCTTTTACTCGACTACCTGCATTTATATAGGTCATCTAAAGAGCACTAATCTAGTACCTAGAACCAGAATTTTGCAAGACCACGGCACATAGTAGGAACGTTAACCTCGGCGTAGGAAAAATCAATACTTGTACAGTTAGGCTCGCTTTCACGTTTCCTAATTAAATAATGTTAGTACCTAGCTCCTTCTATTCCATAGCTATTCATTGGGTAGGGTGTTAGCTAACGGGACTTAAAAATAATGCTGACTAGCTGCCCATCTTCCCGTCATGTCTTAGGCGACTAAGAGACTAGGGTGAACGAAATCTTTTATCCGACGATATGTTAGCAAACTGTCACCAATGTTCCAAATAACAGACCTAGGAGATATTATCGTGACTCCGAAATTAAGTAAACACCGAAAAGAATTAAGGGACGAGAATCTATATGTATCTAAATAATATGTGATATGTCTTAACCAGGTTAAGTTAATGACAATCATCCATACTTAGGCTATGAGTATTATTCGTAAGTCGTTCTGACTACACCGTTAAGAATGTTAGATTTGACTGTTTGTATAGATTCTAACGTGATTTAATATGTGTCAATATAATTTTAGTTCTATTTCCTCAAAGTGGGAAAACACCATTTGACTGAACCTATTAGCAAATATGACGACAAAATAAATAATACAAATGTTGAATCATAAAAATTTATGTGTCAACTCATAATATTGATTGTTTTTTAAACTTACGTAAGAATCACCCTAGCACGACGACAATTATATACTTTAAAAGCATCGGTATTTTTCCATACGATAGAATTATATGTAGGCCACATTAAACATTTTTTGTAGTCATAATTAAGATCGAATCGATTAAAATCCTGTGCTAGTCTAGGACGTAAAAACTAGCTGCCATTCTTCACGACATCTCCTAGGTCAGTTTAGCATTGCCTATAGCCCATTAGAATATACTCCCAGCCCCTAATATGCCTATATAGCAAGCACACCCAGGGAAGCACAGGTCGACCTTATGTTAGACGTATACAATAGGCCTATGGAACTGTATTATATTGGTTTTCGAAGGTGACTGAACCAGAAACTCATTGTCCCGTGACCTTTCTACATTAGTTATGATCGTCATTGTTCTTTCAAGTCTTGGCAACTGATAGGTATTTGCTATACAATTACTGATATACTACAATCATGATTAATAACTAGCGGGACTTATCGTGTTTGTTTTTATATAATAAAGTTACCTTTATTAACCCGACGTTAACTTAACTTTAACGGTAACATTATTATATAAAAACATACGCGATAAGTCCCGCTAGTTATTAATCATGAGTATAAATCGCGAATCTCTTAAAACTATACTACAATCGTAGTCCCATGCTAGTCTCGGACGTAAATCTATACTAATATTATAATGATCTTCAGAGTTTGTTTGTATGGACGCGCTAATCTCAGAAACTACTGGTTCGAATGCATAAATTCTTGTTGTGTTAGATAGACTATTTATTGACGAAGGCTTTAGGCTATATAACATCAATCACCCTGCTACTAATAGGAGCGAAGAATAGAATATAAAAATCAAATTATAATTACAGTGCCTATGTTTCATGTAATGAAAAATTATTTTATATTGCTTGTAGAATACATAATTTTATTCACTTACTGATACATATATATATGAGTTCGTTTCCCTAGTGAGATGGTAACAGATATTACGGATCCCCTGGTAAACCGCTTTGGTTTCATTGATACTCCTCCGCATACACACTCTGCGGTTATACATAGGTACTTTTAGCGTTACGTTAGATGTCGTCTATTTGAGCAACAGTCTCAATATGAACACATGAAAATACTGATCATATTAAATTTCTGTATTATTAGGAATATTTTTACAGAATAACGTAAAATGAAAATATGGATATGGTCCTGCTACTAAAATTCGTAGTATAAAATGTAATTGTATTCACTTTTCTACTCCTTATCCGAAAAATGAAAGAAAAGCGATCACACTTAGCTTTCGCGTGTTTTATACAATAAGTTAAGAGTATAATCATTATTTTAGACAATAAGTTTCAAGATGGACTGTATCTCTAGGTATACGGGATTATTTTTGGCTTAATAAACTATATTGAGCTTATATGCTATAGAGAATTATTCTTATAGAATAACCTACTCATCATATTAAAATTCATATTGAACCACAATATTAACAACATAAGTACATCTTGTACATCTAACAACCAACCAGGAAGAAAGACAACTAGCTAGCATTCTATTTACGCAAATTTCAGGCAGAGAATAATATCTCAAGCCGTCTCATAAGTACGCAATCATCATTTAGGGAGGATTCCGAATGTGGTGTCATTAGTGGAGACGGGGCTCTAAGAAGGTCGTTTCAAACGTAGATTATGGGTGATGTGCCTATAGTATACTTAAACTATAATAGGAAAGGTGGTTTAATATAAATAGGGCTTAAAAACTGGTTTAAACTGGATGAAAAATCAGTAATATGAGATAAACTATTAAAATTGCGTTTTATAGTATGATCAAACTATAGTAATAGATAAGGTGTTTTAATATAAATAGGGCTTAAAAACTTGTTATACTTATTTATACCTATTCTTCTGTATGAAAAGCTCGTAGAAAATCGGTAATGTAATAAAATCTATTGAAAATGCTTTTAAGTAGTCGCATAAATGTTAATCACGAAATGGTTTGCAGGTACAGGTATAGATGTGTGTATTGAATCAATAAACTTCAAGACTTGTTACGGTACGATACAATTTTAGAAAACAAAATCCCCTTACATCCAAGCATACTCTAACACTAATTTAACTTAAACCTTAACACAACCTTATTCACAAACATTCATTCGTATAGACATAGCAAATCGAGCCTTTCACCATCGGTATCAAGTTGTCATTTCTCTTATTCAATCGAAGCCTCCTTATCCATGTTACGATCGACATTTTCCGGCCAACGTCAATTTCCGGTAGGCTGTACGGCCCAAGCCGTCTTTGAGGTCTCGTAGAACTTTGATATTAAACGGCGCTTCTAAATATAACATTATACCTAAGTTAAGGGGGTTTGGAAACGTATTGAGAAGTATGGGAGAGCATAGTAGAAATATATGATATTCAATTGGTCGTAAAAAATCAAAATATTTGTTGTATTGGTACTTTATGGTACTGGTACTGTGTTGGTACCTAATTTGTTAATTTTTACAGGAAAAAATTATTAACTTGAAATGGTTATAAGAGTATGTAATGTTGACACAATATGAAACAAATACGTAAGCACAGAAAGAGAACCTGTTTCTTTAATGTTTATTACAGTTATTAGTCTATTCTTGTTAATTTTAAATGAATTTAAGTCTTTAAAGAACAAAAACTATTAATACCCGTCCAAGTTGAAGGGGCTTTGAAATGAAACGATTAATCCTAAATACATACGAGTGGTAATATCTATAGTATGTGTAATCCAAAAGTAGCAAACATAACAATATTTTAGTGTCTGAACGTCATAAAATAAAAAGAGTACTACGATTTATTTCATTCCTAATCACGATCATGGAAAAGTTTACAAACTGTCTTACAAACAATAATTTAGTAGGGAATCTGTTTAGAATGAATACAAATATCATTGTTACTATACAACATAAGGAGATCCCTGTGATAGATTGCCGTTATTCCCGCTATCAACAATGTACGACAGCAAACACAAATGACATACTGCGGCAATGCAGATAAGTAATTAAACAACCACAATCTCGACTATCAAAATAATTCAAGCAAATATCATAACTGTATCAGAAATAGGAAAAGATTACACATTATCGTCATGTTTAATTAACCTTGCTTGTATAATGTTTAGTCTCAAGGAAAATGGAGCCTAAACAATTAATTGAAATTTTTGAGTGATGACATAATAACGTTTGACACAATTTCTGCTATAGGGCTTTTCCTTTCATAGTTTACAACAAGAGAACATATTCACCAATATTTCTAAAATTAGTGCATCTATTTTACGAATAGCCCTTCATAAACTCCTATATGTATGATATCATAGCTTCTTCAAGAAACAGAGACATACTGTCTCTCCATGATATCATAACTTGACAAAAACTCTAGTAAGATTCCATACGAAACGAGTACTAAATATGCTACGAGCGTTTCTCCACTAAAAACCTTCACAGGCCGTGTCAGGGCCCGAGGGAGAACCCGGATCAACCTTCAGCGATAACAGTTATCTGGAGAATTGGACATAAAACAAATAGTCGGCCCGAGTAGAGCTGTGCCCTATCGTCGCTTTTACTATGGCAACTGACCTTTTTTCTCGCATGCAAATAGTGGAAAAGTCTTCGAGTAATCAGTAGTTCTATCTACGGAATGCTATGTTCAGTTAGGTTACGATTCTCTAACTTAAAAGGTGAAATTTCGTACACGTGTAAGTTTTAATGTCTTGTGTTTAAACTATCTCTTTAAAGTAGTTACAACTTATAATGACCTCTAATTGAATAAAATAACTAATCTAATTGAAACTTTGATTCGTCAAAAGCGTTAGCAACAAGCCGAACCAACGGTTATTGAACTAAAATACAGTATTAACAAAGGACATTGTACCAATGGAAATTAATATAAAATTCACTTCCTCAAAAACCAGTCAAGACAGTTCGTAGCCCTATAAGTCATTCACTTAAGTTGGACATTGGCGCCTCTAGAATACATAATGTAGAAACCATCATGGCCTGCCATTGGTAGATCGTAAACCTAATTATATTGGATTTAATGGTCAGCAACGCTTTTGAATAGGATATGTTGCTAGGGTCTTTAACTTATAGGGTTTTGGTTAAAGTTAATCGAATAGTTTCATAATATAAAAGTTACGTAATTGTTTCCTATTTTACACTCCCAATTCAATTCACAAGCAGTTGAAGACACACCATAAATATAGAGTATAATTACAACGTAATAATAAATAATAGAATGCTCTTATAAACATCTTACAGAAAGTCAGTAACCTAAAGTTCTTTGAACCAAATATAAATACAGCAAAACCTTATTCTAAAACCGAAGGTGTAACAGGCTGAAAACCTACGACCTTTATTTTAGGCCCATTCACTTCCTATTAAATATTCATTGGGCTTATTTGGGCACGCCTAATCTGTAAGGTATTTTGGGTATCAAAATACGAATCTATTTTCCATACTCTGTTAATACTTTATAAGTGGTAAAAAACGGGCAGTTGGTACTTCCTTTAAATTAGGGTAACTTATACCCATCACTAGAATTCATCACACAATGCAACAATCGACACAACAATGATCTTAAGCCGTCCCAGTACCTAATGTCACATAATATGATAGTTTTTATGTTTTTTCTTAAGGTCTACCTAGACCAAACATTGATTGCCTGTTGATGTGCACTTTTAACCAACCTTTGTCTTACTACGAACGCAATTTAACATCTTAAGTTAAACGTATTCATCTTTTCCCTCACGATATCAGGGATTGCCTAGTCATGTTACGTTTTAACTGACCTCTAGTTTACTACGAAGCTACTATTACTATCTTAAGCGAAAGGTATCCATATTTTTCCTGTAGCTCTTAAGCACCATCTGACTGATGATATCCATCTAGTTCCATAGTCCATCTAGCGCCACCTAGTTAACGAGCTAAGACTCACCATCTGTGGGTGACGTGTAGAGTTTCTTGCAGAGCTCCTGCGGTCCGCCCAGAGCGTTGATCTTGGCGAGGCCCTCGGCGCCCCGGGACTCCATGAGTTCCCGTAGTTGCCGCAGGGTGACGCCATATTGCGCCGGCCGGCCTTCCACGGTCGCCATTGTGTCGGGCTCGGCCCCTACGCCCGCCGAACACCCGACAACCCTCCTTTAGCTCTGCGGACAATGGAAGGGACAAGGTTAGTCATGGTAGTTCACTTGAGACTTAGTACTTAAGATGAGTAAGCATAGTTTTAAGAGATTCGCGATTTATACTCATAATTAATAACAAGCGGGACTTATCGCGTATGTTTTTGACTGACCATGTCTGCCCGTGACCATGGCTGCTGCAACGTAGCCGAAACGTGGGGTTAATAAAGGTAACTTTATTATATAAAAACATATGCGATAAGTCCCGCTAGTTATTAATTATGAGTAAGCATGTTCACTTAAGACTTAGCACTTAACATTAGTATAAGAGATTAAATTGGTTTGTAACTGCATATGATGAAGTAAGATAGAGATTGAGTCAAGTTATAGTGATATTTGAAGACGTTGACTAAAGTATAGGGTATGTATGATATAAGGTATGGATAAAGATAAAGAACCCGTAAATATTCAGAGGTTATGACTTGAGTCTGAGTGAGAATGTGTATGAGAATCAAGGATAGCTTAAAACCTCCGAGAATATATGTAGGAAGTGTAACTAATCTTTAATATTTAGCGAAATAGCACGACACGCAATCGAAATTTACGCGATAAACGAATAATTATTTATCCTAAAGTGTAAAAATGCAAGCTAACTGCTTCTGAATTTTAAGTGACACTTTCACTAATTCATCTCTTTATCACGGATCTCTTTAAAGCTTTACTTCACTATAAATCCCCCATTCCACTTCTCACCCAAACCGTTACAAACACAGAACCTTTCCTTAAAAAAGTCATATCATGTAACTCAACTCACGCTAAAAGCAACGAGCTTAAACTAGCACAGTTTCTTCAACACTTTAAACAGCTGTTAAATGCGAATGAATTTCTTAACAGATCACTATTGAATGAAATTTTCAAACTAGGAAAATGTCTTCAGATTGACTAATTAGGAAAGCACATTAGAAACGAGCAATGCACCCCACCTAAGGCTCCCAAGTGACTTCTCAGCCACTCCGCACACCACCTTATCACAGCCCACGACGGCACACTATAGCAGATAACACGCAAATGATTGCCTAGCACTATAAAATACATATTTATACGGCAACACATTTTTACGATAGCATAGATAAGTGATCTCTGCGACAGATTTTTAACTGATAACAATGCTACGTAAAATTGGTGGTTGCGGTTCGCATTGTGTGCGACAAGCATAAATTAGTGCAAGATATCAGTTTTTTTATCAAAATCTAGATTTCTGGTATTTTTAGGACATGCAGAAATGGTCTGCTCGTGTCTTAGGTAACAACTAGCTGGCATATTTGACTATGATTTCCGAGGCGTGAAGGAAAACATCGACAGGAAACGATTACAGGTAAAATTGTATATGTATTTTTATGAATGGTGCTAGCTTATCACGCTAAATATAGATATTATATGTGCTAGCTCTTTAGTGAAAAGTGAGGTAACTATACAGGTAAAAAAATAATTGTAATAATTATGGTCCCTTAGGTTATTTTTAGGGATTGCTTTTATTATGTGTATGAATATGTAAGTAATACTACGAATATTTTAGGAAGGTCAATAAGCAATTTACGGTTTTCTGCTTTATGGTATTTAATATTTTCCTTGTACACAATCTTATACTCTTTTAAATATTTTAATGCTTGATTAGGTAGGGTACCTACCTAAAACTAGTAAATTCCTAGTAGAGTTATCGTAAAAAATTCATTGAAACAACTACATAGATTAAATAGATAAAAATCAATAATAGCGTAATTAATTATTACAAGTATAACATATAATAAACTAGCTTTAACTTGTGACTTTGCTTGCGTTGAAATTCATTCTCGAAATAATTACATCTCTTTTTTCAAGAATAACTCAACAGTTTTTGAGACCGTCATGCATTTAAGACATTAGGGTGCAAATGGATCCTACTAGACGATGACAAATATGTACATAGTATCACCCATGCTAGTCTGAGACGTAAAAAGAATGCTAACTAGCTGCCGTTCTTCCTAGCATCGTGTGTGTAAGGCAGCTTAAGTGTGGTAATTTAGTTTTTGTGGCTGTTCGCGTTTTACTAGTATATGAAAGTAGATAAAATAAAGTTTGCTACTATAGCCGTTCATTTGGGTAAGTCGTAAAACGGTATCTAATAGATGACTAGAAAAGAACGTATCGTCTACACTCCGTATATATATACCATCACAATTCTATACTCTCTACTATTGGGCGACGGACTAGCAACCTGTCACCAATATTCCATATGACATCACACCCCCAATATTCATGCTAACAATTAACCAACGAGATTTCATACATACATAAGCAAAAGTACTAAGATTAACCGTCACATTTAAAGCCATCCCTTAGCCCTTCCGGCCCAAGGCCGCCACTAAAAGAGCCTAGCGACATTGGCTCGTGTTCACATTGGCTTTTTATTAGGCCGTCTTAACGGGGCCGCGGAGACGTTTTTCTTAGATTGTTGTGTAACGTTTCGGGTTGAATGTTACATAAATATACTTATACATTCACGTCCTTTAATCACAATGGCGGTGGACGGAACCTCGGATATATTATCTCCTAGGTCACTTTTTAGCATGAATAGGGTTGCGATGTTATAACGGAACGTTGGTGACAGGTTGCTAGCCTATCACCCAACAGATTCTATTTACCCCTAGTCGCTTAGCCGCCTTCTACAAGCCGGGAAAGAACGGCAGCTAGTTAGCATTCTTTTGGCATACGCTTCGGGTTGATATTACATACATAAATACACATAACGCATGATTCCCTGTAGAGGGGTAAGTAGAGATCACGGATACCCATCTTTCTCGATCCTGACATCCACTTTCGCTTCATTGTCACTCATACACCTCCTCATACACACTCGGCGGTTATAGGTACTTCTAACGTCACCCTTTTTCAATAAGGCGTCTATCTGACTGCCATATGTCCTATTGGTCCAAAAAATAAAATTCTTCTTAACAGTACCGTAAGAGTTTTAATATCCTTTAAACCCAGCAATAACCCATTGAGTATCCGCAATCCAGACTCATTTTGAGTAATACCATTCATTACGCTTTACGTGTTTTGATGTTTACTCCATAACCGCGCAAATAGCCGCTCATTAACCCAGATTTTTCACTGAGACGAAACAAAGTTTAATCGTACGGTACTCGGAAATAATAATTTTATGTGTGTCTGTACACATTCACAATCAATATTACTTTGAGGGAAAACATCGTGAGAAAACCTACCTGTTCCCCGAACAGGTGATAGTGCTTGTAAATGGCGACATGGTTGAGTACTGACTGATCAACATGTGGGTTCGAAGTGAATTACTACCTTCGCGATTGCGGAGATGGAAAATTGAATCTCTGACCATCCTTTGAGGGTTAACAGTTGAAACCTTACAATCAGACGCTTTAAAACAAGAGTCACATACGTATTCAATCATATTATTTAATCTTTTTTGGTGTGGACAGAGTCTCAGAGTAAAAATTTTCAAGGTATCTTTATACTTCTGAGTTACCAGGGTTGGTTATACATAAACTTTTATCTTTTATTCTATAGAAGAGTAGACAGAGATAAAGAACCTTATATCTTCATATATTTCGAAGAAAACCTAATAGTACAGCATAACATCTTGAGTAGATAGGTAGGTACTATTTTCGTTGTTAAAAGGTCGCAAGGGGGCGTGGTTTGAATGTGATGTCATTGTGATTTACGATTAATCTTATGCTATACTAAAATCCGAAAAGAATGACTAGTTTTAATACCCAAATAATATATTCTATCTACTTTCATATGCTACTAAAATGCAAAAGACCACAAAAAAACAAAATTACCACACTTAAGCCGCGTTTACACACAACAGAATACAGGTAACGGTCTCATAATCAGACAGGCTATCCCCTTAACCCTCAAATAAGCTATAAGGTAAAATAAAACGACCATTACTTCTATTAGGGCGCATTTCAACCGCCTTATTGGCGAGGGTGGGCGGCAATTGGCCTCGTGTAAACGCCGGTTAACAGGTGAGAAAATATTGGTCTGGTTCTTCGTCGTATTTGATTAGAATTGGTAAGAATGAACTGTGTAAGAAATTTAACTATATTGGTGATAGTGCTGTTAAAAATTAAGGTTCAGACAAAAGATACGCGTTCACGACTATTAACCCTTGCGGGGTATTCAGAGGTTCAGGTTTCCATCTCCGCGATTGCAAAAGTCGTAATTCTATGGCCAACACGAAACCGCGTTTTGACCGGATATTCAGTACTCAATGTGACAGGAGGGATGCCATGTCACCATTTACAAGCACAGATTATAACCTGTTCGGGGAAACTACTTAAAATAGGTTAAATTTCTTCTTTCTTAATTCTGTCTACCCCTTGTAAGATTAAATTAAATTTCATTTTACCCTAAGTTTAATCGCTTTCCTAGTCGCCGTTTACTACATACCGGATAACTAGTCATTACAATTCTCTTCTTACACGTACATGGTACTAACGAACAAAAAATATTATTTTTTATAAATTCAAAAGTGATAAAATTCACACGACCGACTCCTAAGTACACAATATTAATTTCTCTAAACGGAAACGTCGCAAGGGTTGACACTCCCATAAGCCAGCGCTCCACATTTAGGCTGAACAAATGGGTTCCAAGCCATTTAACAGCAAGGGTTAATGTCTTGTGTGATTCCATTGTTATTGTCAATTGATTGAGACGTCAAAGTGACAGGACGTTTAAGGGGCCGCGGAAACACCTTCCGTTACGTTAGGCTTGTAAAATGAGGTCGAAAAGAAAAAAGATGTCGGGTTTTTTTTCCTTGTAAACATAAACGGTAAGGTAAAATCTATATTCTTTAAACATATATCACTAGATCATAAATTTTGTTTTTTTTCTGAAATGAAATGCTTTCTTAATTGGTTTATAATCCGTTTTAGTTATGTACCTAATAAAAATAGACATTGAAACTAATTAACTATCAATCTAATTAACTATGATTAGCAACAAACACAATCTAACATGCAAACCATACCGCATACCCACAACAAAACCTAACAATTCCATGGAATATTTCACTAACCAAACGAGCGCAATTACATAATGAATTTCCGGTTTCACAGCCCGGAAAGAGGCAATAAAATTTCCTATTCCCATTCGAACACAACATACGGCGCCATCTATAGTGCGCGAGGCGTCAACCCATTGACCCCTTGCAGTGACACGATTTCTTTGGCAGCCCCACAGCCGAGGAGAGCCAACCATCGCTCGGTCCACTTCATTAATTGCATACGATGCTACGAGGAATATAGAACGCGATACATACATACATACGCGTCTGTACTTGACTAAGGGAATAGGCAGACTATCGAAGGCCACATTGAACCATCCTGAGAAATCTTTTTTGCTTGAATCCACTAACCCTCTTATACATGATCTTTTTTTCTTCACACACATATACCATGTATGCATGTAAACGCTGTTTTAAAATTTATTAATCTATTTAATTCAGAAATGTACGTCACCCTAACAGGCAACCTTCCGATGACGTACTAATTACATGGTATAAATAACATAGTATTAAAATAATAACAAACGTACACAACACACCTGTACCTCGTAGCTCAGAATGGATCGATGTGTAATTCAATCGGTCTTTGCTAGTGTCAGACGTGACTTAGGAAGTAGGAGCTGTCAACTATGGTATTAGAGGTAACTGGTTTTGTAGCGTCCTCCTATCGCGTTCAGAGTGAACAAAATCCCTTAAACGCATTATCTTTTACGGAACTTATAAACGCATTTAACACTAACATTATTATGATGGCTAATCTGGCGTTAATATTGCCGAAAATGTATAAATTAGAAAATAGGCAAATTATTTCATCTATGATTAGTACAATATATTATGTTTATACATGTAATGGTCTCGGCTGTTACCAGTGTTAATGTAACGGCCAGCTGGTAGAAGCATTTAAGTCCCAGGTTAAAACCGTACTGTACAGTAAATCAATTAGTGCAACCTGAGTATATACTCATATTGAGATACTCGTATTAATAATTGAGAGATTTTCCGTATCAGAGCGATAATTGCGCAAAAGCCTGTACGCGGATTTAAAGGTATTACCTTGCACGTATGGACTGTTAATAACTTTACGTTTCAATGCTATTTTGCATATTTTTATGTTTATGCATACTCACGAACTTCTAAATAACGAAAGAGGCCAAGAGATGAATGATGATTCATTCGTCATAACATGCTGGTTGTGCGTCAAGTATGTCAAAGATTTAGAATGATTCGTGAATTATTTGGATAGAATGAAAGGTTTTAAAGTCTATATTGTCACAATTAGCCAACTGTTTGGTATTAATATAAAAAAACATTTTCATAATTCACCAATCATTCAGTTCTCATTCACTCAATCAATCACACTCACTCTTTCAGTTCCTTACATTCATACTACACAAAACACGGCATCTAGTCACATTGAATTCAAATCCCTCTAGAGGCATATAATCAACCTATGTCTACCCATTCACGAATACAGGTAACGATAAATCAGGGAACGGCCTAAACAATCTTGATTGAAAGCCGAACCGAGCGCGCACCGCCGACCGCAACTATCAAGATTAATAGGCCCGTATACCGGCCTATTCTATCTGGAATAGTCATTTGGAATACGAATACGGCTGTGATAGGCTGGGAGGTTAATAGGAAAGTTACTGGCTGCCTGTGTACTTGGCATGTCGTAAAAAGATACCAAAGGAATATAGGATAAACGTATTGGAAATTATGCTGAGGTTGACCGAAATATTGTGTTAAGTAGACTCTGTCCAACCTGAAAGTAATCTAGGTGTATGCGTGAATGCTATCACAACGATGGTAGTTCTAAATGTAAATAAAGAGATCATTTATTACAAGCAAATTCGTGCAAGATACATCCACTTGATGCCAATAGCCAATATGTGCCTAATATTTATACCCATAAAGGCTTTCATATTCTGAAATTATGCTATATACGATACCTAAGCAATACTAGGTATGAAACCTGCATGAAATCCTTAACTGCGCTTGCTAGATAAAAACCAGTGAACAAATTCAACTGTAGGAAAAGTTACTAACTGAAAAGTTTAAGCTGAAAAGTTCCTTTCAGTTAATACTTTGCAGGCACTCGAGAAATCGCGGGTTAAGAAACGTTAAACTATATTAGTTCTCATTTCCCGTATACTGTGCTGATCTGGGCTTTTAATTGAGTTGAGAAGCTGCCTTTTTGCTGGCACGTCGTAAAAGGGAACTTACTTAAAGGTTTTAGATATTTTACGCAATATTTACAACAATTAAAAGCTAGGTATCAATGTAAGCTATTTTTTCATCCGTCTTCAGACTTCTAAATGAAAATTTACATAGTCACCTTACACAAGGTTTTATATTACTAATATTAACAAAGACGCGATATTAACGCTAAAAGTGACCAAGGATATATAGTTAGTGTCCCAAAAGTATATAATTTACAAGTATCCATGTACATAACTACCCATAACCCATACACATTTCTTTTGAACCTTAACAATCCGACGTTATCCATTGCTAACCACCCAAACCATTCGATCCCTGACAACAATTTAGGCAATCTATCGGGTCGAACAGTCCGCCACGTCAGCGCACCCCGAGGTAATTAAACTTTGACAATGACAGCGTATTCGAAAGGCTTGTAAGGCTGTGCTCACATGTGCAAATGGGTTATATGTGGGATTAAATAATAGTTCCCGTGCTAAACTATAATATATATGTTCCGTTCTAGTCTGGAAAGTAAAAAGAATGATAATTAACGAGTGTGTATGAGAAGATGTATGAGTGTCAATGAAGCAAAAGTGGTCTGTCAGGATCGGGACCGATGGGGTTCCGTAATCTCTACCTACCCCTCCACAGGGAATCAGGCGTGATGTGTATGTATGTAACTAGCTGCCGTTCGTCCCATCTCGTAGGCCACTAAGGGAATCGGGGTATATAGAATCTATTGGGCGAAAGGCTAGCAACCTGTCACCAATATTCCTTATAACACCAAAACCCCAATATACATGCTAATAAGTGACCAACAAGATGTTTGCTGTGTATCCAAGGTTCTGTTCACTCCAAAAGGGATTAAAGGACGTGTGTACATGTAACAGCCGAGTCTATATGGAGGTGTATGTATGTCAATGAAACTGAAGAGGTGCATATACCTCTATAGAACAACGGCCGTGTCAATTATGTATAATTATGTATGTTTCTTTGCCAGTCCTGTATCTTCCGTTAGTAACAGCTTATGAGATAACGTATTTATGACAATAAGCTAGCCTCTACCACCAGCATTCCAATCTTTATTACATCTTGTGTCTTAATCAACAGGATAATTGTGTCACATGACTTAACTACTTATGCGCGAGTATGTATTATGTGATTTAAGTACCACTATTACATACATACACATCACGCCTGATTCCCTGTAGAGGGGTAGGCAGAGATCACGGTGCCCATGTGTCCCGATCCTGACAGACACACTCGGCGGTTATAGTTACTCCTAAAGTCACTCTTTTTCAATATAGCGTCTGTATGACTGTCATATACAACTAATATTAACTTAAAATACTCCAGAATAATCCCCCTACCACCACTATCCCTTATTTAACACCTTCTCGTTCAAAAACAACCTTCTACTAACGTCTTACTACTTCAATATAGAACCGGACGGGTCATGTATGTGTATATGCACTATAATATCTTGCATGACCAGGATGAAAGCCTCCTAAGGCTTCAACGGGGCTATAAATCTTGTCACTAACAGCGTTTATGTAGTAGGTATTGATTAGAATATCCCTAACAAGGGTTTTGAGGTCACGTGTACCCTAAAACCTGAAAATTCGGCGACTACGGAGAATTGCTACGAGGTTAGCGGTGCTTTATACTACGAATTATTCATTACTGATAAAGGTTGGATCTGGGACGTGAATAGAATTTAATCTGTTTCCTCTTACTTCAGCATGACGTAAGAGGTGAATAAGAATGTAGGGGTTTTCATTACATAATTTTAGGTCATAGGTAAAACCTACATATCTGTACTCGATTGTTTGAAAAGACGATTAAGACCAATATGTATACGTTGGATGCTAGTTTGGTAAAAAAAAATCATTAAATAATTGAACTTTACGTCCTTCTGTCGCTTTAGGGGTGTATAGAATCTCAGACATAATTTTCATTTACGATTAGCAGTATTAGATGCCATGCAATATTTATGCTTTCACAGTGGAACTGATTTAGAATCCATCTAAATTTATACAATATTATCACACATCGTAAACCTAATAAAAGTTTCAATCAACATGATTCCACATAAATAAATAAATATACTGTGACTATACAAATATATAAATACGCTAATATCATAGTTTAACGTCTATGTTATGTTTTAAGCCACTATGAGTTATGACTCATCCGAAAATAGTTACCACCGCGGATATCTATTTGCGGAATGCGTTAACGAAATTCACAACAATAAACAGACAGGTAATGCGAGATATAAAACCTATTGCTTACGGGTTAATGGAAAAAATATCATATGATTGTTAAAACAGATACCATCTATATGTAAAATTAAATTCATTTTTAGGTAGAGCATTTTTAAAGGAAAGACAACAGTAGGGAATCTAGAGATTCTTAGTCTTTGTAAAACATATGCAAAATATCATAGAGTTTAAATTCAAAATGACTTCGATGGAAGACCATATACCTACTTGTAAAAGTATAAGTAGATTTAAAAAAAATACATTAAATGTTTTGCTACTGATTTTTCGTTAACAGTTGATTCATAAGAAATAAAGTTAAATTTATCATAACGTGTCAAACCTATAAACCTTGTTATTCTTTTATTTCCTTAACCTTCCAAACCCAACCACTGTATCAACTATCTTATCATTACATAAAAAAAGCTTCACCCCGTAACAAACCACCCTATCCACTACCTATTAAGTTCCGCGAAATAAAAGATGCTTTCAATCGGCCCATCAATAGGCCATAATTCACTCCATTAAAACACGCGGTTCACTGCGAATATAACCTACCTATCACGGTCACGCCAAGGCGACCTGAAATATTTCCACCACTGCTGCTTTGGGACTAAGGTAGAGCGTAACCAGCTGGCTTTTGATGTATGTTGAAGTAGAACTTTTGTGTGTGTAAGAGAAGGGTATGAAGCGAATGTTGTTTGTCAGGATCAGGACGGATGGCGATCCATGAGATAAGTCTAGTTCTCTGTGAGAAATGGGCGCGACGTTTATGTATCTTCAAACGACGACCT
Source organism: Leucoptera coffeella (assembly GCA_030578115.1). NCBI lineage: Eukaryota > Metazoa > Arthropoda > Insecta > Lepidoptera > Lyonetiidae > Leucoptera > Leucoptera coffeella. The sequence continues at coordinate 58,536 of JAMBLF010000402.1, forward strand.
CCGTGGCGTGTTTGGTTAACCACCTGAACGCTAATTATTAATTCGATTCCCGGTAGAGGCTACTTTAAGAATTATGGTTTTCTTCTGCTTTCCAGTCTGGTTGTTGATTATGTATACTGTAAATGCATTTATCCATATATTTAATAAGTATATATTTCTGAAATATACGTTGACTAGTCCTTCACACAAGTCTTAAATGAACTTACTAAGGGGCTAGTTCAATCGGTGTAATAATAATATATCCCAAATATTATTATTATAATAAATATATATTATAACTCAACCATTATTTGGCGCATCCACGAACCTTTCCCTAACAAAAATAACCATTACCCACTATCCCTGTTAATCCATTGCGTGACCCCAAGGCCATTTCTGTCATTTTTTCTGCGAGTAGGCTGTATAAATGGACACCTCATATATTAGTGGGAGAGTAAAGCTTACACGCAGGGTTAGGTTAATAAGTGTCTACAACTAGCTTATATTAATACGTAGATTTAAAAAAATAATCATATTCGTACAGTAACATATAAATCACGTTTTCGTTTAGACATTTTATTTTTTTCTGTTATAGGTTAAATGTTACCCTACTATTTTTCTTTTGGCGACTATATTTTCCAAATTTATTACGCACTAATCCACATACTTAAATAATTTGTCAATGCTGCTATTTATCAATCAAACAATGTATGAATTTCGACCAAAAATAGTTCGCCAGGTTCAAATAAAACACTGTTTTCACCTACCCTGGTCCAGGGCAAAGATTCTCACGTATGAATGAATTAATAATTAATTTCTACCACACCTTACTCTATCAGTGTAAAGTAGCCTTAACACGCTCCCAAAACGTGCCTACAACTTCGCAATACGATTTCGCGAATTAATTATGGTGATGACGTCATCGGGAAGGCTGTTCTTTATTTTCGGCTCAACAATAGACATTAAAAGCGTAGTAACAGCGTGAATGATTCGCTTTTTACGTGATGTGATATATTTAACACGTTAGTGTTAGAACTAGGTGGTGTAATGGAATTAAAGATTCACACCCTTAAATGACACCGTATGGAAACAGATTATTGACGTTAAGAATTACGTTAATAAGCTTGTTTAATTATTTCACCAATAATGATTATTATTAGTCAAATATTTCAGAATAAATCAGAGATTATGACTCAGAGTACTGGAGTAGTGAGAGAACGTCATTGCAATAACGGATTTATTTATATGTGACTATATATAACCTTTTTTTCACTGGTCAATAGAACAGATTTTATTATTTATGGCTTCATCGAACTGAATTATCACTGCTCAATGGAATCTATTGGATGTTAACTAACAACTCCTTATCTGGAATTTATATGTAGTAACTATACATATAAATTCCATCATAACCTAAATTCTTTTGCTAAAAGGGACCTGAGAAATATTGTATACCCAAGTATATTTTTACCTCAAAATGGAATACAGAAGCAACTATATCTAAGTATCTATCTAGATTCTGACGACTGGGTTACGCGGCAGGCATGTCGAGGAGCCATTACCGGTCACAAGTCCCACTAATCAGAGGATACACGTGATGGGAATAAGAAAGTAGGTGAGGTGAACGGCCAAGATGGATAGCTTAATTCAATCATTGGAACAATAGATGGCGAAAGGTTGGTTTCAAAACTTGTATTGATTGTGTTCTTCGGGTTGTATATTAATTAATAAGAGTATACATTGTTTTTAAATGACTGTGATATTATATAAGTACATTCAAATATGAGCCGTTTCATGGTGGACAAAACTTCCGATACACAATAATTTCGGTCATCTTTAGCATTAGATTTAGTAGAAAAAATAGATGATAGCCCGCCGCACAATAAAATAATTTGACGCCAAAAGGAGGTCTTGAACCTCCTACGGCATTCAGGAAGAAATACAACTAGTTACCTTTTTTAACGTCCCAGATAAACAGAACAGCAGCTGTAACGCTTAATCAAAGAGTTAATCTAAAACCACACTTAAAATACTATAGATGGCACAAGGTCAATTTACAACCCGGTATTGATTGGGTACGACTTTGCTTATTAATAAGGCCATAGTTTTGTAAGATTGATTAGTTGATTATGGTATAAGGTGCAATTATATTCCAAATTTAGAAGCATAACAAGTATTGACCCATATCAATTATTCGTATTGTGTGTAAAGATAATTACAAAAATTCTATTACTTTAAAAAGTATGATAGTAACCATATATAAAAATAACTCATAAAACTTGATGACTTTTTACACAATATATAACAGAAGCTTATTGCATTGGAGATTATCATACAGATTTTATTAAAACTTTCACGATTATTACTTCTTGCGGGGTAGTCAGATGTTCAATAGTCCATCTCTTCATTTACCCAGCAATTCCGGCCCCCAAAACCCCACGTGTTAACCAGATAATCAGTACTCTATATTATCCTGGTAAACATTATCACCATTTACAAGATTAACATATACTGACTATTACCTAACTTACACAATCAAGCTTCTAAACCCAAACGGTGTGGTTAGTACCTCGAATACCTACCTGCCATTTGAACTACGAGTGTGGCATCAAAAGTGGCCTATTAGCAATCGCTAGACCAATCAGGGAAAAGGCAAAGACGTGCCGGGAATACTGTACAACCTTAGCAGGTCGTGTACCTTGTTTACGACTTATTTTATATGGAGTGGACAGATATACGATATATAGAGGAACGATTATAATACCTAGTGTGCTCAGCTTACGTATTATTTGAATATTAGTGCAAAACGAACTATCAGTAATCAATTAGTGCGACTTTATTATCTCGATTGACTTTATTATCACATAAAATGGTCAGGTTACATTTACGGTTAATTATGTTTCTTTAGGAGGAGTGAACTTTGTGACAAATTCATGGCTACCTTTAACATTATTATCGGGGTTGTAAATTACGAATACTTGTTACCACACTAACATACAAATATTCGCGCCTATGTGTCCCTAACGTAATAGGCAGACTACCGATCCACAGCTGAAACGATCCTGACAAATCTCTATTGCTTCACTCACATCCATTAACCTTCTCATACATGCTCTTCTGTTCTTCACGCTGCGTACACTCACCTTTAGAAGATTGTTACCAGCATTCTATGTACTGCCCAGACTAGCATGTATTTTACAGTAAGATGTATACATATCAGAATAACAGGGCCTTCTTACGATAACATCAATATCTGGCTAGACTCCAAATTGAGATATCTAATCTGCCCGGCCACCCGTCAAGTGCAGATCTGGGACTAGAATTACTGTAACCAGCTGTTAACAGGGTTTATGTAATGGACTAGGGCTTTCATATATTTAATACTTACAAAGGTTCTTGGGAACTTATTGTCGTGTTTATTTCTTAATGGAAGAAGAATATGCTTGTTGTATATAGGTATGTACGTTACGAAAGTTGTGACATCTTTTAGATGGCCCATAAAAAGTGGTGTTAGTTTGACGATAAGAATTATATTGAAGAAGGGTGACATAAAAAGTTTTTATAACCACAAAGCCTGTACTCAACAGTAAATATATATTCCCAAAATAATACATAGACACTAACTATTTCTGTTTAATTCAAAATAACCTATCCAATTAATCTATATACCTATTAACCAATCTTTCCATTTATTCACACACTTTACTGACCTAAACCTCCTGCTTACCCTAACCACCAAGCATACATAAAGTCTCCCAAACAAAGAAACGCCTGAAACTGTACACTCAGTATCGAGGCTAAGACAGCACTTCCGGCTCATGATGACGTCAGAGGAAGCGGACGCGCCCCAGTGCTAGAGAGGGACGGACATAGAGGTTGGAAAGAGACAGGGAGAGAGGCTTCGTAAGGGCATATGACGTCATTTTAAAGCTTTGCTTTTGGAGAGGGATTATTATGACTCTGTATAGTGTATATACGCTAACTAGCCTTTGTTACTGGTATGTCGTAAGAAGTGATACGGGAACTGTGGGTGGATGGATTCTATTGGGCGTTGAGCTGGCAACTTGTTACCATTAAGTGTATAGTATAGTAATATAAATATAATTAAGTAGTTTTATACTTTACAAGGTGGATGAAAACTAGAAAACATTTACAACTCATCGGAAACTTTGATTTACCATAGGTTGTATTGAAATGAATAGGAATATTGATGAAAGTTCACTACACTCATTGCCCTTAAATCCCATCACTCTTTATCCCTTAATCACATCTGTCCTTACAACTATCAGAAACACCGTTACGTATTCTACCACACGATACTACATAACACTAATCACTCCATAGTATAAAACAAAGTCACTTTCTTTGTTCCTATGTCCCTTTGTATGCTTAAATCTTTGAAACTACGCAACGGATTTTGATGCGTTTTTTTTAATAGATAGAGTTATTCAAGAGGAAGTTTTATACGTATAATAACATCCATTAAATAGTGGAGTAGACTATATATTGTATACCCGTGCGAAGCCGGAGCGAGTCACTAGTCCTACAATATAACTTCCAGGTCACTCAATTATAAGGGCGTTCATACAACCGGAAAGGATCGTACCAGAACATCATCCCACCACAACACAGGTCGTCAATATCATGACAGGTCGTGCCTACACAAAGCGGGTAGAGCATAAAGAGAATTCAGTTTAGTGCCTGCATTCGTCCTACTTTTGTAGGACCGATAATCGGACCGATTTTACTCATAGATACAGATACATAAGCGTTTCTTAATGTAGACAAGATGTAATGATCATATCGGTAATTATTAACAAAATTACCGGGATTGTTAGGCCTTGAAATGGAGTATTAGTTATTAAAAACTAGTTAATTGCTTAAAATATTCAATTAAGCCAAGTAATTTAGTTGCCTACAAATACGTAATAATTCATTCTAATCCTATATTTCTTCATCCGATTTTCATTTTATTAAACATATCATACATCACACATATACAAATCTTATATCGTAGATGGCTACTTTGACAAGCAGAGTTGTAAGATTTGACCGAGTTGTAGGACTTTTGCTTTATTTTATAGCTCAGTACCTCATCCTCAAAAAGCATCGGTCACCGATTATCGGGCGCGGACAAGCTTTCAAAACTCATAGCCGAGAATCAATTGAAACAAACTTCGTCTTGCCGAGATGAAAGTCTCCGTTTGTGTTCAGCGAATGAATAGATAACATTGAATTGTGAACCGCATATCGATTGTGACACCAAACTTGTTGTCCAGTGAGTCCGGTAGAGGCAGAATAGTTCTGTATGTGAATATACTATATGTATGGATAAACTATACGTACTGATGAACGAAGAGGCGACATATGAAAGAGGGTGATGTTAGAAGTTTCTATAACAGCCGAGAGTATATGAGGTACATGGATACCGATGAAGGGAAAGTGGTTCGTCAGAATTGAGAGAAATGACAGTTCGTGAGCTCTACTACCTATCCCGATAGAGAAGTAGAGGCGTGATGTATATGTAGTTATGTATATTTAGATAGATTGATGTCCTTAGATCACTTTTGAGGTGGACAGAACATTAAAGACATGATATATCCTAGGTTACTTTAGCCTATGCAATCAGGAATCAAACCACAATTTATAAGTATGAGAAACATGATCAGGAAATTATATTATCAAAGCAAAGTACTATCCACCCTAAATGGAATTAAAGGATGATAATATACATCCAGAATCTACAATGTTTTAGTTCCCCGTAATCTAAGTATTAGTTTTCAGCTTATTGTTTATAGAGTATAAGTCTTCATTCCTGGTACACAACCCACTCATAGATTTTAGAGACTTGCTTAATAATATTTTACAACTTGCATTCTATTTCCTATATATAACAGTACCTTGCATTAATTCGCATATTATAAATCATACATACATACACATCACGCCTGATTCCCTGAGGCAGAGATCACGGATCCCCATTCGTCCCGATCCTGACAAACCACTTTCTCTTCATTGACATTCATACATCCTCTCATACACTCTCGGCACTTATTAATCAGTACCCACAAACACAGATTTCATTAACAGAAAGAAAACCATCAACCCAAAAACCCGCAACCTTTTTAACCTCGCAAAAACCGATTCCATAACCTACCACATACGTTCACTACAACCTCATTGGGAGGCAACTTTAATTAAAATTCAGACAAAGACACTCAATCGAACGACCTGAATAAGACAAGGACGGAGCGATCGACGCCTGATAGTGCTGGGAAAAGGTCACGAGGCGACCTCCATGTCGATATGGGACGTAGACTACGATGTCGATAATGGCACGACCCTAGCTGACTAGGTTAGACATCACTTGAGTGTGTTTAAGAACGTAGGGGTTGAGAAGATTATACAGCTGTCGTATACCTTTATTTTAAGAGTCGACTAAGGGACTAGGGGTTGTCGAAAGTACATTTTAGCAAGGGTGCGGTCTATTTGGTAGAAACTTGATACTCCGAAACCTATTTGGGATAACTGACTTCGCAGAAACTTCTTTAGTCGATCATTTATTAGGCATAAAAAATATTTGACATAAATATTTTTAGGCATAATGTGCTTATGACCGAATTTAGAATGGCATACATTTAAGATAGTAGAATTTTTATTGGCATATTTACCTTTGGCATAGTTAAAATTTTGTATAATATCATTTAGCATAACGTTCATTTAGAGTACAGATTATTTGGCATAATTTGACTAGGCATACTATGAAGATTTCAATTAGAATAATATAGATTGGGTTACTTTCTTCTTTAAAAATGCGTAGGTTAGGTTAGGTTAGAACTGTGACCTCTTATGCCAGAAATGAACATGCTCTCATGGGCAAGGATATAAAAACCAAATAATTATCATTAAATCAACTTTTATTTATTACAATAATGTAAGCATTATGCGAAATGATGGTTCTACTTTTAAATAGTTATGGATAAGAAATATATGCCAAAAGATGAATCTGGTTTTGAACTTTCTGCGATGTGATGATTATACATTGTGATTATTATGGATACCAAAATTATGCGTACAGATAATTCTGACTTACAGAATTATGGGTTTCAATGTATGCTAAATGAGTTAATGCCAAACGATATTCTGCGAAAAGAGGTTTATGCTATTAGTTGTTATGCAATATAAAATTATTACTTGAAAAGTTCTACTATAATAGGTGTACCCTTTTAGCAATGGGTAGTCCATTATTTTTGACTATAATCCTGAATTTCTTAAGCATTTCTTCGAAAATCGTAAATGTTAGGAAAGGATCGTCTAAACTTTTTTCGATATTATCAATCAGCCTATGTCAGTCCACTGCTGGACGTAGGCCTCCCATACGTTACAAAACACGATCACTCGTGGCCCTCAGTCAACCAGAATTTTTTTAGGTCATCGGTCCATCTAGCAGGGGAGCGTCCTACACTACGTTTAAGTTTTCGATATTAAGCTTAGTGAAAAATGCACTACGTAAATTCATATGTCTTGAGTATTCCTTAATAGACCTAAAACGTTACCATACCAAACTCTAACACCTATCACGATTCATATTAAAACAAAACCATAGCTATTTTCCGAATAATATTCTCAACCAACCTACATCTAACAGTAGTGACTACAAAACCCATTTACAACCACATTAAGCCCGCTTCACATATAATATTACCTTTAAGGAGTCACGTACACAACATCAGTCCACAAGAAGTGTTACATGCTAGTTCTTATCTATATTTGTACTAGTACTAAAACTCGATACGTGCCTCCGTTTTTATGTATACAAAGATTGTCGTATTTGTAACTTAATATCGTAAATATATATAAAACTAAATAACTTCCTATTTTCGCATAGAAGGTGACTAAGGGACGAGATGAGTATGGAATCTATTGAGTGATGACTTTATCTTATTTATGAGTAAACATCTATTACCATATAGTGATTCATTAGTAGGCTACACCAGGTTTGACTATTGTTTCTTATAATCAAGAGAATAGATGAAAAAAATATGATAAATATATTTGAGTAAACATTAGTAGCAAATCATATCATCCAAATAAAGAAATAAAAATTATCTATATTTTAAAATAACCATAACAAATAAAACATCTTAATGTCATCACAAAACACATAGTAATCAGATCATTGACTATCTGAACGAAATCACTTCCTAATATACATTCATGGCCTAAGCCCCTTTCGACTTATACCGAACCTCGGAGCCACAACCTCATTGGTCACTTCCAGCATAAGGTCAGGCCTATACACAGACTATTAGGTGTCTAATAGCCCGCCCAGCGAAATAGTTAACCCAGTCGTTAGTAGGGTCAATTGGTCATTAGCTAGGAGCAAGATAAAACACCTAGCATAGTCGAGACGTGACACCAATTAGAATTCATTAGACCTGCGAATGTCAATGTGAGTTACGTCACCTTAACTGGGTGGAGTGGACGGTGACCCAACTTCTACAGGTGTTATGCCATACCTATAGATACTAACTATTACCTATTACCTACTTTGAGAGATAGGCAGGTTGCTTAACGATGTATTCACTTTAAGCTCAGCGAGAGTTTATAAATTTAAATACTACTACTTAAAAGTAAAGTACTACTTAATGTTACTTTATTATGTAAGTTTTACATAATAAAGTTAGCTTTATTACGTGATAAGTCCTGTTAGTTATTAATCATGAGTATAAATCGCGAATCTCTTAAAACTATACTACTTAATTCCGAATCTGTGTACTTTTTCATTAACGTATGCTAAGAACTTACTTAACATATAAAGAGTTGTTTATGTCTTAGACTCCATTCTTAGAACCATAATTCTTATATTATCTTTCAAATGTGTCGTAGGATACAAAACTGAGTAGGTATTTGGAATTTACAGAACAAAATGTTATCAACGTTTCCTATTACGTTGAATTATACAAAAAATAAACGCGTTCACGACCATCAACCCTTGCGAGCTAGTCAGAGGTTCAGGTGTCCATCTCCGCAATTGCGAAAGTATAATTCTTTAGCCACCTCGAATTGACCAGATAGTCAGTACTCAATGTTACAGGTGGTAAGCCATGACGCCATTTACAAGCACTATTACCTGTTCCTCGAACAGGTAGGTTTCCTCACGATGTTTTCCCTTACGGTATAGGTTGAACTATATACAATAACAACCCCGGTGTTTATGTTAAACGTGAACAAGAGACGAAGCTCAGTAGGTACTAGGCTAGCATATAATTTAAGAAGTACTCACCACGAGTGCGTATCGCACCCGTCTTTCTGCCGCGACGTATGGCTCCCTATTATGCTGCAGGTGGCGACCTATGGACAAATACACACCTATTAGTAACAGGATACTAAGGTAAGGCACACACCTGGCAGCGCACAGTCGGCGCTGAGTTGAGGGCGGCTGGGTTGTGTTGGAGGGACGCGGAGTGCAAGGCACAGGATAGGAGCGGTTGGCGACTTCTCACGAAGGCCCTTTGTACCACTGGGGTACCATAAGATGATGATGATGAAGGTAAGGTTAGTTTCTAAGATAATTAATAGTATACATATGTATATAGTACCTGGATACTAAATATTACCCATATATATGAAATGTTAACCATAAAATAAGGTACTGCCATCACGTTAAACATAGAGGTACATAACCATCTCAGAATTCTAAAATAACGGATAGAACAAACACACTACACGACCATAGTCAGAGGTTTGTGAGTTCATCTAAGTTAAGGAGTGGGTGATTTATATCTACATCGATACCGCTTTTTACCCACTCTCATTAACTACTTTCGCGCTTAGGAAGGGAGTAATCAATGTCTACATTGTCGGCACTTTGCATCTAATAGCCAACCTGACAGGTACTGTACCAAAACACCATATGTAGATGCTGACTAAAATATAAAGCCTATTCAAGATCTTTTATGAATTTCTTTAATATTTTGGCGATGAATCGGCATGATTTTCCTCATTATTACACACTGTACACACACAATACAATTATTCTTTATGTGTACAAAAAGCAATTTGTTACATGAGGACATTACATGTAATTGTTAATGCAGACGTCATCGATGACTAATTGTTGTGACAAATAACATATCGGCACGCAATTTTAGCGTACTCATTAATTAACAGTCTCGTTATACAGTGCTAACTAACTAACTACCTTTCTTTCCATTAATTTCTTAATAACATAGAGAATTTAGGTATTGCCTTTATAGTAGTAATTACCAATTCCTAAGGTAAGCAATAGGTTATAATATGTCCGAATACATCTCGACAAAGACAATAATAATAATAAAAAACGTTTATTTACAGCCACAACAACATCTACAATACAAAACGTTTACAATAAAAAACTGGCTAGGGGTATAATTTAACTTAAGATCATTTATAAACTACATTCTTAGTTACGCGTCCAAATCACAAGTAGGTGTAGTTGTCATGGCCTCAGAAGTAAATAAGTTAATAAAAAGAAAGATAATAACGTCTTTCAATCCCATACAGGCTGAAGAGAATCTTGGAGACATATATATACGTGCTAACCTACATACATACATATCACGCCCGATTCCCTGTAGAGGGGTAGGCAGAGATCATGGATCCCCATTTGTCCCGATCCTGACAGACCACTTTTGCTTCATTGACACTCATACACCCCAAACACACGGCGGTTATAGGTACTCCTAACGCCACCTTTTTCTGGCTGTTATTACTCTAACCTCAGCATAAATATTGTATTAGTAGCGGTATTGCTACGGAATATATCATAACAGAATGGTCAGTTCCTAAGATTCCATAGACCTTTAGTGCCTCAACTGTACCATACAACTTTCGGAGCAGAATAACAGCTAGTTAGCATTCAATTAACCCCCTAACTAACATCCCTAACGCAATTTCTTTCGGATGATTATCCAACATTTCTTATTCACTATGCACGCTCCACATTATTATTTATAGACTTCTATCGATTCAATCGAATCAACATTCTGCTTTCATACTAGTGTGCTCGATGAGGCAATTTTTAAGGTTCAGTGCTAGTCTGGGACTTTATTAGGTACGCTATCTGCTAAACTAAGTGTTAGAGCTGACATCTTATTAGATTGTGACTTAAATTAACAGACGTACAGTATGAATATGGGTGAGGTGGAAGGACGGTTATGTAGGGGTCACTAATCCTAATGACAATGGAATTTCAAATATGTAGGTGTAATACTCAAAAATGGTGACTTAAGACGTAGGTACCTATAATCGACGATTTATAAAATAGCGTATGAATGTCAATGAAGCGAATAAATTTATTAGAACGGGGAAAAATGTGGATTCCTTGTATCAGTCTACCTCCTGTACAAAATAATTCGTGTGTACATATATGGGCGTTTTGCAGGGGCAAAAATTTTTTGTGACAGGGTTATATTTTCTAAAATATGAGACCTATTTTTTTTCTAATATTTATTTCGTATAGTATTGTAGCGTCTAAAATCCGGCAAGCATGTTTGATTATCTTGTCTTAATAAATAAAAAAAATACAGCTTTTCAAAAGTCCAAATGTCATGAAACATGGGGTGTGACTAAGCCGTTTTTTTGTACTCCTGCCTTTATAACTAAAATTCTAAGCAGAATTGAGGAATATTTTTTGTTTACAGGTGTTGTCATATAAATTTGTTATTAATTATAAGTATCAAACCTACAATCCAATAATAAAAAATATTGTTCACACGCACATACTTTTGTGACTAAAAAATCGGTCAATGACGTGGTGCTCCAAAATCGCAGATATTTTTTCTCCAACTAATTAGACTATTTAAGAAAAAAATAATTGTAACACATGTTTCGAAAGAAAACAAACTCGGCCATTTATTTACAGCGTCGGGTGATTAGAGATTGTTTCTGGGGCCGAGATAATTAATTTCAAATTTTTTGGTGTTAAAAATGTAAAGCATAACCTGTCAATGACGTGAGTCGAGTCAGTATTTTTTGGGAAATATTTTTACTGTCGGTTTTTACATATAACTTAAGAAATGTTGTCAAAATGCCTCCAAAACAATAACGACGCCATCATATAAGTTTTAGGTAATGTTTTGCAGACACGTTCGAAGAAACTCAAAAACGTGGTTCGTAATTTTTGTCAAAAACCTGTGTTTTGTGGTTTATTTTTAAACACGTTTTTGACATTAATTGCACGGTATTGACATTTTATTCAACTTATGATTTAATTACTAGGATTTAAAATCGCGAGAAACTTTTAATAGGCGTAATTCGTGAGTTTAGACTTCAAAGATTTATTTCTTCTTCCTCTCAGTATATATTCCACTGCTGGAGATACGCCTCTCCGATAGTCTTCACCTTGATTACAACACAAGATTTATTTAACCTATTTCCTTTGATTTTGTTTGTACTTACGCGATTTATTGAAGGGTTTCATAGCCTTTCAATGTTGAGACCATTATTTCTGAACAGATGGCTCGATATAAGAATAAACCTATGGCTCTATTCCTTTCGTAACCCTCCTTTCGCTACTCTATTGCTTTCATGACTCTTCGGACTAACCCAACACTCACTACCATACAATAACCGTAGGAACCAGAACAGCGTTATGGATAGCCAGTCGTGCCATTTCTGACATCAACTCACTATACATCATACCACTCACAGCCCTATTCACCGCATTTGCCTTCTTCACTCTTGTAATTTCCATCTCTTGTAAACACACTTCCCACATAAACAAGCTCTTAGTTCAATAACTCATTCTGTTATACTTTCCAGTCTCTCAAAAACCATACATTTCGTTTTTTATTTACATTCACCTATATACCTTTTTTTTAAAAGCTTTACATGTAATATCCATCATCTCCTGCAACTCATGCGCCGACGACGCAAGCAAAACTTGATCGTGATTGTTTTCTACTATTAAGTAGCAGCAAATTATATTTTGGAATAGTTTTTAAGTACACCTACCACATTTAATAAGTTATCGTGTCACATTTGTTTTAACATCAACTGACTAGACATCATACCGCTGCTCAAAGTCCCATTCACTGCACTTTCCATTCTTCACTCTTCTTTCAATATTACCATCACAGTTTCGTTCTCTTGTATGCACACATCCCAAATACACAAACTCCCTCACTTGTCCCAGTTCCTTACCATCCATTTTAATAACACATTTTGTCATACTTTTCTGTCTCTAAAAATTCTTAGTATTGGTATTACTTACTTTCATTTTTTCTTTCAAAAGCCTTACATGTAATATCTATTATCTCCTGCAACTTATTAGTCGATGAAGCAAGCAACACTTGATTGTTCGCGTATAAGACGCACTAGATGAAAAACTCGCCTACATTCATGCAAATCTGTCTAGCAATCACCCATGAATAGGTTGAAGAGCCAAGGTGAGGCGAGGTGAGGTGAACCCTGGCGAACACCCCGACAGGTGGCAAATCAGTCCGTGCAACCATCACCCACTCTCACACATGTATTCGAACTATAATACAATGATTAGAGTGCACGCACAAGCTGACCCTCCAACCCAAACGCAGACAACGCTTTCCACATTTTAATCCACCTATTTACCACCTTATCATAAGCCGTCTCTAAGTCTCAATCAATGAGCCTATGTCAGTTCACTGCTGGACGTAAGCCTCCCCAAAGTAACACCACAAAACACGATCACTCGTGGCCCTCAGCCAACCACTACCAGCGACCTTTTTCAGGTCATCCGTCCATCTAGCAGGGGGGCGTCCTACACTACGTTTACCGAGATACGGTCGCCATTCGAGAACCGCTTTGCTCCAACGGTCGTCGGTTCTGCGACAGTCGTGACCACTGCCACTGCCACTTCACCTTGCAACATTGATAGACAATGTCTACGACTTTGGTTCTCTGCCGGATAATCTCGTTCCGGACTCTGTCCCTTAACGAGATACCCAGCATCGAAAGTTCCATTGCTCGCTGAGCAACATGTAATCGGTGAGCCAGCCCGACTGTCATGTACCACGTGTCGGCACCATATGTCATTACAGGTAGGACGCACTGATTGAAAACCATGGTCACTGCGGACACTGCGGTAGTGGCGACGAGAAAATATGACGCAACTTCCCGAATGCTGCCCAGCCCAGCTGCACTCTTCTGAAAATCTCACGCTCGAAGCTGTCCCTACCCATTTGCAGAACCTGGTCCAGGTAGACATATTCCTGGACCACTTCGAGCGCTTCTCCACTGATCGTGATCGGCCCCGGGACAACGAGTTCATTGATAATGACTTTGGTCTTGTCCAAGTTCATCCGGAGACCGACCGACCGTGAGGCAGCGTTAAGACTGTGCAGCATTCCATGCAAATCCTGCAGCGACTCCGCCATTATGACAATGTCGTCAGCGAAGCGGAGATGTATGAGGTATCTGCCATTGACATTGATACCCATCCCAGTCCAATCCAGAGTTTTGAAGACGTCCCCCCGACGGAGATGACATCCCCCTGTCTCACTCCTCTGAGCAACTGTATAGAACTCGTCTTCCTGTTTAGGACTTGAACAGATATCGATGCCACGCTGTATAGGCTCCTCAACACCTGCACATAACGCCAATCGACCTGGCATCGCTGCAAGAACTCCAGAACAGCCCAGATCACTATGGAGTCGAAGGCCTTTTCGTCTCTAAATCTATAAAGGAGCAATACACCTGAAAGTCCTTTGCTAGAAACTTTAATGAGAAGATTTGAACCATGCTTTCCTTTTTGAATCCTGCTTAATCCTGTTCGATAGCCCACTAACATAATACAAATTTATATTGTTTCACCTTTCTGCTTTGAGTGTACTTAAATATTATATGAATGTACATGTGTCTTTATGATATTACTGTGAAATTAAGTAAAAAATAGTTCTCTATTCAAAAATATTGTAATGCAAAAAAGTAGGTACCTACGTAATCTATTTAAATAGTTTATTGCCGTTAACGTAGCTCCATTTATGGCTATTTGTCAAAAACGTGAACGCATTTGTCAAGGCACGTGGCGCTTATTTTTTGGGGGGGTTATTTTTCCTAATTTAGGGGGCTGTAAGCATGGCGACCTATACCACGAGTTAGCTGGCTATGAAAACTATGCATTACATGTAAAAAAATCGGATTTTGAAAAAAAAATGTCAATAACACATTTCGTGCAAATCGCCCATATATGTGCGACAGTACAAATAATTCAGCAGCTACGCCTAAATAGCTGCTTTCATGCAAGAATAAATGAACAGGGAAAGTAGCACAGAAGCATGTTCAAAAGAGATTAAACGACCCGATTCTCCTAACGTCATAATATTTGTAAACAACGTGTCACAAATACTATTTTACTTACATATAGTTTGCGACTAATATTATATAGGAAGTAGATAGAGATTAGCGTGTCTATATATGTGTATCCTTGGAATCAGCATTGAACTTACTTTTCACCAGATAAGCGGCATTCTACAGGGTAGAATGTGTTCTAAATTGTAAAGTACAAATCGCCGACATGATATTTGTCCACTCCCAACAGTAAAAAAGTGACGTTAGTGCAAGAGTGTTCACTTTATTTTTAGGTGATTTTATAATCCTTAAATTGAATTAAAACAAAAAAAAATTAATTTCATGAACATACACTACTTTCGTAATCACAAAACAAATATCTACTGTACCTACTCAT
This sequence comes from Leucoptera coffeella, assembly GCA_030578115.1. Classification (NCBI taxonomy): domain Eukaryota; kingdom Metazoa; phylum Arthropoda; class Insecta; order Lepidoptera; family Lyonetiidae; genus Leucoptera; species Leucoptera coffeella. The sequence goes on from JAMBLF010000402.1 coordinate 74,221, forward strand.
GAGTAAACTAGAATATGTTATATTGATAAATCCTAAGAAGTAAATATGTTGATAAACATATACATTAGTTATATTTAACTACTCGTACACAAGACGTTCTGACAACGTTCAACTCCAAGCCTCAAACTTCCCACAACGATTGCGTGTAGCAGAATCGGATCGCAATCAGTCAGAACAATGTTTAACGTCTGACAATGGCTTTTATATCTTGAGCCATTTGTCGAGCCAAATGGATCCGCGGTTGATTATATCAACAAACTGGTCAGACAAAAATGCCGACTTTCGTCATAAAACACGAAATATAATTGGCATAGAAACTGGCTTATAGCTCACACTTATATTACAGCACATTTTCACATGAAAAAGTGTCCAGTATTCTCGGAATCATGTGCTTATTGCTTTTGATCTCGTTAATAGATCTAGTGGAATTGTGCTAATTATGAAAAATAGAAACACATTAACGTTTGTACCTAATTCCGTATTTTAAATTCAATCACGTGTAAGTTTATAAATTATATAGTGTAATTTGTAAATTTAGGTTAAGTCATTAAACAAACAAATGACTAAACTCATCACTGGAAGTTTACAAACTAATATTGTTCAATAGATATTTGTGTGATATTAGTGTGTATATTGTACTTTAGCATTACTATCAAGCTTGTGGTACCATTTCTACGTAATATTGGAGACAATACATAGATTACAAACATCAATTTCATCCTAGTTCCATAGCGATCCCATACAGTACGTCAGGCAGCTAGTTTATATTTAATTCACGTCCCAGATTAGCACAGAAACATACATTTATCAGTCTCTATTGTGGCCTTTAATAACACGCGTAATTGTCACTTTGAATGAGCAAAGTACACACAACAAAGGATGCCATCATAATTTAGTGTTTTCGTGAATACACACGCATCACGACTATTGTTCCTCACGGGGTTATCAGAGGTTCATGAACATCTCTGCAACTGTGAAGTAACTAGTGCAATTATGATTAATAACTAGCGGGACTTATCGCGTATGTTTTTATATAATAAAGTTACTTTTATTATTAACCCGACGTTTCGGCTACGTTCTGCCCGTGACCAATGCTACTGCAACGTAGCCGAAACGTCGGGTTAATAATAAAGGTAACTTTATTATATAAAAACCTACGCGATAAGTCCCGTTAGTTATTAATCATAATTGCAATCATGAGTATAAATCGCGAATCTCTTAAAACTATAGTGAAATTATGACTATTTTAGATAACACCGAAGACACGTATAACCGAATAGTCAGAACTGAATTTGACTAATTCGAAGTATATGTATATATAATATTTAGGACACTATTATACCAATTGGCTTAGCCCCCTTGGTAAGTTACTATAGATGGGAAATAAACCTGTAACCTACAGATACAAAACCAAAGAGACCACCCACAGATTTACACCATACAGAATTTGTCCGGTACAATGTCAAGGGAGGCTATGCTAACCGTTTGTTTACTCTTTACATTGTGTTACATTCACACGTACCTTTTTATATTATGTGCAAAAACCGTGACATATCTATGGGTACTAAACATCGGGGCAATTAAACTGTCTAAACGTTTGTACCATGTACTAGTTGGACATAAAATGTATAACGACCGTGTTTGCTTTTGAGGTGGATAGTGGTTTGAGGGTCTACAATGTTGGAGTGAACCAACTCATTAAATATTAAGCACCGATTGTGACATGTGAATTGTAACTGTTGTCTCTTGAGGTATAGTTTTACTAACCTAGAACATATTTATATGTACTTCACGTCAATTTTTCCATAGAAGTATAGACAGAGATCACGGATACACATTTATTCGATGCTAACACTACTTTCAAGTTCTACGTTATTAGTACGTGTAACGTGTAACGTATGGTGGAACGTTTCATTACTAACTATATGGAAAAAAATCACTCAATAAATGAACTAAAATCTTCCACGTACTTAACTAAATCTCGTTCTTCTAAGATTCTCAATCACTAGTGAGAAACAGACAAATAATACCACATACTAAGAACGGGTGAGGTTAGAAGTACCTATAACCACCGAGTGTGTACGTAGAGGTAAGAATATCTATGAAGAAACAACCATATTACAAAAATCATTAACATACACATCTAACAAATCTAATAAATCTAACAATCCATTCAAAACATTTATACGTGACGTAAGTAACTAACTAATGCGCGGAAATGATTATTTACAATCCCGTCCGTCACGCCGAGATTGGTGTGACGAAAGGCATATATTCTGACAGAACAAGCTCCAAATTAACATCGCTTTGTTCACTGTGATGTACAAAGTGCTCACTCATTGGTAGTTGAGAGGAGAAATAAATATATTTAGCCTTAAACTTGTCAGTGAGATAGGTATAATCATTGTCACAAAGTGTTTCTCAAATGTAAGGAAGAACTTAATAATAATACATATATAGTCACTAAGACTCTAAATATAGAAATGCATAACAGTTTTAATCCAGAGTAGGCAAAAGTAAAGTGATCGCTATGAACTTAAGTGTTAGCCGTTAAGCCATTAAAATACTACGAAAATGGTTTACTAGCAAGATTAAACATTGATGTGTTATTTTTATTTGTTGTATTTAAAAGATAGCTAACATTATAGTAATTAGATGTACAAACATATCCATCTAACCTAACTAAGTAAAACTCCATAGCTACACTATAAAGAGAAGGTTCTATTTCATACAATTCTTTTCACCACCGAAACCCGCCTTACGATTATTCAATAAGGTAACGAATACATAATACACTCGATGTTGTAACTACGAAAACCGACGCAGAATTCACATAGCTACAAATATTCTTATACTAGCACTTCTATACGGGCTGCGATGGAGGCGTCTAGTCTACGCTGACCTCTGCCGGTGGGAGTAAGAGCTAGTACCCGCGGCCGCTCTTACACTGGTCGTATCGCCGTGGATGACTAACCCGGGAGCGCCAAAAAATCGATTGAAGAAAATTTCGGGCCAGTGAAGCCAACAGCTGGTTAGTACAAGCGTTAAATGCTCAATTTATCAAGTACTATCCTATTCGAAGCTGCTACGTTTTATTACAGTATAATTGCGTTTTAAACCCAACTGATTTTAATCACGAGTCAGTTTAAATTAAGCTTTCTTCACGTGTAAGCGAATAATCGAATCGGCATTTTCCACTCGAGTACCTCAATCGATACATTCGCTCTAAGATGCTGAAAGATTATCGATCTTGGCCCCACGTATGTCTAGACTGGCGACGTCCAGGCGCTACTATAATAAGGTTACGCGTGGAGCGACATACCTGAACAATGAAAGACAGCAAAGAAGGACGGAAGACACACACAGATTGCGAAGGAGAGGCAGCCCCATCTATTGGCGGGCCAGTCGGGGCGACCGGCGCGTGGAAGCCTGCAGCATGTCCGAGCGACTCACAGCACCCACTCACATCCATGAGGCAGTCGAGCGATCGCGGCGCGCGCTACCAGGGCGGCAGTCATCGTCGGAGGTCGGCACACGTGCTCTCGCAGACAGGGACGGATTCACTGATCGTCCTTGGGCAGGGGGCGCCTGCGGCATCAGACGTTTCAATCATCCCCGGCGCGAGCGGGACGCACATGGGGGAGGGAGCGGGCGCGAACGAGAGCGCCGATGCCGTGCTATTGACCGGGTGGGAGGCCACGCCCCCCAGGCTCTGCGCTCGGCTCCAAGTGGGAATCGACCGCCGGGCCGGCCTGACGCGTCGCCCGCACAATCAAGGTTACTACACATAGCTACCTAGCGCAGCCCCCTTATATCGGGAACCTTCAACTTGATCGTTATTCCCTAACCGCACATTTCATGCAGTTTTGGCCTATCAATGAATGACAGCCTTGACCCTGATGATGCCGAATGATGTTGCTACGGCTTGCGTGATTGTTGAAAGATTTTAGAGACTGGTTGTTATGCATATGAATCTTTTTTATAATGTTTGATTAATATCAGCTGCATAAATTCGTTAATAATGGGTTATCAACTTTTTTAACTAATAGTACATTATATTATCATAATGCTCATAAAATCTACTTTACACGCTTATAACTTAACTACATAAAGCAAAGAACACAATACGAATAACACAACATTGAACATTATTCTTTATACTACGAACGCACCACAAGTAACATTACTACGACTTTAACACTGAATCTTATAGTTCTTATTCAAGACTTTCGCGTAAGTTACTTCATAAATATTGTTAGTTATTTGTATTCATATCTTTTTATATTATAAGCACATAGTTACCTAAATTAACACGATAGTATCACACAAATAAGCTAATAACTAAAAACTTTAATTCTAGAAGTACATATATCTACAATAGCAGAGTGTGTACAACGAGGGTTATGGAAATCAATGAGGCGAGCATGGTTCGTAATGATCGAGAAAAATAGAGATACACGAACTGCTATACTACTAACTCCTCTATAGGGATATATAATATACACGCTTTACATTACAATAGCTATAACTTTATATATGACTGTGTTTTTATGTATGTATTCTTGACTACTAAATCTTTGCTACACTACATACACTACACTCCACCTAGCGTAAGCTGAAAAAGTACATAGCTCCGGACGGGCGTTGTTACATAATAGTGACCCAGTATTGGAAGTAGGTACCTAGGTACTTAGTGCCACCCTAAAGTCTAGATGCGGGACGTACTTTCGGCTTTCCCGTTGCCAAAGTATGCCAATACTGTGAATAGATAGTCAGTAGGTAATAATGTACGTAAATTTGGCGTAGCTGGGTAGTCTGGTCAACACGTGGGTTCGAGGTGGTCATAGGCTTAGTTACTACCTCCGCAATTGCGGATACAAACCCTGGAATGTTTATAACATCAAGAGATAAAGGTCTTGAATGCTTTTGTTTTAATATTGGTCGATAGATGGGGTTGCAAAAAAATTTTAAACTTGTCAATATTATAATTGCATGTTTAATGTATTTATGTAACTAAAATATGTTTTTTTCTGAGTCTAAATCTGTATACACAGACGTAAATATGTAAGTCTAAATTGGGTGGATAAAACAATAAGTTAATCCTTTCATCACATTTAATCTGTTATTATGAAAAAATAACTATGTAACTAATCAACATAGGTATAATCTTATACCTAGATACCATTGACCAATTTACACAAAAACTTCTAATCCTTAGTCGCCTCCTACAACATACAAATAACAGCTAGTTACATACCCAAGTCCCAAACCCAAACACTAGTTCAGAACAGCGCCTCCATGGCATTTGTCACTGTTTAAGCGACGCTCACGGCTCATTACCCAGCGGGGTAAATGGCGTACGGAATTAAACCCGGGCGGGAAACGGCACAGGCATGCCTTCTGTTTATTGTGTGTATGTTGTGTATATAACATAGAGATATGATTTCAGTTCTAACTGTAAGTATGTAACAGTAAGGTTTGGGAAATCAACCTTTAGTAACTAAGTTAGTTACCTTTGTAGTATTTTTAACAATAGTAGTAGTAATTTTGAGCGTAGAATATATGTTACTATGAAATAAATAGTGTAAGCCCATATGGCATAGTTAATAGCAAAAATATAGTCAGCACTTTACGTGACAGGTCGTTTATCAATAGTTATACTAGGAAGAAAGATTACATAACATACGCTTCACAACTTGTGTTACACTCCATTTTTTTATTGTGACGGGGTAGTCAGAGGCTTGAGTACTCCGAAATCAATCAGATTTCTAATATTTATTAATTATTTGGACACTTTGCATTAAACATACAAAAAAACAGTGAGTAAAAGTATCAAATACTAACTACAAACAAAACTAAACATCACAATTCTCCACCGCGTCTCATACTACGGTTTGTATCGGCAATAAATTCCACGATTTCCATTCCTCCACACCACTTAGATAATTATACCGAAGCGAAGTTACGAGCTTTCGCCGGCAATATACCTATTGCACTTATTGTAATTAGTCCGACTATTGTCCTTAGGCATCGGGGTACAAATCAATAGTATGGTCCCCTGCTGGGATTCCATGTAAATAGAATGCTAGTTGCCACGTTTACAGCCGATATGGTGTAGAGGAATCTATTGGAAGATGAGCTATCAACTTGTCATCAATATTCCATATTAATCCCATCATATCTGTGTGATATCATATTTGAAATGTAATTTTATGTGTTGTGTATTATGTAATCCAATTATTGTTTAAGAATTCTATTGTATGTTGAATAATGTATGTAATTGATGTGGATGTCTCAATAAAGATATTATTATTATATCTGTAGTTACGTTAAGGCGTGTTTGTATGCAAAGTGCTAAGTATTCATATGTAACGTCACGCATCACCAGAGTTGTATAATAGTTAGTAACCCTGCTTATAGGTAACCTAGAAGTCCGAATTTTAGTCCATTCAATTTTTTTTAATTCAGTTAGTTACCACGAAAAAAAATTGCAACCTATTCCAGATTCTTGAAGTTTTAAAAACTTTAAACACTCCTGAATATGATATCAGGCAGATTGGACTGCCCATATTCGGGTCGGTGTTACGCCATATCTAGTGGTATGGTACGACAGTGACTGCATGTACAGCTTACTCTATCATTTTTACTAACATAGCATAAGTATGTACTAACAAATTGAGTCCTGGTTACTTTAATCACTACATAGTATAAAACAAAGTCGCTTTCTCTGTCCCTATGTCCCTTTGTATGCTTAAATCTTTGAAACTACGCAACGGATTTTGATGCGGTTTTTTTAATAGATAGAGTGATTCAAGATGAAGGTTTATATGTACAATAACATCCATTAAATAGTGGAGTAGGCTATATATTTTATACCCGTGCGAAGCCGGAGCGGGTCACTAGTAAATAAATATTATTATTATTAAATCACGCAATACCTTAGTCAACTTGGCAGCTGGTTACCCTACACAGATCCCAAACAGCACAGACCAGCCGCACGCCATTTAACCAACCTTGACCGCCCGTAGTGGTGTTCGCGTTTCGTGTCGAAGCCTTATTGTAAAAAGTAATACAATTTCACGATAGCAATCTATTTGGAAAACTTGATGAAAGCACTTTATAGATGTTCGTTGGGTACAATTAAAACTTTCTTTTAGGTCTAACGCACTAGGGCTAATTAGGTGTAAGCTTGCCTGTAGAATATAGTCATATAGATAGTAGGATTTAGAGAGTAATAGGGGCCGTGAAAGTATCTTATCATTCATCTCCTTCCCTACACTAGCTATACAATTGAAGTACGAGTATGCAGTACACATAAACATAAACTTTTACAACTGGCTTGCGTGTCTTAGAACGATTACTTTCGCGACATCCCGTAAATGGCTCGCTCGGAATTATTCAAATGTTTAAGGGGCATACGTACATATGTGGCGCAATGAGTTTCGAACAAACGGTGGTCTGGGACGTAATGGAATGTAAGTAGCTGCCTAAAGATTGCTGTGAGGATTGTTTAAGGGATTAGGGGGTAGTGAAATCTTGTAATCTGACCAATATTCTAGAACTAACTATATTGTATGTTATCAGGATTGTGCCTCATTGTTTTAGAAAAGGTGGCAGATGACATTGTTTTTAAGGTTATGTTCGCCTCAAAAGGATGGGAAATGGTCATAATTCTGTATCGCAATAGAGTGTACGGATTAAATTTACCATGATAGGCAAATTTAGTTTGTGAAGGTCAGGAATATTATAAAACTTTTACATACACATCCATAACATACTTAGCTATTACTACTATGCTATGATCTTAAAACCCTTTCGAACAGGATATTTAATTGTTCACTGTCAAGATTAATATTGAGATTGTAAAGACACGATAATATCATATGGAACATTGGTAACATATTCCTAAACCATGGCTCAATAGATTCCATTACATCTTGTCCCTTAGTAGTATTTTTACTACTAATATTTCCTACACTAAAAAACACCATTGTAGCACATACAAATAAACCGACTGTCCTTTGCGGAGGCCGTTAATCGAGTGAAGGCGTTACATTTTTACCGTGTCACCCACGCAACATTAATTTAATTATGTAAGGCAAAATGTATTAGAAGCCCAGTGGTCAGCTCGGCCGTTTTGCATGACAAAAAACTACACGTCATATCACGTGAGTTCATTAAGTGTGGTGGTCTATTTTAATACCGATATAGTTTTTAATTTATTTATAAGGTGTCCTGTGTAGTATGTAGCCTGAAGTTAAGTACCTATGATTACCTATTATTAATATAGTTCATTCAAATCTTCATTTTCATAGTAAGTACCTAGTCCATATATATTTGGTGTCAAAATATAACGTAAATATATATGGTCCCTAAATGTGTCTACTTTTTAGGAGCTATAGAAATATAGTTTACTACTACTAAAGTACTTACTATGAATATGAACACTAAATATACACCTAAATACAACCAGACAATTACCTAAACACTAGACATTCTAAATTCTTGTTACATTAGGAATCAAACCAGGAACTGTAAGTCACTACAGCTGATCAAATAAAGCTATTATGTCATGAATGCATACTTATATATTCATATCACGTTAAATCATTCAAATTCACCATGCAAAATATATTTCAAGATTCAGAAACTCATTTGTATTCACTTTTTACTTAACATTGTAAGTTATTAACTTACCTAGTTCAAAATAAATGTTTTATAACAACCTCACTTAAGCACCAAAGTTACGTACTTACCATAATACCTACAACAATGTAACTGGCCTTGAACTTTCAGTAGTGCCCCTGACTATCACGAAACGGTTATAATCAAACAATATTCGGGCTAGTCATTAAACAGCCATAGCGTTACATGTTGCCTACTTTGACGACAAATTACTCTAACGCGATCACTGTGCAGAGTAGCGGGGTATTGTTAAGTGCATAAACGGATACATATGTATGTAGAGATAGTAAAAAAAATACATATACGATGTGCGTCAAATACTACGGTGAGGGAAAACACCGTGAGGAAACCTACCTGTTCCCCGAACAGGTAATAGTTAGTGCTTGTAAATGGCGACATGGCTTACCAACTGTCTCATTAAGTACAAGTATTGTAAACACGTGGGTTCGATGTGGCCATAGAATGACTACCTTCGCAATGGTGGAGATGGACACCTGAACCTCTGTTTACCCCGCAAGGGTTAATGGTCGTGAACGTGTTTGTCTTCGGCAGAGAGAGAGGCATGAATTTAAGAATACTGAAACATCATTATTTTATTCACAGCAGGCCAAACTAACTACAAAAGCTTCTTCAATAGTTAACCTATAAAATTTGGATTTATGAAAAAGACTAACAATATAGCTTCTGTCGATAAACTTTGATACTATCATACTATCTTCTTAGACAAGTAATAAATATATGCAATGGCGATATTTATCATATGTCGGTTTGGAACTATCTGATGAAACGTGGGATTTGATTGGCTATAAACCTTCGTGACAATGCACTTAAGCCGCTTACTACCCCGAAGGATTAACTATTGTGAAGCTTATGTATGTTGTATAATGCAACACGACCGTATTACCGTTAAATGTAGTCGGGGGTTGGCTGACTATGACACTGGTCTTTGGGCACCTAAATTACAGTGTGTACTAAATTTGACAATTGGTAGTTAGGTAATATGTACAGTACACACCTTAAATGTTACCAATTAAGATACATATAATATAGGATTGTTTCCTAAAGGTATATTTCATTATTTTACGATACACAATGTACTTATAACTAATATACATAAAATCTCATTAAGTTGTATTTCTTCTAAGAAATACTACGTTACATACAGTTCAATAGCAGCTTTTGGACATAACAATACTATTAGAAAACGCATGAGAAACTCATTATAATATTTTCCTAGAAGTAGAAAACATTCAATAAGCCATAGTAACTATATTCTTATACTCATGCACTTATATTTAAAGGTGTAATATAATACATACATTTTAAAGAGATACAAATAACATAAGCTTTTAAAGAAATATTCGTTTCATTTAGTACGCGTTTTGGTACATACGTAAGTAATGAAGGAACATAGACAATGATATCTTGCCAGTTAGATACATCCCTAGACCCTTAATCGCCTCTTACGAATAAAACAAATATTTCTGAGAAACACAAGCAGATGCCATTGTGGTTGACGTGTAATATGACACTTTCGTAACGAAGGCGAAGCGTTTTCCTCCTTATAGCTAATGGATTTGAAGCTTATTCCGCTTAAAAGCAAAAAGAAAGGTAAATACTTTATTGGGTTATGTATACCGAGTTAGGACGTAAATTCTACTAGCTGTCTTTCTTCTCATTATGTCATAGGGACGCTTATGAGACTGTGAATAGATGGAACCTGCTAAAGTATAGGATAACGAGCTATAACTAACTATTACAAATACATATATCATCTAAATGCAATCTTAAACCAGATTGAAACTATGTTGAAACCTAGGATATTGTTTTTTCGAGGTTTAGTCCAAGAAAGCGATAAAATACATACAGTCATAAAACCACACCTATACTTCCCTATCGAATTCGACTTATGATTGCCACCTGGAACGATCCTGACAAATCTTAACCTTAGTAAACAGTATATGTATGTATGTATGTATTGAGGAATCATTCTTTCCACCTACAGTCTCCTTTCAATACACACCATATATTAACATACAATATATCAAACGCAACATACCCAGCTGAGTTGGAACCCTTTTGCTGCGACAATAACATGCACAAGTTTTATCCCCTAGTATGTAAGTTTTAATTGTAAACGTTTTGTATTGTTTATGTTTTTGTGGCTGTGAACGCTTTTATTATTATTATTTACTAGTGACCCGCTCCGGCTTTGCACGGGTATGAAATATATAGCCTCCTCCACTATTTAATGTTATTATACATATAAACCTCCCTCTTGAATCATTCTATCTATTAAAAAAAACCGCATCAAAATCCGTTGCGTAGTTTCAAAGATTTAAGCATACAAAGGGACATAGGGACAGAGAAAGCGACTTTGTTTTATACTATGCAGTTATTATTATTATATTTCCAGCTGCATTCTACCAGAGCCAATCACAGCGCGCGCATTGATAACATTCCACCACAATCTCGATATAAAAGCGGCGTAAGGCGCGGTCTGAATAGCCGGCCCGGCAGCGACCAAAATAACCCGAAGGTAACCAGTTCGGTACTCGACGCGGCCAGAATAGAACTGCTCAGTGGCTAGGATATGCACCGTTGGCGCTGTCCAATGCAGCGGGGAGTGGTCATTCATGCGACGCGGTCAATGGGTTAATAAGTGATTAATAACTAACGGGACTTATCGCGTAAGTTTTTATATAATAAAGTTACCTTTATTGGCCCGACGTTTCGGCTACGTTGCAGCAGACAGACTCAAACGTCGGGTTAATAAAGGTAACTTTATTATATAAAAACTTACGCGATAAGTTCCGTTAGTTATTAATCATGGGTTAATAAGTGTTGGGGCTTGACAGGGTAAAAAAATGTGTTCTGAATTTCTATTGGGTTTAGTATATAAAGTTATTAGTTAGTGTATTATTTTCAATATATAGAAGGAAATTATCGCCCGTATATTATATGAAATACGCCTTATCCAATATACCATAAAATTAACATAGTTAAGCTTTTTTATACCATTTAGTATCGCGCAACAGATTAATGCAAATCAGAAATTATTATTCACAGGTCTGTCAATATTGTACAATTACATAATAAATGCAATAGCCGGGAGTTTCCATAAGTCACAATTATAAAAATACCCTGCCATGACAAGCTCGATTATAATAGAGATGTTGAATATATATTATTAAGCAAAGATGTGAATACATGTCCGAGTATGTGCTCTTCTGATAACTTTAATTTACAACTAGCTAATTATATTAAGTAACTTTTGTACATTGACAAAAATACATTATTTTACCTTAAATTCAACATACATACACATAATACCCATCCCTTTAGACGGGTAGGTAGATATCCCCATTTGTCTCGATACATACGAATGAAAGTATTATCGAGCATTCATTATACCAACCCAAGTTTGATCAACTCATAAGTCCTGTAAATATTCACAGACATGCCTGTAAGATCGGCAGCTAGTTAGCATTATTTCACGTCCCAGACTAGCACGAGACTTAGATACTCCCACATTTTACTGACTGAAAGATCCTTGTATACTACGGTGAGGGAAAAACATCGTGAGGAAACCTACCTGTTTCCGGAACAGGTAATAGTCAGTGCTTGTAAATGGCGACATGGCTGACCACCTGTCACATTGAGTACTGACTATCTGGTTAACACGTGGGTTCGAGGTGGCCATAGAATTACTACCTTCGCAATTGCGGAGATGGACACCAGAACCTCTGACTACCCCGCAAGGGTTAATGGTCGTGAACGCGTACGTAGATCCTTGTATTCCTAACCAACCTTCGCCTCCTTTCTCCGAAAAGGGAAACGTGTGAAAGTCACTCATATTTAACGCGTTAGTGTGAGACTGACCTTAGTCTGTTTGCGGTATTATGAAAAGTGGTCTTCATCTTGAATTCTATTTACGTTCTGTGTTTACCTGCAAGCAAAATTGTATCGTTAGATTGTGCAACATTTATTTAGTAAGATGTAGCAGAGAATTTAATTACATGAGAAATGGGTACATGGTTTTTACGCAAAAAAATTAACGTCTACCCCTGTATGTTAAAATAGAACAAAAAAATATATAACCCTAGTAGTTATATTGAAAAGGAACACATCAGAAGGAATTATGGTCGTTATTTAGTGTATATGTATTATAAAAGAAAAATGTTAGCTTATACCTACTTAATAGCTATAATCGTATAATTTATAGAAAAATAAAATAAGACACTAACTATTTCGTTATTTTTATCCCATTCTAGTCTAGGATTTGATAAGATTGTAACCAGCTGTCACCTTCCTTAAATACTTCACTTTAAGACAACTAACTAATACCATTCTGTTCACATCTTTAACTAGCGCAGTTAATTTCAATTTATCAGGTCAAAAAGTTCAAGTTTACAACTTCTGAACGACATATAGTCCTTAAACCGCCTCCTACGTTATACCAGAAAAACGGCAGCTAGTTAGCATTCCATTACGTCCCAAACTAGCATTGTTAGCCGGCCAAGACGAACCCGAGACGTTAAGGTCGCCAACTATCCAGACAAGACGCGGTAAACATTCGTGAACCGCAGTTATTCAACTTGAAATATTTGCCGAGTTGTCAAAACATTTCTTGCGTAGGTCGCGGCGTACAAGCGGCGTCCGAATACGTATATTTATACATACATACATATTATTATATTCGCTATTAAATCCCATACATAAATATGAATATAAATAGATCTTTTTCTTTCATTTCTCCTAGGTTTCTACAGGTACATTAGTGGTTTGTCTGTCATACCCCTAATTTAGAAGACGAATGTTATGTGTATTCGTATAGTATATCCCTTACATTACTACCAAAATTGTGATATTCATTTGGAATTTTGAGAACAAGTTTACCATCACAATTATATTTCATATAACTATCCATCTAGTACCAGTTTTTATTAAGACTACGATATACAATAAGAAAGACAGCTAGTTAGCATTCCATTTACATCCCATACTACCACACTTCATACTAAACTTGTACTTACAAATTCGCACGACACATTGAGTCCGATTGTACCTACCTACTAAATAATGTACGATTCGAAAAAGATGACTCAACGGCGGGTTATTACGAAACCGGTTTTGTACGCTCACGCCCATCTCCCACCAGGGTGGACAGGGCTATTAACCTCCTTTGACTATTGTGTACATAGGTACTTAGTAGTTACTTAATAGACGTTAGTACTTACTATTGTATAAATGCAAAAACATAAGTTTGAATGGTAAATCCTGTTGGAAGGTCAGGGATTTGAGTACCTTTTGAAATAGAGTATAACTATTCCATATTTTAGTTTCTAGGAATATATTGTTCTAACGTTAAGGTTATCGGCCATGACTGTTCTTAAACATGGACTAATAAAAAAATAGCTAGCAATAACAATAAGATGGTTTTCTAAAAGAACATGACGTGTCCCTTAGTGTAAATATATAAAAAAAACTGTCAACAATTTAGTCCAAATTTTTGTGTCATGGACCATACGGCTACAGCTTAAAATGTTTTCTTATAATGCTAGAACTCTAAATATTATGTTTTAGCTTTTTTAAGCTACAAACTTCACATGAGTATGAAATAACTAATCTTTAAATATATAAACATTTCGTCCTTTTGAAGGTAAAATCTCGGAGTAACACTAACTTTTCTGTCACCTTTGACATAACTAACATTTGTGTCATGTCACTAGTCCATCGCCCAATACATAGATGTCATTAGCCTCTACTCCTTGAAGGACTTGAAATAAGGAAAAAAGCGTCAAAAAACAGGCGCCGGCCCACTCTATTTATACTCCAATTCATACTCCAAGTAGCTTCACATTATACACATAACCTTGTCCATCTGTTGTTAAGACGTGTGAACTTTTCCTTAATAGTCTCTGGTCTCTTAAGGCTGCTGAGGTCATCCGTTACGTCATCGCAATTTATTCGGGCGACACGTAAACGCGGCCTAAACGAGATATTTTACGCGCTGTGCCTTAATTATGGAACAAGTGTATTGATTTACGTTGAATTTGTTCGTAACAATTGTTAATACGTCATAAAATATAGTTAGGAGTAAGAGTAATAGTTACTAGGTGGTTTTCCCTAGTCAGATCGTAGAAATTTGAAGCTGGAGTGAATAAAATCTATTTATCAGCAGAATAGTAGAATGCTACAAGTTCAAATCCCATAAGACTAATTATTCTAAGCTAAAATATGATACTAATATAACAGAAGAGGTTATAATAGTTATTGTTTCCGAGGTTCTGTAACTCCAAATAGGATAGAAGGATGCGAATTTAGATTACTGTGATGACTTTACATCTCTCTAGGGCCTGTCTACAATAGAAAGACCAAAAACACGTGAGGATACGTATCCACTTCTTTGGAAGTAACTAACATCACAATCAGAGCTGGTAATTGCATTAAGTCAATAGATAGTTTTAAGAGATTCGCAATTTATACTCATGATTAAAAACTAGAGGGACTTATCGCGTATGTTTTTATATTTATTTATTTAATCCAAATAAGTATCCTATCATTACAGGTCTAATAACCTAATGCGAAATATAATAAAGTTACCTTTATTAACCTGACGTTTCGGCTACGTTGCAGCAGCCATGGTCACGGGCAGTCTATTATATAAAAACATACGCGATAAGTCCTGCTAGTTATTAATCATCAAGTCAATAGATTAGCAAATAGGCCATCTAGAGTAGAAATTTGCTAGTGCATCGCCCAACAGATTTCATTAAGAAAGGCAGCTATGTTACATTATATCCAAGTCTTAGATCACAAGGGCTATTACATTAGACTATTAAATAGTCTAAAAAGGCTTTATGTGTAGGTTAGTTACGTATCTCACACCCACATAGTTACAATGTTAGCGACCTTCGAAAAATGAGATAAATGAAGCTTCATTTTTTACAAACTTTTTGTAGTAAGTAACTAACTCTAAAACATTTTTTTAATTTAGGCATCGTAGGTACTTGTTATAAGTATGTTGTATCATCATCATGATGGGGTCATTATTAATGTTTTTTGGGTTTTGTGCAGTTTCTTTATACTATAGTTGGATAGTATTTTGACTATTATTTCATACATACACATATTCACGCCTCTACGTCGCCAAGGGGCTAGGCAGAAACTCAGAGACTATCGATCGCCACCTGGAACGATCCTGACAAATCTCTTGCTTCACACACGCATTAACCTTCTCATACATGCTCTTCTATTCTTCACACTACGTACACCCGCTTTCATAGATTAAGCGAAGATATTTCATAGATTAAGCGAAATGTATAGATAGGTCATAGTTTCTTGAACAAGTAATGAGAGGTTGTAGGAATATTTATGATACGAAAATGGTTTGTCAGGATCGGGAAAAATGGTTTCTGTGATGCTAGGCTAACCTAACCTAACCTTGTCGCGTAGGGAGACTCGCGTGATGTGTATGTATACTTTAAATTAAGAATATTTCAATTAGGTATTGAATTGGTTAACAAGAAAAATAAAATTGCCAAACATTTTAACATAACAAGTTAACTACTCATTGAGTAAGAACTTCATTGTGATATTAGTCTTAAATTGACCTATAATACACCTATAATGTTATCCGTCTAAAAAAAACCACTACACCCGTGTGAATCTAGACTTTTAAACTGCAAGTTATATGCCAAACATGACCTACCGATAAATCATCCGGCCTGATACGTCGATGACGATATTACATTAGTTACATCATACGTTGTTTCAATGATGTTAATAAGATTGATTCTACATAGAGGAACAATTTATCACAATTTGTGCCTTGTACAGTCAACACTAAAAGTGCAGTCCCAGTAACTTTTTATAAGGTTTACGTTTATAAGAACAAAAGACAATATTTTACATTTTAAAACTGGCGCCACTATGCATTGTCATGGCCACTATACGCTCGGGTGTTTCGATGTTATACAACCTTATAAAAAGCACTGACTATTACCTATTTCAAGACCCAAGTTACCTCACCTCCAATTGTTTTCCCTCACCGTATTTAGTGCATTTATTTATTTGTTCGACGTAGCTGAGTTGTTTGAGGCTTGACTCCGTACAACAAACGTAACAATGAAAATGTAGTTTATTGAATTACTAATTACATTTTCGTAATAAAAATACATTTACGAAACGCATCGAATATTAAATTACTACTACCTTCGCAATTGCAGACTACCCCGCAAGGGTTACTGGTCGTGAAAGCGTTTGTTTTTTTGTTTATTTATTTATGTACTATTACACGACAGACAGTAGAATCTCGTACATACCTAACCATGATTCATCGACAGGGCAACTCGATATCGATCCAGCGATTCGATCACTTAGTTATGAATCGATACGACCGCAAATCCGTTTACAGTTACACGCTACAATGAATAAAAACGCATTGTGACTTGGGTACTTAACCGGCCAGCCTACAATTATGAACCTAAGTAATAACTCACTATAATAATATATGCTATGTGAAGGTTATGATGTCATGTCGTAGGAGGTGACTAAGAGACTAGGTGTAAATGGAATCTATTGGGAAATTGGTTAGTAACCTATCACCAGTGTTCTATAATAATATCATCAAAACTTTAATACTAATTCTATGTGATCAAGAAAAAAATATAGTTATCTGGGATTGTGTACTCTAAAAAGGGATAGTTTGGCTTGACTATAAGTTTATGTGTATAACTAATATTAAAATGTCAATATTCTATGCAACTCTAAGGTTATCACACAATGTCTTTAATGTAGAATGTATCCCCTGACAATCAAAGCTTTACTTTTCAAATATTTTTACGCCAGAAGAGGCAGCCCATGTTGAAAATAATTCTATGGCTGTACATCCTAACTATGCATAACGAAAGAAAGAACCTTTATCTCTTTCTTTCTTTATGAAACCTTAATAATATTATTCTCTCTAAACTTATACAAACCATATAGCATGTATTATATAGGCATATTAATAATACAAATCAGCTACCTACCAACCAAATTCATACCCCACATAACCCTACAACCCCGAGCGATGCACTCATAATTTATCCCAAACAGCACCCTTTCGCATACCATGCTGAGATGGTGTTGCCAAATGGCCCAAAATTATCGCAAAGCAAGCCGCTTGTAACTGACAATACTGGCTTGGCAGATTATGTACTATCCCGGCCTGCTTGTGAAAAGGTTTCTTGTTATATAAGCTAAGAAATGCACAAAACTGCTTAGCTTGAAAAGAAAGACTTATTTTAATTATTATGGTATTATTTAAGTAACAATATAATTTTAGTGTGAAAAACTGAAGAGCATGTATGAGAAGTTTATTGGGTTTGAATAAGGCAAGAAAAATTTGTCAGAAACGTTTCAGGTGGCGATTGATAGTCTCTGCCTATCCCGTTGGGGAAGTAGAGACATGAATATAATATGTATGTATGTATGAAATAAGAACAGTCAAAATCTAATTCATTAAGTATAATAGTATCCACTAGTTAGTAATTTTACAGTAACTACTAAATTTAATACTAAAGTTAAATGCTCACAGCAACTTACTATACTTTATTATATCAACATTATTAAAATAGTGCTTCATAGGAGTAAACTTTAACTAGCTGCCTTTCTTACTTGCATGTTGTAGAATAAGACTAAAGGGATTTAAGGTGAATGCAATCTATGATGCCAATGGCTTGGTACCATTTACAATACTAGAATTGCATAGTAAATGTTATGCAACCATATGTCCCGTCTGACCTAAAACCTAGGACCTAAAAAGAATGTAAACTAGCCTGCCGTTCTTTATGGCATTTTGTAGGAGGCAACTAAGGGACTAGGGCTCAATAGAATTTATTGATGTGCTAGCCAACTGTCACTATTGTTCCTTGTGACATTACAGCTCCAATTTCATGTCTGTAAGTTTCTGTCACACTCAAACGGGACAGAAGGACTTAAATGTATGTAGGTATTAAGTTTAAAAGACATAGCATAAATTGCATTATGCTTCTTACACATAATATTAACAAATGAAAGCAAATCAAATTGTTTAAGTAGTTATCTACAAATTGAATTTTAGTTTTATATCAAATATTACTTTCTTATGATAACCATGAAGAAATTTAAACTTCAACAATATTTCTTATATTTTAGCTCTAAAGTTCACATAAAATAAGTCATTAACTAAGTAATTGAGCCACCTGAACAACCCAGGTGAGTTAGAACCTTTTTGCTGCGACAATAACATGCACAAGCTATACCCCCTAGTTTGTAAGTATGATTTATAAACTTTTTGTATTGTGTATGTTTTTGTGACTGTAAATAAATGCTTTATTATTAATAACATATTGAATGAAAATTCAAACACTCATATAAGAGCACTCTCACAGACTCACTATCTCATTATAGTAATTAATTGTCAATTGACAGAATAAACCATTCCAAGAAACAACTAATCATATAGTTAATGGTTGTTACCGAAACAAATATGTTCAAAATTTAGAGAATCAAAAGCGCCAAAAACTTTTGTTTTTGAAATATAAAATGAAACTCAAAGGGCCCTTACACACAACACACCTGGAAAAAAAATTCATATAAAATTCAATCTACTTAATATAACATAAATGTATGTATTTAGAACATAACCTCATATCCCTGTATCCCTAGTAACTAGTGAAAATATTATTGAATGAAAAAAATTTAATGATATTTAGCATAAGTAACTAATTATGATATTATTAATACACAAGCAACCAAAGGTTATTCTTTATTTATAAAATATACACGATAATTTCTCATTTCTTGTAGTTATTATGAATAAAAATTGCCAATCTTTCAGTATTAACTACTACATTTGCATTCTTTACATTTTACACAGCTCATCTTACATAATAATACACATATATAGTTACAATTCACAACCTTAGATCCCTTTTAGTAAAGACAGAACCTAGGACACAACTCCTCTATCACTTTTAGCAGAATATTTGTTTATAACATGGCATAAAAGACACCAAACTATAAACTTCCTGGCACAAAGTAGTTCTTGCTCTATTAAAGCTAAGCAACGCCACGAGTAGACGAGCAATAAAAATGTAAAATTGAAAAGCTCACTTTGGAGGCATGCCAAGAAAAATACCAATACTAATTAAGAGCAGTTGTTCAAAGGAACCTTTTAATAGTTATTTAATTATTTGCCTTACCGTGTTTTTGGTAATTCAATATCGGTTTTTATAACGTAAGCTTTATAAATGTGAATGGGTTGAGGCTTTTGGAGTTTGATGATGATTAGTCTACAGAGAAGAGATAGTGATATAGTGTACTGTATTATCCTAAAACTGTTAATAAATGTTTCCAATAATACATACATACACATCGTGCCTGTTTCCCTGAAGAGGGGTAGGCAGTGATCACAGATACCCATCTGTTCCAGTCCGGACAAACCTTTTTCTTTTCATTGACACTCATACACTTAGCACCCAGCAGTTATAAGTACTTCTAACATCAAAAACTTAATATTTTTTGCACTGATAACCTATAGTTGCCAACCTATATGCCGACCTATTGTTGTCTCCTAAATGCTAGAGTTAGTGATTTTATGGTTACTGAGACTGTTAACCAGATTGGCAGTATTTAACATGACATATGGTGCCCATGTTGACATTTAAAAGTATTGACGATTAACTAACGTTGTTCTGAGGAATGATAAATTGGTAAAAACAGACTTAAAACTATAATAATTTAAACGTTCAATTGATGTACACACAACACTTTACACCATTATCTCTAGAGAGCAAAGCACAGTTCAATGATCACAAGCATTCCCAATCGTAACAGTGAGTTTTGCTTAATTTACACCTATGCAAATATCATGATCATCATCTTAGTCAATTACAATGTCACACTTGTTCAGAATGACACTTAAAGTATGTATTTGAATGTTATATATCTTCGAAGTATAACATTTTGACACATCCCTATTTGACCGATCTTACAACTTTAAAAAAACTATGCATGTATTCATTACTATTATAATAACATACCTAGAACGTACCAGTACTACTACTTTATAAATGATAGTGTAAATTTTCCTATACATGTTTCAATTTTGCATTGTCTTAGAACTTCATTGATGGAACATGAATGAATGAATGTAAGTGAGGCAAGCGAGATTTGTTATGATTATTTAAGATGGTGAGTTATAGTCTTTGCCTATAGTGAAGTAGCAGCATAAATATATGTAAATGTATGGTGAACCGCAATAAGATTGTCACCAAAATTAAAACTAGCCTTAGACGTCTAAGAATTCACAATGCTAGCAATATTCACAAAAGCTGATAGCAAATACAGTTGCATTGTATTTGTTTATGTTATACTGTCTATTAGTGCAAACACTACAAAAAATTGTTTATATTATTCATTATAAGTCATTGTTAGTAAATATTTAGCTACATAAGCAATTTTGTTATGTAGGTCTGTTTGTATTTGATAGTATAAAATTTCTAGTAATTGCTTTTAAGCTAATAATGATTCATAGATTAGTGCAACTGAATCGTTAATAAAACCAGAACTATCACAGTAGTCATAAAACAAACAATTATGACAAAGTATGCTATCAACAATTTAAACTAGTTACCAGCACATTAGTATAGTCATTTAGAACATCACATATCTAGTTTAATTTATTTATTACAAATTGTTGTGCGTCTTCATAAATTCTTCTGTTATTACTTCACAGTGTTTGGCTAAGTTTTTTATTAAGTCTAGAGAATGAATGACCTAGGACCTAAATTCAGGTGTTGAAAATACTATACATAGCCAGAACTGTAGTGTGCTGACAAAGTCAAACATTTATTTCAGCAAAACCTAAATTAAGACAGTCTAACATTCTAAAAATACTGGTTCCCTGACCTTCTCATTTCTAAGTTCAGATTCCAAACAGCTTTTAAAACCTAAAATTTATCTACTTACAGCCTCTCGGGTCAACATTATGACATAATAGCAATCAAAGGAGACTCGGTTACGAGATAATAATATGTTACATTAACGTTTCAAAGCATTGTTTGAGAGTAGCAGATGATATTTGTAACGCAGCTGCGTGAGAGATCAAAATGCCGGTTCGTACATTACTAGATATTTATTTTTACTCATTACGTATCTGTCGAGAGCACCGGGCGTCTGCTGGCGCGATATTTCTAATTAACGATACGGACACGATAGCAAAAAACCGACATAATCTTCCTCACCTATCCAACGCTGTAGGGTAGATTATTTCTATATTTGGATCCTGCTCGCTCCTAACAACAGAGCACAATTGCTAATAAATCAATCAATCCCCGGAACTCACCTTTGTCGTGTGCTGCAGAACTAGCTCCAGTTGTCGTACAGAAAACGGCGAAACCACTAAAATCCACAATCGACTCAGCTGTGCCGTACCTACATAGGTAATCACTCAATCACAGCCCCAAGTGAAATTCACAAATGACTAGTCGCACATCAAACGTTGGATGAACACAATAAGTAAAACATACACTAGCTTACAATCTAATTGCACAAACTATGAGTCCTAATAAAATAACTCGATGGGTATGTAGATGTCAAATTATAAAACTACGAGCACCAAAAGAGCGCCGACGAGCGCTCCGCACGAGTCTGGCCGACTGACTGATTTGAACTGACTTTTTCGATTTGGATTGAATGAACGAAAGATTTTATTGACTGACGGATAGCGCGTTTTCCCGCACTAATTCAAAATGTGGTCATGTCGCACTGTTTTTTACCAATATTTCCCATGAAACATCAAAAAAAATCGCGTTTCAATAGCCCAGTTAAACAGGAAGGATATTTTATCAAATAATTAACAAACACTTATCTATGTTCTCTTTATCGCGATGCGGCGGATTGTCGTGATAACGAATTCGTCAGTTTAGTGTCGCTAACCTTGTGTGATCTCAATGTGTGATGTACTAAACTTTTAGGATTTATTTGCAGTAGGTTCTTGTGTCCAAATATAATATTATCCAAGCACATTAGTAAGTGTTACAAAAATGTATGAAGTAATATTAGCTTTTGAACAAATATTGTAAACTGTCTGTTTAGTGCGTGCGTAATAACAATTTATATTTTACCAGTACATTTAGTGATGATTCAAACCTGTTAATGATGCATTTTTTGGACTGTGTCAATATAATTTAATTATGGTATTAGTAAACACATTGTCGCAACCTCATTTCTATACCGTGCCGGTTTTTTGATATCATGAAGTTCAGTGAAGTAAGGAGGTGGTTAGAAAGTAGATGGGTAACCATTTGAGTGATCATGTACTTTTGCCCGTTTTAAGGAGGTTTACGTTGGGTACTAGTTTTTACTTTAATATTAGTTCCAAGTAGTCAAATATGGTCAATCAATATGAAATTATAAACGTTGAAATATATAATGAGGCTCACACTGAATTTATTATGATAAATTAATGTTTACGTCAATTAACTATCATTTACAAATATATTAACAACAAGAAGATAGTAATCGTTCAATTTCCGGTTCAACTTAAGCATAAACATTATTTTGTGAGTTTCAAATTGTACTCTGAGAAACATAACGAGGAAGCTTACATATTATTCAAAATAGTCAGTGCTTTTTTACGGCTATATAAAACACAACCTTCCACGTTGGTAAATATCTGTTAAACGGGCATTCCATGTGACCATATACTGACTACCCCGCAAGAATCAATGGTATGTGCTTTATGTGATGATGATGAGATATAAAATGATTAAACATTGAACTCGTAAGTAAATAATACATTATTATATTAAATGAATAGTGTAGTGAATAAATATCACAGGGGTAGACAATGATGACAGAACCCCATTTTTCCATTCAATGTTTATGTGTAACTCTAATAAAATACCTAACTAATCAATTAATATCAAATGGGGAATGGGACCTGTCACCAATGTTCCATATAGCATCACAACCCCAAAATACATGCTAAAATGTAACCTAGGAGATATTATCGAGTACCCAGGATTCTACACATTCCGCAAGGGATTAAAGGAATTAATGTATGTGCCTAAATGACCTATCTAGTGCTTTTGAACACTATATAATGAAAACTAGAAGGCTAAGCCAGGATCGCCGAAACTAACCGAAAGCCAACTGCACAAGTTCGGTCACATAATTTTGCATATTTTAGCCCAAACAATTCCGCTTGGGTCATTGTGGTAGCACGGATAATATAGTACCTTTATAGTTTTATATGTATGTAAATGTACTATAGTATTATATACTAATACCCCAATAATCATGCTGTAAAGTAACCTAGAAGGTATCGTCTTTCCAAGGTTCTGTCCACCCCGAAAGGGATAATAGGACGTGAATGTATATGTATGTATATGCTAGTCTGGGACGTAAATAGAATGATAACTAGCTGCCTTTCTTCCTGTATATTAATTAAGGGTAAGGTAAGTATTGGCTAACACCAAAGTGTTTCTAAAAGGAATGAGTGTTATTGATACTTGGAAGAACATCTATTTACACCTATTTTTCTATTTCTTGTGCATAAATTGTCCATATTCAAATATATGCTCCAGGCCCGTTAGTCGGATGATAAGGGGATTTTCTCAACTTTTCTCTAAAATAAAAAAAAACTGGATGAAAACCATTAAAAAAAATGTTTTTCACTTCAGATGGGGACTATCTGGTCAACACGCAGGTATGAACTAACCATAGAATCATTACCTCCGCAATTGCGGAAACGAACTCAAGTTTTTTTGACTACACCGTAAGGGATAATAAAGGAAGTGTATGTTATTAAAAAAGATCGAATCAATCATTCCTTCCTGAATGAAAGTTTCTAAAACCCCAAGCCTTTTAAGGTCTACTTACATGACCATTATGAAAGGATTATGAGTAAGCAAATTTCACTGCGGCTATAGGTGACAAATTGCTCAAACTTTTCATTTGTATTACATACACACGATCCATCATCTCTTAAAAAGGTTGATAGAAGTTTGGAGCATATCGTAATTTTGAGTTTGAGCATCTTTTTAGCATATTTAAGTATTTTATTTAAGTATGTTAAGTTATTGGCTGTTAGGATTTTAGTAGCTGGTGACTAGAATAATATACATACATATTCATTCACGGCCTTTAATCCCTATCGAATGAATATGATAATGGCGTTCAGATGTTACATGGAGCATGGTGTAACAGGTTGCTAGCCCATTGCCCAATAGAGGCCATTCAAGTCCATAAGTCGCCACCTAAGACGTAGAAAAAAATGCCAGCCACTTGGCATTCTTTTTACATTCCAGACAAGCACGGAATTATAAGGATACAGAAAGCCTATTTAGTTACTCAAAGCCGATCCCCAAATAGCAAGCAGTGACAGGTGGTGGTTTATGTAACTAATCATTACAATACTTTATATAGTGTGTTTAATATACACTTATTTATAAAAGGGTAGTTATTTATGATAATGTGAGCCACTCATACATAATTAGATCAAAGACATGTTCATTCATTCATTTCATTCAATTGGATGCATACCACGTATAAAATGGCGCCAACATACAAATTAAATTCTTAACAAACGACATGATGGATTCTTGTTTCTCTGTTCGCATTTTTTCCTCAAGTATTATGGCCGTTTAAATATATAACTTATTTATACAATTTAAATTACCTATTGTTATGTCCAAAACTTAATATTTTTAAACATTTTTAAAAATAGTTAATCATTTTTTCTAATCGGAAATATAGGTACATATGCATAAAAAATAATTACTTCCAACTTATTAAATACTACGTTTGATACAAAATCTGTTAATGTTTTTGTGATATAATATAATATAGGTGCCTGACTATACTTGTACCCTAGGTTATTTTGGCTATAGAAGGACTTAAAGAAAGTATTGGATCTACAGTCGCCAAGGTTGAGGGAAAACATCGAGAGGAAACCTGCCTATCCCTCGGGATAGGTGTTAGCCAGTGCCTGTATACGGCGATCGTTCACTATCACATTTGATGCTTGTCTATGTAGTGAAACGCAGGCTTTGAGTGACGCATACATAACATGCCTTCTATATTTCAGGCTCAAGCTGTGTGTATACCCTAGTCGTGAAGCGTATGTTTTTTATGTACTTACATAATTCTACGAAGAGAGGAAACTTGCCTATTCGTCAATGTTAGCATTAGTCAGCGGTTGTACAAGGCAAGGTAACAGCATTGTAACTTGTGATGACTATCTGGTGACACTTGACTTGGATGTGACCATAAGTTAACCACTTCCTAAATGATGAAGATTGATATACAAACCTAAAGCAAGAGAAATGATTCAAAGTGTACGATTATTAAGTGTTATATACACACATACATATTCACGATTGTACAACCTTTTCGGGGTAGTCAGAGGTTGAATATCCACCATCAACGAAGTTATTGTTATAGACTTTGATCACTCGAAACCTAAGTTTAACCTAATAATCAATAGCCAGCGTGAAAAGTGTTAAAACATGTCACCATAAACATAGACTAACTTTTGCCTATTTAAAGATGATTAAGCCTTGTATTATACACTCTAAAACCACATACACCCCACCGGGAATCGAACCCACAGCCACATCACCAGCCCGATAAACCATCACGCGTATGCCGTCATATTTAATGACATTGCGGTAAAAGATAAGACTTTACGTCAGTGTTATCTTTACGATCTTGGTACGTTTAGTGTAATTAAAACAACTAGTTATTCTAGCTATGACATAGTTGTTCCGTGCTGGTGTGGGATTGAATGGAATGTAACTAGCTGTCTCGAAAGAGGTTTAAAGGTATAAACCCTATATATTATACTCATTTAGTACATAATGAACTTATCTGTTATTGTAACTTTTTTACTTCTACATATGTCTTCAATAACAGAATAAAAAAGACCAATTTATATTCGGGTTTATTCGTTCTAATAGTATGTATCTTATGTATGTATGTTCCTTATGTATAATTATTATTATTATAAGTATTGTTATTATAAGAATTCTAATTATTATTATTATGAGTATTGTATCTTATGTATAATTATCAGAGTTCTGATGGTTGTTATATGCTATATTTTTGACAGGTCGCTTATCATATGATAAATTAATTCAATTCAATACCCTTAGTACATACAGAATTATATCCACGACAGTAAAACCCTTTCGGATACTTCCAGCCGGAGCTTCAGTATCCATCAATTGAACATTGTCATAGTCTTTGATCACTCAAAACCCTCATTCTACCTCATAATCATTATCCAACGTATTGGTAAACCATGCTGCCGTATACAATTACTAAATACGACATATATCGAGAAAAGTCCCTTTGTTGTCTTATAAACTGGAAAGAAAGGCAGCTACCTACATCCCAGTCTATCGGGACTAGCAATGGAAAAAAATCCAGGCCGAATCCCATACCTTTAGTACTGAAGAGCCTATGATGACGTCATAGCCTGCGCGCGCATCAACCCAGATCGATAGACGAGAGAATACAGCAATGCAGCGCTAGAATAATGGCTGTCGAACGCTGAATGAAGCGGGGTAACAGGGACCTACAATGTGGTAGCTAGCTGTCTTAATTAACAGTTAGATTGAGAATACAGCGATGTGGCGCTAGAATAATAGCTGTATGTGAAAGTTAGGACGTGAAGGAATAAGAAATACATTTATTTTGATGATTACGGTGAGGGAAAACCGATCAGGTAATATTCAGTGCTTGCAAATGGCAACATATTTTACCACCTGTCACATTGAGTACTGACTGTCTGTTTAACACGTGGGTTCGAGGTGTCCATAGAATTACTACCTTCGCAATTACAGAGATGGAAACCTGAACTTCTGATTACCCTGCAAGGGTAAATAGTCGTGAACGTGTTTGTCTTTGTTTTGATGATGTGGAAGGATGATGGCTGTCTTTCATAACAGCTTGAGAGACTATGTGATAGGAGGTGGAA
This sequence comes from Leucoptera coffeella, assembly GCA_030578115.1. NCBI lineage: Eukaryota > Metazoa > Arthropoda > Insecta > Lepidoptera > Lyonetiidae > Leucoptera > Leucoptera coffeella. The sequence goes on from JAMBLF010000402.1 coordinate 101,921, forward strand.
TTTATTAATCTGCAGCTGAATCGTTCAATGAATGAATGACTGAACGATGACCGTATTAGTTGGGACGTAAAATTGCTCAAGACTGTCCTATAGGTAGTAGTAATTAAATGGTAAGAATATCGTATTAGATTATCAAAAAATATAATGTTCCACAACAATGCAATTACTACGATAGTTATTATTCTTATATTTGTGGTTATGGTAAAGGTTACTAGGGAGATATTACAATTCTACACACCCCGAATGGGATAGAAGGACGTAAGTACACACAATTTCATTCACTGTTGAATCAAGCTATAAGCCGACAATATGAGAGAGCCATAACATCTGTATCTCGAAGTTTTAATGCTGGACATAAAAATGACAATAGATGGCAATAGCTATAATATTTAGTATGTGTAAATAAATTGGAAAATAAGACTCAAAACCTCGTTATAAATAGTCAGTGTTTCTGAACAGCAATGGACTTACTACATATCATGTTAGGTGACTTCTAATGATACGTAGTCTTTGACAAAAAGACAAACGCGTTCACGACCATTAACCCTTTCGGGTTAGTCAGAGGTTCAGGTTTCCATCTCCGCTATTGCGAAAGTACCTTTAGCCACCTTGAATCCACGTGTTGACCAGATAGTTAGTAGTGATAGGTGGTAAGCCATGTCGCCATTTAGTTAGTAGTCTTTGACTGCCCTACAATATTCGTAGTGACGATGGTAGTCACTCATATCTCTGACTATCCCGAAAGTTAGGATAGTTCACATATAGATATAGACTTGTGTATTTATTCATTCATTTAGGTATTAAACACACAAAATAGTGTTAAGAGCAGGCTCCATTCTAATCTACCTATATCAAACTCGTAGTACATCGTAAAAGTGATAAACCCTACTTATTAAAATCGAAGTATCATATGTCTTTTGCAGTTAGAGAAAACATCGTGAAGTTAACTATTTTCTGTAATAGGCAATAGTCAGCGTCTGTACACGAATACCTAGAACACCACCTACCAAGATAGATATTGAACGGTGGCAACAAATCTCTGACTACCCCGTATAGCAAAAAAAAAAGTTGCCAATTGTTTCATTAGAACATACTTTGTTCTGTCATAATAATATACTATTGTTATATCCGTGGTCCTGTCTACTATCCATGATTACAAACATACATACACATCATGCCTGATTCACTGTAGAGGGGTAGGCAGAGATCAAGGATCCCCATTTGTCCCACTGACAGACCACTTTAGTTTCAAAAATGATAAATAAATAAAATATACAAACATGTATGTATGCCCAGTAAAGGAAAAAGGTTGCTAATATAATTGTATTCATTATAATATCTGTATATTCCTAAATACCTAATACCTTGGTTTCAGATTTATTCTAGGTACTTTTTACAGCGCTATTTTGCTAACTTACAACAGCAAAACTAGACAGAGAAGAAAGGTCTTAAATACGTCGTCGAGTACTGGAAAAAGATACCTTAACTTCAGGGAATAAGAATTCTTTTCCTCCAAAACGAGGCAGGTCGTTAAGTTGTTTTGATTAATGTCAGCTATCAATAGTTGGTTTTTGAATGTCTGCTTAGTAATAATAATATGTAGCGCAATTTTTAAACCCCTATATTAATGCTAAAGGTGACTATATATAGGAGATTATATACTCAAGGTAATTAGTACCATATATTATTAGTATTATTAGTACTATATTATCGGGATAGGCAATACCCTGTGCCTATATACGGCGATACGGTTCACTACCTATTACTTTGGGTGAACCGTGAACCGTATGTATGTTATGTTATATTAATTAGTATTGCATATACATATATGCGGCGATAACCAGCGTCGCCTCTGCAAAATGTGTAATATAAGATTGTGTGATAAGGTAAAGAATAGTGTGATTCGTGAACGTTGTGATTTGAAAGGAGATGTAGTGACGAAAATATAGAAAGGTATGTTAAGGTGGTTTGGACACATGGAGCGGATGGATGAAAGGAGGGTTACAAAAGGAATCTATAAAGCCAGTGGTAGGTAGAGTTGGACATGGTACGCCACGTAGAACTTATACAGATCAAATTGGAGACATTCTTCTCAAGGCGGGTGTAGCGTGAAGAACAGAAGAGCATGTATGAGAAGGGTAATGGGTGTGAGTGAAGCAAGAGAGATTTGTCAGGATCGTTCCAGATGGCGATCAATAGTCTCTGCCTATCCCGACGAGGACGTTGAAGCGTGAATATTAGTATATATGTATCTTTGGGTGCTGTTGAAGGATCAGTGATGCAGCTTATCTGGATCAAATACTGAGACAGCACCTCTTCACTGCATCAAGTGCCTAATCCTTATATGTATTATTGTTGTGTCAAAGTGTATATATAATAGTGTGATGTCAAAATGTATATAAACTGTGAATAAATGTTTTCCTTTCTTTCTTTCCTAATAGCCTGTGTTTGGATCTATTAGGAGTAGTCACTTGTCACCAATATGCCTCAATCAATGCCATCACTTGATTACGTACGTACATACTTACGAATCACTGACATTTCTTTCTAGGCTTTATGACACTCATACCTACTCATACATACATATATACTAAGCGGTTATAGGTACTTCAAACATCACCCTTTCTCAATATTGTTCACAATACATACGCTATTATTGGGTGCGATCTAAAACGGAATTGATATACGGCCGCCGAGTAATTAGTCAGTAACTTAATGTGGTAATCAATTACCTTAATCACCCTCGCACTATGTTGTAGCGATGGCTCATTGTAACTTTGTTAGTTCCGTGCTAGTCTGGGACGTTAAAAGAATGGTAATTAGGTAGGTTTCCTACCTAGGAGATGGGTTAGTAACCTATCACCATATAAATACATAATTATACATAAACGTCCCTTAATCCCTTTCGGGTACAGAACATTAGAGGCATGAAGTCATCTTCTTGGTCACTTAGTAGCAATAATATTGGGGTTGTGATGTCACATGGAACATTGATGACAGTTTGCTAGCCCATCGAAACAGCGGCAGCTAGTTAGCATTCTTTTTATTTATATTATAATAATATTCCATAATACCAATACTTTTATAAAAGTGAACAAGGAAGTGTACTGAGGAAGTTTTCTTTAACCTTAAAGGTTTTAAAAGACCTGAGTATATGTAATATATGCAGTGCCATGCAGTGCCGTGCAGTGAATAACACAATATATATACATAAGTAATTATGTTGATAATCACCGGAAATATTGACATAATAAAAGGTCCTGAATTACTTATATACAACCACTAGTTTCCTAATGGGATAGGTACTACTATCAATGATCACCTGGAAGGATCCTAACAAATATCTCTTACTACACTACCACCTATAAACCTTCTCATACATGCTCTTCTGTTCTTCACACTACGTACACTCGCCTTGAGAAGAATGTCTCCAATTTGATCTGTATAAGTCATTCGCGACCTTCTACGTCCAACCCAAAATTTCATAATACTACTTGTTAAAAAAACGAATGTACAAAAGTTCCTTTGATGAACGACTGTACATAATTGTACATCTGTGTACATGTTTGTCCTTAAGACTGATTTACGAACAAAACCAAAGGGACGTTAACGTTCAATATTAACCAGAGGCAGATTTAGATTTTTAACTGAGTTTCGCATATAAATCACGTTTGAACGCCTCATAAACGTTGACTATTGTTTGCTCAGTCCAAATAGTCAGGCATTATCAAACGCCAGACATTAAATGGTACCCCATATAGCTTACGACTATTCGTGTCAAGGTTGCAGGAGATGTGATGTCATACGTTTCGTAGAAACTGGACTATTAAATACTATGTAAGATAGGATAGTGGATTATAGATAAATAATTATTGTGACACTAGTACACAATAACTAGCCCCTTGCGAAGTTCATTTATTTGTGTTAAGGGTACTAGTCAACTTATATTTAAATAATATATACTTACTCAGATAGAGGCTATATTGAAAAAGGGTGACGTTAGGAGTATATGTAACCGCTGAGTGTGTATGAGAAGATGTATGCGTGTCAATGAAACGAAAGTGGTCTGTCAGGATCGGGACAAATGGGGATCTGTGATCTCTGCCTTCCTCTCTACTGGGTATCAGGCATGATGTTTATGTTTGTATGATCATAATACAAATAATAATTGGGACACCATTACACAATAACTAGCCCCTTGGCACAGATAATATAATACTATCCCTTGGTAAGTTCATTTGTGTTAAGGGTAGTACTCAACGTATATTGAAGAAATATATACTTATTATAGATAGATAAATTCATATATAGCCTGTATTATCAACGACCAGACTGGAAAACAGAAGAAAAGCGATCTTAACTCTGCCTCCACCGGGAATCGAACCCGGGACCTCGAGAGTAACGTATGTTTAACCGATGGTGCCACGGAGGTCGTCTAAATACATTCACGTGCTTTCCGTAAAGTAAGAAGTTGAGATGAATTATCTAGATAGTGAATAGCCTAGGTCACAAGTGGTATACAAGCACTAACTATAGTATATTTTTAGGTTTTCTGTTAAGGTGATGTACATTACATACATATATTCACGCCTCTACGTCTCCAACGGGATAGGCACAGACTATCGAGAGCTACCTGGAACGATGCTGACAAATATCTCTTGCTTCACTCACACCATTAACCTTTTGCAGCGTCGTGACGTATATTAAAGATAAATAATAAGGTTTAATTTTAATAGACTTGTTATTTAGTGAGGAATTAAATTGTTAATATATATATATATATATATATATATATATAGGTATTTAAAATATACAAACATCCAGCTTGGGTTTCAACCTATACGGAAGCTAATAATATTATCCGTATTAAAGTTAGAGTAATCATGCATTGGATGCAAGCAGAGTTCTTATATTTATATTATTAGATAGAATCCAGATTGTAACAGAGTGAACCATATAATAGGTTTTTTCTAGATGCGTCTCTAAGGGTTAAATAAATAATCTAATAAAAAGTCTCAAAAAGATAAAAGTGAGTGTACACCTACCTTTACGTTGCCGTCAGACCTGCTCGCAGGGCGTGTATAAGGAGCATATAAAACGTCGTCGCCGCATGTCAAACGAATTTCCTATTCCCAATTCGTCTCGAAAACAGCCGTCAAGCGGCGAATATTAGTTCTAAATATAACTACAAAATGGAACTTCTAATTTTATATTAATATCCTAATCAGAAACTAAGCACCAAAAATTATGAGAAAAACTAGTTTTAATTCGCGCCTAAACTATTCACTTCGCGCCCTGTCAATTTTGACGTTTAAAGGCGGGACTCGCGTTGTATAGCCATCTCTGTTACGCGCGTACGGTTACTCAACGACGCGGTTTTCCGTCTCGCTCTCGCCCGGTATTCGGTAATCTGGAACAAAAGAGGTTTATATTTAGATCAGCTAGTTGACAACATTTTAATTTATTTAGCATCTATTTTTGCACTAAGAATTTACGTCCCGTGATAGTCTGAGACGCTAATAGAATTCTTAGTAGCTGCCGTTCTTCCCGGCATGTCACCACAAAGGTCAATGGAATCTATTGGGCGATGGGACAGCAACTACATACGCTTCACGACTTGTGTATACACACTCCCTTTTTTATTATGGTAGTCAGAGGCTTGAATGCCCATCTCCGAAATTTCGAAGGCATGTTAGGTATGGGTCATTCGAAGCCCGCGTATCACTAGATAGACAGCACCCAACGTGATAGGTAGTGAAGCGTATCGCCGTATATAGGCACTGACTATTACCTATCCGAGGGATAGGCAGGTTTCCTCACGATGTTTTCCCTCACCGTTAGCGACTGTAAATTATGTACGTAAATGAAATACACATTTAAATTTCATTCATTGGTACATGCCAGAGTCAGGATTCGAACCTAGGACCTTTCTCATACGAAGTCCGAGGTCTTACCCACTGGGCCACAGCCGATATATATATATATATAGCAACTAGTCATCATATAACTCTTTACGGGATAGTCGTAACATTGGATTACACCTCGGTTTCCTTTACATTTAAGTACCATTGACATTAAATAGGAAAAGGTGTTGACAGGTTGTTAGCCCATCGACCAATAAATTAAATTTACGAGTACATTAACTTTGATAAAGGTAGCTAGTTTGCAATCTACTTACGCCCCTATTAGAATTATTTATATTTATTATTGTTATTATATGACTCTTTCTATTTCTTATGAAAATATATTTTAATAATAATAAAATAACAATACACTATAATACCAATAGAACTAATTCATATTACATCAAAGCCTAGGGTTATCAACGAAGATATATACTTATTATACAAATGTAACATATTACTTAAATAATGGCTAGACTAGAAAACAGAATACAAGCGTAGTTCTTTACTGTGCCTCCAACGGGAATGGAATCCAGGACCCCACGATTAGCGTTCAGGTGGTTAACCAAACGCGCCACGGTGGTCGTTAATATCTTGGGCGATGAGCTGGTTATCCGCCATCAGTAACGTGGGTCCGTTGAGACGTTACATGAACAATTCCGCATTTGCGGATATGGACACACGAATCTTTTCTTACAAGAGATATAAAGTACTATCGGATATGGTCATTCGAACCTCTGCCTATCTTGCAAGGATTATCCCCTTTATAATATAAGAACTAATACAGATCAAATAAGAGACATTCTTCTCAAGGCGGGTGTACGTAGTAAAGAACAGAAGAGCATGTATGAGAAGGTTAATGGGTGTGAGTGAAGCATGAGAGATTTGTCACTCGTCGGTGGCGATCGATAGTCTGCCTATCCCGTTGGGGACGTAGAGGCGTGAATATATGTATTATGTTTTAGGGGTAGCCATATATGTAATTACGTTACAAAGGGCATAAACATGTGTCAGTTCTCACGATATCGAATAATCGGCTCGTGACGTTAGACTTCTAAATCTGACGTTGGGACCTAATTGGTACTTGAATCGATATACCTAGGTATTAAAACTTTTATTCTTTTTGGGGTGGATAGTATTCAGATGTAATTTCTTCTAGGTCACTTTTTAGGATAAATATTAAATATTAATAGTACTTTAATGGATATACTCGAGAACATGTAATTTCTCTTAGGTCACTTTTAAGGTGAAATATTAAATATTATTAGTACTTGGATCGATATACTTGTACTTAGGTATCACAACTTCTATTCCTTTTGGGGCGAATAGAACCGAGGAGATGTTAAAATTTCTTGAGGTGTTGTTGAATTGCAATGGAAATATGAAGATAGGTTGTTTAATTATTTATTTAAAGGTTTTTTAATACTCACTTTTACGGGCATGAACCCAATACGTTGTGCATTCAATAACCTATACATTTCATTTACCCCTAGTATGACAGTCTAGTCAATTCATATTAGGACATATCGTTTGTGTGTCATATAGTTTGTATACAATTTATGTCCCAAAGCTTGTATAATTGAACAACATCTAAAAGTTAAAAATGAAGCATCAATTATTCAAAGTCCCCTATAACCTAAAGCCTCTGTCTACCCCAAGAAAACAAAAAGGTGGCAGTCGTATCGTATTCACAGTGGTGTTGAGACAAGTCTCGTAAATGCGTGTAGATCACAAGTAATTTTTTGATTTTTTTTTTTTTTTTTTTTTTTAGTTTTTGCACGTTACAAACACATTTTTTACACGAACTAAAGGGGAATGGGAGTTACTGCCAGCCCCTTTGACTGGTTCACTGTGAATAAACGGACTGCCAAGAGATGTACTGATATAGTAGTATAACTACTATAAGATGATACTTTTACCGTTACCGAGTTTTAGGAAAAAGAAAAATAGTCGTAAAAAATAATGAGAAATAATGAGAATAAACTTAATTATTAGTCGATATTTGAAGATAGATATATTTCTTTATATAAAATACACTTAATAAGTATTTTGATGGTTGAATAAAACCTATAGTTATAAATTAATGATTATTGTTAAAATATTGATTTACAGAGACATCTATTAAATTGAGTTGAAACTTTTATCATTATTTTAAACTAGATTGAGGGTAGTTAATGAAAAAGTTTTAAACCAAAAAGTAACCAATAGTATATTTTAGATATTAATGGCTAAATTATCGCCCAAAGTGCTTTTGAAGAACCCTGGTTATCCAATAGCCTCTAACATCAATATAGGTAGATATTTAAATTAATATCTGGTCAATATCGGTGTTTTAATGTAAGTAGTATTTTAAGATAAAAATTATGTCGTATAACTCATCTTACGTATTTTGTGTCGTCAATATTATGTAGGTAGGTATTTAACATTAATCTGTGTATCAATACCTACTGATATTTTAATGAGAGTAGTATGTTAAAATAATAATTTTGTATAATTGATCTTACGTGTTTTATGTCATGTAATAATCTCGGATTATAATGCAATCCTACTATTACGATTATAGCTTTCATTTGTACCTTTACCCATTAGACTAGCTATCTATAAATATTCTAAAATTTATCTCACATCTTTATTCTCAACAACAGAGAAAGAGGATTTCTTATGCTCTTTTTTATAATTATGTCGATTTCAAATATAGAAAATTTTATTCCGGCTATATATTCCTTTCATATCATAAATGAAAGGAATATATAGCCGGAATAAGAATGACAATATGTGACATTGAGATGATTATAAAGTAATATATAAGTAACATTACAATTAAATTACATACAAATAAATTAATTCCCATTGAACTAGCCCCTTGGTAAGTTCATTTAAGACTTGTGTTAAGGGTAATAGTCAACATAGCTAAATCCGTGGAGACTTATATTTAAGAAATATATACTTATTATATATAGAAAAATACGTATATAGCATATATAATCAACAGCCAGACTAAAAAGCAGAAGAAAAGCGTGGTTCTTAACTCTGCCTCCAGGAAATCGAAACCGGGACCTCACGATAAGCTTTCAGGTGCTCAACCAATCGCGCCACGGAGGTTATCGTCGGAATATGTATGTATGTCGCCTAGTTACGAATATGAATGTTGTATGTAAAACATATTGTTTTCGGCTATCCTACGTAAATTGGTCGGGTTGTTTAATTAATATGATCATTGAATCAAAGCCAACACTGAGTTAGGTGCCGCCAAGAACAACATTCGATGTAGTCTGTATTTCCGTATTTATTTAGCGTTTGTTACGCGTGGATTTGTGGGTTCTGACTACCCTTTTACGGGCACAGGGGTGTAATCACTACATAGTATAAAACAAAGTCGCTTTCTCTGTCCCTATGTCCCTTTGTATGCTTAAATCTTTGAAACTACGCAACGGATTTTGATGCGGTTTTTTCAATAGATAGAGTAATTCAAGAGGAAGGTTTATAATTAACATCCATTAAATACTGGAGAAGGCTATATACCCGTGCGAAGCTGGAGCGGGTCACTAGTATACATATAAACGGATTTACATTCTAAAGAGGGGAAACATCGTGAGGAAATCTGCTTATCCCTAAAAATAGGTAATAGCCTGTGCCTGTATACGGAGATACGGTTCACTACTATCTAGTGAATCGCGGGTTTTGATAGGCCTATATCTAACATGTCTCCGAAATTTCGGAGATGGGCACTCAAGCTTCTGTAAAAAGGGAGTATGTACACAAGTTTTGGAACGTATATTTATCTACATTAGCCGTTTAGATATCTTTTAAGTGGGTAGTCAGAGGATTCATGTCTACAATAGATAGTCAAATCACACGATTCACTATAGCCAAGTAGCACCCAATTCTTACCATGAAAAAGAGTCAGTCTGTCGTACAAATACTGACTCAATAGGTATATATATATATATATATATATATATATATATATATATATATATATATATATATATATGTCGGCGAGGCGCGTTAGCAACAAGGAACGCTGTATGGCTGTACCAATCACGGCTCTCACGGGTGCAGCCATGACGGAGTCTAAGCGAGTATCGAGGGAGGGGAGGTTCGCCCCTACCGAGGCATTATTTGTGGCCGATCGACAGATGGATACCACATTATTCCTGCACTCGGTTCGATCACTACGTCTTGGGAACCGTCTAGCGTTGGTTTTGTGAGCCTTAATAAACCAAGTTTTGTGAAGCCAGTGTTTTAACTTAGCTTCTGTACCAACGCCCAAGAAATAAAATCAAGTGCAAGATGGATAGCACACAAAATCAGGCCCCTGACGTCGACATATATATATATATATATATATATACCTATTGAGTCAGTATTTGTATATATATATATATATATAGGTCTAGCTCTTTCAAGATGTTTTTCATTATATAAAAAGCAATTCGGAGTGTTATTAATGCATTGTCTATTGTCTAAAATTTAACTTTAACAAAGTTAATCTCTAAGCATCTACAACGATATTCAAATCTTACGATTCACTATAGCCAATACCACCCAATTGGGTTTTGTCACACAGTTACGGACTATTAGCTAGGTTTCTCAAGACTTTTTACTTTATATGTATATAAGGAAATTTGGAGTGTTAATAATGAATTATCTATTGTAAAATTTCCGTATTGCTTAAGCGCTAGTTTAACTATTGTATGCAAGTACTTGCGTACAAGCATTTCAAAATTGGAAACACTACTTTATCACATAGAAAACCCGTGTATAAACCAGCTGATTACAAACACAAGTCCCCAACCCTTCTAACAGCCCAAACTAAGACGAAGTACGCGCATCAATCATTCGATTATTGTGTCTTTTATAATCACATGACGTCGGCTTCACGGCGATCTGCCAAAACCGTTGTACGGCTGACGTGCTCTGACGTCACCAAGGCCGGCGTGACTGCGAGCATAGGACATCGACGTTTTTAAACGTCTGTGCAGGCGCTGCTTGCTACTGACGTCCTAGGCCCTTTTGATACGGATCAAGGATTTTTTTTTACAGCACTAATTCGCCCACCGTAGGGCATATGCCTCTCCAATCTTCCTCCACTGTGCACGGTTTTCTGTTTTTCTAGTCCAGAGCGAGCCAGCTGCCTTCGACAGGTCATCAGACCATCGGGCAGGTGGTCTGCCGACACTTCTTTTTAGCTGTCTAGGACTCCATTCCAGGACGCGCTTACTCCATCGTTCATCATCTCTACGACACACATGTCCGGCCCAAGCCCATTTCAGCTTAGCAACTCGTCCTATGATAAGGATATAGGTTCTGTCTATCTTGGTGGGAAATAGAGGTGTGAATGTATGTATTTATAGTAAGGGGCTAGGGTCAATAGAATCTATTGGGTGATGGATTAGTAACCAGTCACTACGATAGTGGTTCTAAAAGTGATCAAGGAGATTTGATATCTCTGAGGTTCTGTCCGCCCCGAAAGGGATGTGAATGTATAAGTATTTATATAATATAGGAGTGTTAAAATATCTTCTGTAACTATAGCACTATTATAGTTGTGATGATGTATTTATATGTAAAATTGGTGACAGATTACATACATATATTCAAGCCTCTACGTCCCCAACGGGATAGGCAGAGACTATCGATCACCACCTGGAACGATCCTGACAAATCTCTTGCTTCACTCACACCCATTAACCTTCTCATACATGCTCTTCTGTTCTTCACACTACGTGACAGATTACTTTTTTACATACATATATTTCATTCACTCACAGATTTAATCGATTGGGTGATAGGCTAACAACCACTTTACAAACGTCGTAACGTCATCGATATTAATACTAAAGATGACAGTGAATATCCTTGAGGTTCTATCCACACCAAAAGGTAAAAAAGATGTCAGTATAATGTATGAATAGCTCAGTGCTACAATTACGCAATTGCGAAGGTAGTAATTCTATGACCACCTCGAACCCACGTGTTGACCAGGTAGTCAGTACTTAATGTGACACATGGTCAGCCATGTCGCTATTTACAAGCACTAACTACCTGTTCGGGGAACAGGAAGGTTTCCTCACGATGTTTTCCCTCACCGTAGTATGACGCTAATATTGTATGTTATTTTTGTTACGCCATACTGTATTTACAAATACTAGGTCTCAAGAGATACCTAACTAAACCTAGGTCTTGTACAAACACTAAAAGTCGAAGCAAGGTGACTTAGAACGACCCTTGTTATGCCACTTCTGTCCCCCCCATTGGGTGAAGGTCGTGAGGGTAACGTTGATTAAAGGCGTGATAGGCATCGGAATTTATTGTTGACTCCGCATATAGTTAAGCTTGCATGCTTAAAGTGCTAGTCTGGGACGTTAAAAGAATGCTAACTAGCTGCCATTTACATATATACAAATACTGCCTGATTCCCTGTAGAGAGGTAGGCAGATCTCGGATCCGCATCTGTCCCGATCCTGACAAACAACTTTCGCTTCATTGACACTCATACACACTCGGTGGTTATAGGTACTTCTAACGTCACTCTTCTTCAATATGGAGTCTATCTGACTGTGATATGTCCTATTGGGCCGGCCCCTTACGTAACCGCCCTTCCACTTTTACTTACATACATACGCTTCACGACTTGTGTATTCACTTCCTTTTTTATTGTGGCGAGGTAGTCAGATGCTTAAGTGCCATCTTCAAAATTTCGATGGCATCTGAGTTAAAAGCCACTCAAAGACCGGGTTTCACTAGATAGACAGCACCCAACGTGATAGGTAGTGAACCGTATCGCCGTATACAGGCATTCGCTATTACCTATCTCGAGGGATAAGCAGGTTCCTCACGATGTTTTCCCTTACCGTTAGCGACTGTAAATTATGTACATAAATGTAAAACACATTTAAATTTCATTCTTTAATACATTTCTGAACCGTGATTCAAACCTAGGCCCTCTAATGCTATAATCTAAAGCTTTCCCACTAGGTTACAGCCGCTCTTGTCTATGAAATTTTGTCATGTCGGTATACCAAAGATCTAAAAGTCCCTAAGAAATCCCCATCTAGTTCCGACTTCAAAAAGGCAGCTAATTACATTCACTTCTAGTCCCAGTGAGCACGTGACAGTTAAAACAAACATAAATATCAGAATTTGCCACAAACCATGTCGCTTAGAACAAACAAAAGTCGTATTACGAGTAACGCCGATCATAAATCAATTTTACAATGCACGGCTGTAAAAAACCCAATAAAATACCAAGGAATGTTTGTATGGACACTACCTACTTACATATCTAAACTGGTTTTACCATTACACTATACATACACATTACAACTTGTATTCTACATATAGATGTCGCTGGTTTCCCTACAGAGATCGCGGATCCCAATTTTCCAAATCCTGGCCAATAACTTAAGTTTCATTGACACATACATACACTTAAGGTGGTTATAGGTACTTCTAACATCACCCTTTTTCAATATGGCGTCTGTCTGACTGTCATATGTCTTATTGGAAGGACCCCTACGTAACCACCGTCCCACACATATTCCTTTTGTCAATCTGCTATAATTCATCCGCATAACATGCCCAAAGCAACGAAACATTGATTGACAAGTGACTCTGACTACCCCGAACGGGATAACTGAACTTAAATGTATGTCTGTAATATATAAAAAAGGGTTATTAATATTATTACTTCATTTTTATACATTAAATTTGTACATAATTAACAAGAATAGAATTTGTAGTACCTTAGTTTTTTATTCGCAAATACAGAATTGTAATTACTTTAATCAAAGTCATAATTGCACATAAATGCACCTACACATACCCATTATAAGCATAACTAATATAATTCATAAAAAAGGTTAACAAGCTGCTTTTTCCCATGTCTATTGTAATCGGAGACTTAGGAACTAAGTATAAATTAACATACATACATACATACATACACATCACGCCTGATTCCCTGTAGAGGTGTAGGCAGAGATCACGGATCCCTATTTGTCCCGATCCTGACAGACCACTTTCGCTTCATTGACATTCATATGTCCTCTCATACACTCTCGGCGTTTATAGGTACTCCTAACGTCACCTTTTTTCAATATAGCGTCTAACTGACTGTTATATGTCTTATTTGGCCGGCCCCTACGTAACCGCCCTTCCACTTCACTCATATACTTCACCTAAGAAATATATACGAACTTTCATCCAGCTTTTTCTCCATATATATTCCTTCGATTAAAAGCCCCGTTGAGGTCTTTCAGCCTGGCGCAGCTAGGTCAAAGCTAGGTTAGTGACCTAGGACGCCTGAAATGTCAAAGGGTGCTGCTGTCCTACTACGGACTACGAATAACCTAGTCAGAACTACGAGTGAGCTCTTCGTGATGTTAAATGAAAAGAATTTATTGTAAGGTAAATATTCAATTCATATAAAAAGTATTATGTATAGAATAGTGTCTGAACAGTAAATTCTTTATAAACAAATGAAAACTATGTATAAACTTAAAGTACAAATAAAAATTAAATTATAAAGAAATTATCTATGTAGTCATCGCTGTCGGTGGTTGGTAGGGTTCCCGAAACACTTTTATTAATATTATATGGTAATAAGTAACTTTGTATGTAGATAGAACAAACATGGCTGACTAGACTGGGACGCAAAAAGAATGCTAACTAGTTGCCGTTCTGCTCGGCATGTCTTACTGTCTTAGGGGTATATGGAATCTATTAGTCGATGGGTAGGTAGTAGTAAATTATCACCTATTTTCTATACGACATCACAACCCCAATATTCATTCTAAGAAGTGACCAAGGAAATGTGTTCATTTCTCCAACATTCTATTCATGCTGAAAGGGTCTTAAGAAGGTGAATGTATACGTATAATCTTGAATGTTGGGATAATAAACATATAAATCTATTTATCAATTACAGGGTACACAGAGGTTTGCTACGAATAACACAGCCACTTGGACTACGAATCAGCTAAATACAATCAAGGAGATAAAAGATTATTTAGTTAATGAATTATTAATCTTATTAGTTATTGAATATAAAGTTACAATTGAAACATATGTATGTGATTAATAATTTGACGGGTAGTACACCGTGTCGCCGTTTACAAGCAATGAATACTACATTTTCCGAAGACTAGGAATAAAAACTATTGGTAATATACAATGAGAAAACAAATAACAGTAAACTGAGGTAAAATTGTTTCACAATTGAACCAATTTAGGATTGAACGGCTTTTCTTCTTTTACGTATAATATTTAAGATAAAGAAAGTTTCAATCTAATTATTCCTTTAACTACTTATGCCTCCAGATATGTAGATACGAGTATGTGGCAGAAAGTATAGTTAGTGAAGCCACATGGTTCACCACCTGTCACAGTGGATACTGTCAATCAGCCTATACTAGTCCACTGCTGGACGTAGGCCTCCCCAAGGGTAAGTAACAAAACACGATCATTCGTGGCCCTCATCTAGCCACCAGCATCATGCATCATTGATACTGATTATCAGATAATAGTGTGTTTCTAATGGTTAAACACAATCACTATATTCAGTTGATGGTTAAACGAGTGACTATACCGAACTAATATTATAATGCACCGTAGTATTAAAACAGCATTGCGCGAAAATTTTATGAATCGTTAAATGAATAACCGAATATTTTCTACTATCTTTTGTTTCTTTCAAGTTTCATTTTGTTTCTTTTTATAATAATATATAGAGGGTTATGAATTGATATGCTTATTATATGACATAACTATCACTAAATCACTTATTGAAAGAAAAATCTCATAAGAAATCTATCAATTGACTTAGCTATTAATAATAAATCTATGTAAACTATTGGCATTTCGTAAAAAAAAACTTACAGAAAAGAAATTCTAAGAAAAGCATACTTTTATAAGTTATAGTGGATATACTATATAATGACATCTTAATATATCCTTAGTCGCGTAGTCACTTCTTACATTAAACCGAGATAAAGGCAGATGGTTACATCGATAAGACATATAACAGTCAGATAGACGGTATATTAAAAAAGGGTAACGTTAGGAGTACCTATAACCGCCGAGTGTGTATGAGAATATGTATGAATGTTAATGAAGCAAAAGTGGTCTGTCAGGATCGGGACAAATGGGGATCCGTGATCTCTGCCTACTCCTCTACAGGGAATGAGGCGTGATGTGTATGTATGTATGTATGGTTACATCCTATTCAATAGAACAAATGACAGCGTGGGATTGTTATAAATATGTTTCTGTTTATTTATGTATACCCTTTCCTAACCTAACCAAATTATTTTTAGAAGGTTATCTACATCACTACATAGTATAAAACAAAGTCGCTTTCTCTGTCCCTATGTCCCTTTGTATGCTTAAATCTTTGAAACTACGCGACGGATTTTGATGCGGTTTTTTTTAATAGATAAAGTGATTCATGAGGAAGGTTTATATGTATAATAACATCGATTAAATAGTGGAGTAGGCTATATATTTTATACCCGTGCAAAGCCGGAGCGGGTCACTAGTATGTATATATACGTACGGCGGTGTTTCTTTAAGAGGTAGGCAGATATAGTGGAGCATGGATGACTCGAACATTATTAAACCGCTTGGTACATTATCATACATGCTGGATGGTTATGTATATTACGTTGTAATATTGTTTGTAATATTATAATTTTGATTTATGACAAATATCTGGATGTTTTAAGCTAAACATATTAGAGGTCGGTAATATAAAAGACATTAAGATTTTCATTCATTCATTCATTGAGTCAAAAGACTTTGTCATACAACAGAATCCAAGGAATCAATTGATATTATAACTGGGAATCGAATCTAGGTCTTTTCGTTAAAACTCAATGCTTCTTATGCCCAGGGTTGTCTTACGTAAATGTAAATGGCACAGTACTATGAGTTCACTGTTGAAGTTTTCATATTATATCATAACCACCGAGTATGTAAGTGAGGTGTATGGATGTCAGTGAAGCAAAAGAAGTCTGGATTGATTAAATAGGGTTCCATATTGTAAGCCAGCCTTGTGTTATGTAAAAGAACATATAGAGTAAAATTATATGTATATATAATAGTGTGACATTTTTGATATGTCGTGTAGCTACTAGCGCAATCTATAGTTCAAATGGGGAAACTATAAAACGGGAATAAAATACCTATTTTCGATAGAATCTCTTTACACATGTACTAGTGGTTGGACATAATCTTTCGATATCGATTACACACCAAGACAACTGCAAACAGATTAAACACTTACCCAAGTCCACACAACACTTCAAACACTATTTTACGAAAAGGGTGTACATACCGGTGGTCACCTTGAACACATCAATCCGGTAAACCGTCGGGTGCGGGCAGGATCGATAGGGAAACCTGTTCGCGTGAGGTTGAATTTTCGACTGCAGGTTACATAACGTTAATAACCCGCGGCCAGATACAACGGATCGCGCGGCCACTCCGATATATTTTGGTAGTTAGTCAGACCTTGGTCGCGTACACCTTTCACTAATTTTAGCCGGCTAACCTAGTTACGGATTGCCTGTTCGGTGCTCGCAAGATCAATACGCGCGCAGGCGCGGCGGGCAACGGATCACGACGCATGCGAACGGACGGTTTTGAACACCTTTTCCATTGGGGATTGGGATGGTATACAATGGTATAGTAGGGAAGGAAAGCAGCAATGGTTCGCGCCTGTTTTGTTTATCACATCGCCAATGAAGTCATTATTTTGAAGGATCGGAATTTCGGACGGCCATCTTGGATTTTTTAATTTGGAACCCGGCTATTGTTTGGCGGATAATATATTTGTTTAACTAATTTCTTTTGTACTTTTATATTGTACTTGTATATTTGTATATTGTACTCACTCATTCAATATTTATCAGTCATATAATACCATAAAAATGTCCTAATTACTACTATTATTACAATATTACAAAATATATAAGACCTGTAATACTAATCCTATGTCGTAACTGTGTCTTGTAGCTCCATCTGTTGCCATTTTCCGGAACTGATTTAGTTAATGAAAATTCCGGTAGATGGCTGCTCTGGTGACTTATGTAATAGTTTATGGGAAAATTTAATAATGTAAATCTAGAATTATTTATACATACACTGAGCTTAACGACTAAAATGTAGGAATGTACATATATAGAAGGTTAATCCTAAATAATGTTTGAGTAAACATCAATCAATTACTACGAAATTTGCAACGAATACTCTTCTATGAAAACAAAAGAAAACATGTGGTAAACACAATTGGTTTTTACTAATTGGTGATAGGTTTCCATCCAAGTTAATTTGAAACTAGAATAAACAATAACTAGCTGCTTTTCTTACTAGCATTTATCTAAATTTGATTACGAATAATGTAAAGGAATTTTAAATCTTTATAGGACGATGCACTGGTAACCATAATAATGTGAGACACAAAAATAATGCTAACTAGCTGCTATTCTTTTTGTGTCGTAGGAGGTGACTAAGGAACTTGAATGGACTCTATTGGACGAATGACAACATGTCAAAAATCACTACATAGTACAAAACAAAGTCGCTTTCTCTGTCCCTATGTCCCTTTGTATGGTTAAATCTTTGAAACTACGCAACGGATTTTGATGCGGTTTTTTTAATAGATGCAGTTATTCAAGAGGAAGGTTTATATTTATAATAACATCCATTAAATAGTGGAGTAGGCTATATATTTTATACCCGTGCGAAGCAGGTTTATATTCTATAAGAATGATATCTCATCCCCAATATTTTGCTAGAAGTGACCAGGATCATATTTTGTACCAGGTCCTGTCTACCATGAAATGGATTTTGACCGTGAATATAGGTACTGGTAACGTTTGACAGATGTAAATATAGAAGAAAAACACCAAATAACGGAGTAACAGTTTTCTTTATTATGTAAAATATACATTTTATTATTAACTACTTACATTAATTACAATTTATTTTATAAGCTTCATGTTTATTACAAATGGACAAAAATAATTGAGCTACATTTCATGCGAATTTACAATAATGTATTGTCTATAATGAACACTATATAATACTATACATATATTCACGCCTCTGCCTTTTACTACGTATAGGCAGAGACTATCAATCGCTACCAGGGGCTCAACTCCACTAATACTTTATGCAAAATATCATTTCGATGTCACTTCAGTAAAAGTGTGTACTTGTTCGTGGAATAGCAAAAGTGACTAATATCACCATTTTAAGTTGACACTTTTGTTGTCATCAATGGTGAAATATGTCATTTTTACTAATCCACTAGTAACTTTACACTATTACTGAAGTGTTATTGATTGTACTTAGTAGACTTAGGCCCCTGGAATGATCCTGACAAATCACTCTTGCTTCACTCACACCCATTAACCTTCTCATACATGCTCTTCTGTTCTACACGTTGCATATAATATTATACATCTGTATTTTCACTATACGAATCAGTGGTTACATTTAAGTTAGATAAACCACCTACTTTTACCCAAACTAAAAACAAAAGACAAACATATTCACGACAATTAACCCTTGTGGGGTAGTCAGAGGTTTCAGGTGTATACGCTCACGAAACATACATTTCCGTACCCTAGCCCAATCTTACAGGTAATAGTTAGTGCTTGTAAATGGCGACATGGTTTACCACCTGTCACATTGAGCACTGACTATCTGGTCAACAAAAGGGTTTTAAAAAGGGTTTAAGGGTGGCCATAGAAATACTACCTTCGCACTAGCGGAGATGGACACCTGAACCTCCGACTACCCCGCAAGGGTTAATGGTTGCGAACGCGTTTATGTCAATTCCTTATTTTACCCTTTTCTAAACGATATTCACTTAGTGAATGGGCGGTTAACTATTACAAATTTTGCAAATTGTCATTATATACGATTTGTTCGAAAGCTAATATTACCGAGGTAGTTTTAGCAAGGACTATTGATTACGGATTTTCAGATTATAATAATAATTGTTCTAGACTGTTTCTATGTATAACATAATTGTTATTTAACCACTGAATTTATTTCACAGTTATAATATCTTTTCAATATTTTTTCAAAATGTATTGTTAAATAGTACATAAAGACATGCAAATATATGTAAACATTTCATTCTCATTCAATATTTGGTACAGTTACTAAATAATACATGATTAATTACAAGTATACACATTTCTTCTAGTTCAATATTTGATTGGCAACATTCTCACAAAAAACCTAAATCACAATTCTAACTGAGACGAAGTTATAAAACATTGTGATTACATTCAAATAATTGCCTATCACATTAAAACAAGACACTTAATTTAAGTTCCTGTGATGATAAATTCAAACCGCACTAACTCACTAAATATTTTAAATTATTATAACAAAAATTTTGCTAGACCATACTGGCAGGAGTAATATATGTTACAGTCAACGATAGTTCACGTAAACTTATTTTTACGTATGCCTTACCCAAGAAACCTTATGTTTGCATTTACAACCGTAGTTAATTGTAGTTGTTGTAATTAACTGTAGAATTGTAATTTTAGTTACATAATTGGTAATAATTATTAGCTTTAACATATAAATACGGCTAAATACCTAAAATCCAAAGTTCCAGAAGCACACATGTTTAAATACATAAAATTGACATTACATTTTATCACAGAAGCCATTTAAATATTGCTTAAAGTACTAAATGGTAACTATTACTAGTTCTAATGGGGTTATACATTAGCTTACTATTGACTATTGCAAAACTTATTATAAGTCGTCAAGTCTTATATGCATATACTAGCGACCCGCTCCGGCTTCGCACGGGTGTAAAATATATAGCCTACTTCACTATTTAATGGATGTTATTATACATAAAAACCTTTCTCTTGAATCACTCTATCTATTAAAAAAATCGCATCAAAATCCGTTGCGTAGTTTCAAAGATTTAAGCAAACAAAGGGACATAGGGACAGAGAAAGCGACTTTGTTTTATACTATGTAGTGTGTATGTGTGTTCTTATTGTGACTGGATAGTCTGAAGCTTGAGTGCCCATCTCCGAAAATTCGGAGTCATTTTAGGTATGAGTCACTCAATGCCCGTTGCACTAGATAGACAGCACCTAACGTGATAGATAACCGTATCATCTTATACAGGCACTGCTATTACCTATTGCTGCTATTATCCCTAGGGATAGGTAGGTTTCCTTAGATGTTTCTCCTCACCTTTCATTGGTAGGCACATGCCAGAGCCAGGAATCGAACCTAAGACCTCTATTAAGATATCGAAAGTCTTATCCATTTGGCTACAGCCAATCCACATCAAGCATTAAAAAATAAAGTATAAGACAGTCAATACACTAAATTATAATAACTTTGACGAAACAACCTTAAGTTATGCAATAGCTAACAGAAACTATGTAACATGTAAGAAGCCTTATAGCTAATAATACAAACTTTCTAAATCTACTGGATCACATTTCATACATCACACTTATAAATTTAAGTACAAAAATATAGCAGCTACTTTCATTTAATACTAGTTGGTAACTTTAAGTCTGGGATATAGAAGTTCTATTGCAATTTGTATTTACGGAAAGGCTATTGGTTAAGAAAACAGTGACGTCATCCCCACGAATTGACCAATGAGATGTGACAACGGTTGTCTGCATCTGTCAATATGACTTTTCTCATTTACTCACGTCTCATTGGCCAGTTTCACATCAGAATATAATGACGTCACTAGTAACTTAACGCGAATACTTCATACTTCCCTTAGTGGACTTTTACGACATGCTCAGAAGAAATTTGTCATTTTTATTAAAGCCCAAATAGTTTGGAACGACCTACAACTTTGCATTATCTTACAAATCTTATTTATATAACAATTAAGTGAATTTTCATTTACAACATTTACACTTCAATTATGCAACAATAAATACAAAAAAAAACATCAATATTGTCACATTACGCCTCTTTACGTTGCTTAATTAAAACTTAAATAATTTAATTTACATTGTACAATTATTACAATATTATTACATATTCAATTCATCACGGTCATTTTCATACATTCAGCAAAAATTACGAGTACCTCGTTTTTTTTATAAATTTAATAATTACTGTATTTTATTGTTTTGGTAAAACTGCGCTGGTACATTTATATAATGTAAATCATATAACTAATAATTCATAGTAGTATTTAATTATGTTATGGCTAAAAATAGGTGTCTACAAACACATAAATTAACTGGCTAAAGAAGGTTAGTTTTGCCAGTAAGTTTTAATGTATAGTAACAAGTAATGTTTCTAATATTTTTTTACAATAAAAACACATTCACGAAATTCATCGAATTATACGGTGAGGGAAAACACCGAACAGGTAATAGTGGCTTACCACCTGTCACATTGAGTACTGACTATCTGGTAAACACGTGGGTTCGAGGTGTTCATAGAATTACTACCTTCGCAATTGCGGAGACACCTATATTTAGACATACCATATACCTACTTTCATTTCATTAACGTACATTTTATATACATTTTAAACGTAAAAATCCTGTACGTATTTTCCGAAATACTATTACTGATTGACATCCAATAAGTCATTGAAAAATCTATATATAGTATATCCTTTTAGGATAGATAGAACCTTTGAGACATCACATCTCGCTCTCCTTAGCACCATCAAGGCATCTATATTACAATCGATGACAGTTTGTTAGCCCATCATCCATTTACATTCACCTTAAGTCACTTCCTATCGCTGTTAAAATACAGCTTATCATTCTATTTACACCCCAATACCTTTAGACAAGTGTGAAAACCGTTAAGAGAACAGAAAACTTATTTTACTGAAATGACTTCGGTATTCGCTAAGTCACGTAATTTTTTATACAAACCCTAAGCTTACAGTCCGAAACTAAATGCTAAGGCGATACAAATCTAAAAGTATGGAATTGAAATCCTTTTGACAGTTGACTGACAAACCGCCATGTCATTTTGTATTTGACTGACGTTTGAATTCAACATGGCGTCACCACTTTTAAATGCCCTTATATATTTTGATTTCTCTTTTCTATGCGTTGTTACACTTGTCTAACGGAACAGGATATAGCAACACAATCACTTGTTTTCTTCTGTATAAGTTACTGTAAACGTAGCCTACGTATTACCAACATTACTCCCGTACTGTAAAGAGAAGAACGATAGAATGAAGAATGCAAGACCGAGGAAGACTGAGCCTAGAAGATCGCCCATAGCCGTCAGGTAGGGTATGGCTGCGTTGTCTGGATCTTCGCCTTTCACCCACATGAAGTGGACCAGCATATAGGCTAAGTATAGAAGGACCATTACCTGGAATAAAATGGGTGAGAGGTTATTGAATGTTAAAGATATGGTCATTTTTATTTTATATAACATATCTCATAGGTCACGTACTAGCTTGAATATTAGGGTTGAAATGGTATCCATTGGCGACAGGTTGGTATCCCGTCGCCAATTAGATTCATTTACCCCTAGTCTCATAGTCGCTTCTTACGACATTCCGGAAAGAACGGCAGCTAGTTACTATCTTTTACGTCCCAGTCTAAACGGCTCCACGTTAGCTACATGTTCGTCATTCTCCATCATTCATAAAGCTTATCTCTTTATGAAAAAATTATCAGCACGGAACGTTTTGACCATCCCGAAAGGGGTTAAAGAATGTTCTTATCTCAATTACTGTTTTGCAACATACAATAGCTAAATATTAATTCCATCATTTTGTACGCATCTGGTAAATTATTACAAAAATGAAACGGGTGTAACTACTACCTACGAATTACAGTATAAGAACGGCTAATACCTATCTACAGCAAATATGTGACTTTGACGTGAAATATATCAAGGTATCTACAATATGTACGAATATGGAAGTTCTTGTCAAACTTTATTTTCGTGGGGAGGGACACTCGCTATCTCGTATTGTTTTCTCAGCGTGCGACTCTTGTACGTTATAAAATATGTATGTATGTACATATATATGTATGTGTGAACCATGGAGTAATTAATAAGAGGAGTGGGCCTTACGCAATATTTGTATGGAAACTTGCGTGGCATTACGCGGGCTGAAACGAGGCACGCGTGATGGAAGGGGAAAATTACAACCAATCAAAACACGGCATCGGCCAATCAAATTAGGTATCTTCTTTCTACTACTTAGACTCCGCACCAATTAAAACACGCCATTTAGCCTCCGCTCCGCGTAAGGGAAACCGCTCCTTACGCCGGTTTTCTTTATATTTGGTTCGTTTTGTGAACCATAACTTAACAAATCAACACTCACTTGCAACAAGGAGCAGATGAGGTACGTGAAGCCGAACACCGGCTGGATGCTGACGAAGCCCTGGTACACGAAATCCGCCACCACCATGAACACGATCTGCCCCGCCACCGCCAGGATCAGGAGCATCCTGGCTATGCTGGCCGCTGTCGCTGGAAAAGAAGAAGAATGATAAATTATTAATTCGACGTAGCTCAGTTGTTTGGGGCTTGGATCTGTATCAGTGGGTACAGAATTCAAATCTCGCTTGAGCATGTACCAATGGAAATGAATTTTAATGAATTTGTATGTACATTTTCGTAATAAAAACACATTTACGAAATGCATCGAATTATACGGTGAGGGAAAACATCGTGAGGAAACCTACCTGTTCGCCGAACAGGTAATAGTTAGTGCTTGTAAATGGCGACATGGCTGACCACCTGTCACATTGAGTTCTGACTATCTGGTTAACACGTGGATTCGAGGTGTCCATAGAATTACTACCTTCGCAATTGCGGTGATGGACACCTGAACCTCTGACTACCCCGCAAGGGTTAATAGTCGTGAATGCGTTTGTTTTTTGTTTTTATTAATTAGAATTAATAATTAATTCATCGTGAGGAAACCTGTCTATCCCTCGGGATAGGCAATAGCCAGAGCCTACATACGACGATACGGTTCACTACCTATCACGTTGGGTGATGTCTATCAAGTGAAACGCGGGCTTCGAGTGACCCATACCTAACATGCCTTCGAAATTTCGGAGATGGGCACTCAAGCCTTTGATTACCCCGCCATAATAAAAAAGGGAGTGTGTATACACAAGTCGTGAAGCGTATGTTGTATGTATGTTATGTTAATTAATAACTCAGAGGGATTTATCCAGATCGGTCAATGGCGATCAATCATTTGGGTTACTTGTTAATAGGTCTGATATAACTTTGGGTCAAGCCTGTGACGACTGAGGTACCTCAAATTTATATGTAAACAGTACACAAATTTCTTAACTATACGTTACGTTACACTAATTACGTAACTAAGCAAGAAACTATTTCAATTGGTGTAATAGTTTCCTAAACATTATTATCACGTTAATGTTTTTCGAAAAAAGTGGACTTATCGCGTATATTTTAAAACTAACCTTTGTTTATAAAAAATACTCAATAAGTCTCGTTTGTGTAAAACGAATAAAAAGCTCTCAAAAATAATATCTCTTTAATCAATCATCTTACATCAGCCCACTGGACGTAGACCTTCCTAAGGTACGTCACCAAACATATATACATACATACATACACATAATGCCTGATTCCCTGTAGAGGGGTAGGCAGAGATCACGGATCCCCATTTGTCCCACTGACAGACCACTTTCGCTTCATTGACATTCATACATCCTCCCATACACTCTCGGCGGTTATAGGTACTCCTAACGTCACCTTTTTTCAATATAGCGTCTATCTGACTGTTATATGTCTTATTAGGCCGGCCCCTACGTAACCGCCCTTCCACTTCACTCATATACTTCACCTAAGAAATATATACGATCTTTCATCTAGCTTTTCCCCATATATATTCCTTCGATTAAAAGCTCCATTGAAGTTTTTCAGCCTGGCGCAGCTAGGTCAAAGCTAGCTAGCTATCACATGATCACTTACTGCCATAGAAAAGGGTCCTCCATGGCCACTCCACTATCCTGACACCGGGCGGCAGGATCCTGGGCGTGGCGTTCTGGTGGAGATACGTGGCCAGTCTGGACGCCTGGACACAGACCAGGTTCCCTCCGATGCCGTTGACGATGGGCTGGAACACCTCGTATCCTGGGTACCTGTCTACAGCTTGGTCTAACACTATGCCGCCCACACTGAAAAATGTCATAGAAATATATTATTATCTTCTCGGTTACTTTTAGTTTTAGTATTGGATTTGCGAATTTGGAGTCGTGACCAATTTCTATATAAATATACATTCGCTTCGTTAAACCCTTTCTAGTTGCTAAGAATATTGGGGTTATGATGTCATAATGGACCTTTAGTGTCAGATTGCGGGCACATCGCACAATAGATTCTATTGCCCCTAATCACAAATCAATGAAATAATGACGGACTTATCATCAGTCTGATTGGAAACAACAAACAACTAGTCGAATACTAACAACCTCTGTTACTACGTAGTCAATCAAGCCTAATATTTTCAAACATATAATTTAGACAGAGAATATTTATTGACATCCAAACACTTCAGACACTCGCTGGTTATAATTTAATGTCCAACTTACCCACTAATAAACAGTGCAGATATGACAGGCGTCCATCCAGTGGTCAGTACCTTGTTTGTATACTTGTTTTTGTACACAATGAATACCCACATCGGCAATAAGGTGTAGTAGACACAAATCACTGTGATAGGCTGCCATAGCGTGTTCGTTTCTGAAATGGTAGATAGAATTATAGATACATACTAATACGTTATACATATATAACGGGTATCCTTCGGGATAGGTAATAGCCAGTGCCCATATACGGCGATACGGTTCACTACCTATCACGATGGATGCTGTTTATCTAGTGAAACGCGGGATCCGATTGATCCAAACCTAAGATGGCTTCGAAATTTCGGAAATGGGCACTCAAGCCTCTGACTATCCCGCCACAATAAAAAGGGAGTGAAAATACACAAGTTATATAATATACATTCACGTCCTTTAATCACTTTCGGGGTGGACAGAACCTCGGAGATTCAGTATCTCTTAGGTCACCCTCTAGTAAACGGGGTTGTGATGTTATATGAAATATTAGTGACGGGTTGCTAGTCCATCGCCCAATAGATTCCATTTACCCCTAGTCCTTTCCTCCTACGACTGGCCGGGAAGAATGGCAGCTAGATAGCATTCTTTTTACGTTACAGACTAGCACGGAAAATAATAGGTACTTGAACATACATATACATCACGCCGTTTAACTATATCAAACACAAACATGATATTGAAAAAGACATCATACGTATAATGTATAATGACCGTGCGTGTATAGCGAAACGAAAGTATGTATGAGGGTCAGTTTTAATGGAGGTTAATTATCTATGAGCCCTGTACATGTATTAAGAAACATGTACATGTATTAACACTATATCATTAGCATCATTGAAGGATTTATACAGATCAAATTGGAGACATTCTTCTCAAGGTACGTAGTGTGAAAAACAGAAGAGCATGTATGAGAAGGTTAATAGGTTTGAGTGAAGCAAGGAAGATTTGTCAGAATAATTCAAGAGGCGTTCAATATTTTTAATTTTTCCGAAATATTTTTATATATTATAATATATTTTTCCGAATCCTGACATACCACTTTTGCTACACGACATCCATACACCCTGTCATACACACTCGGCGGTTATAAGTACTTTTAATGTCATATTCACGTACTATATATGTTATACTCCGTACGTACGTAATATATGTATGTTATACTCTGAGAACCCCATGCTAGTCAGAGAATAAATTAAAATCTTAGTTACTGCCTTTCTATAGTTTTAGAAGATGAATTCAATTACATCTATTGCATGATGGGCTACCAACCTTAATGTTTCATATTAATGAAATCATAACCCCAATATTATTTAATAAAAAACTAAAAACAGATTATGACACCAAGGTTCTATTCACCTCAAAAGTGATATAAAGACTTAATATATAGGCATAGGTATGTGTTATACTCACGTATCTGTTCATACATATACTGCGCCGTGAATGACAGGACGGTATTGCTGACTATATCTCCGATGGAGGCAGCCAGAGGTGTGGCCACATTATCCGGGTTCAAGTTGAAACGATGCGACGAGTATATCACTAGGACCATCACGAAATCTGTAATTAGTTAATAAATTATTTTAATATATTACTGAATTATAAGTAACTTGCATAATTTTAGACTTTTGTTTAAGCCTCCGAACCCGCCACAATAAAAATGGTGTGCGTATACACAAGTCGTGAAGCGTATGTATATGAAGACTTCAAGACTATATGTGTCTTAAACTACACCAATTGGATTGACAGCCCAAAACACTAATGCATTTTATTATTTGCATTGTTATTCCGTCGCCATGGTTACGTCAACACCGCCAGCCGCTGCAAGCGAAGCATAATGTAGTTGTAGTCCCAATGTCTTCTTTTCCTTGTTCTTCGATTCTTTTTAATCCAAATATTATCCCAAAGCAAAAATATCCTATCAAAATGAAATATTTGTATTTCCGACTTTCACTGAGCTGCTGACTTTGTTGACAAACCATAGACCACTGAATCTTAAGGCTTCATTCTTTGATATTATTAAACAGAAAAGTTTAAAACCATTTTATCTGTAGTTAGGCTCCTACAGCCTCGTTAAAATGTTATACTGGTTACAGGTTGCTAGCCTATCGCCCAAAAGATGCCTATTACAATACAATAATTTCAGTTTCTTTAACCTTTATACCACATAGTCAGTACCTAACGTGACAGGTTCTAAGAAATTATCATGTCTCTGAGGTTCCGTCCACCTCGAAAGGGATTAAAGGACGTGAATGTGTATTTAACTTACCTAACACGAAGCAAGTGGTAGTCGCCGTGAAGATAGCGGAAGAGGCGAGTAGTAGAGCGTAAGTGCCGTTGAAAGTCCCGTCCGACACCGTGTTGGCTACCATTGCGAAGAGTGATACTACTGTAGCTGCTACTATTGCTTGTACCTGTAACATAGATACGGATTTTGAGTCCCATGCTAGTCTTAAATCGTGTATTTAAGTAAACAGAAACATATTTGTTCGCGTCGTTTATTTATTTTGGGGTGGCCAAAATCTAGTATTGATAATAATAATATTTGGCACACTATATGGCAATTGAATTAGCCACTTGGTACGTTCATTTAAGACTTGTGTTAAGGGTGCTAGTACTAATACTACTACTACTACTACTAATTTTTTTATTATATTTATTTATTATATTTACATATTTTTTTAATAAATATATACATATTATATATAAATACAGGTACTTAGTGGTCAACGTATATATAATAATATACTTATTATATATAGATAAATGCATATATAGCATATATGATTAACAACCAGACTGGAAAGCAGAAGTAAAACGTAATTCTTGACTCTGTTTTAACCGGGAATTGAACCCGAGACCTCAAGATTAGCGTCCAGGTGGTTAACCAATCGCACCACGGAGGTGGTCAAAATAATATGCATTGATGTACAGGTGAATCAAGATCGCAAAATTTCGTTATTCCCGTACCTAGCATGGGTCCTACACACTCGGCAGTTATAAGTAGTACTAACTCCAGTACTTCCTTATTCAGTTTGTCATCTATTTGAGTTTTATATTAGGACGAACAAAACATAACTAAATACACATCTCATCCCTACAGAGGGATAGGCAGTAATATGAAAACTTATTTTCCTAATTTGGAAAACCAATTTCGCTACATCTTCGTTTCATCTATTTCAATCTTATATCATTCATCTTCACTACACAGTAACAAAGTCGCTTTCTCTGTCCCTATGTCCTTTTGTATGCTTAAATCTTTGAAACTACGCAACGGATTTTGATGCGGTTTTTTTTAATAGGTAGAGTGATTCAAGGGAAAGGTTTATATGTATAATAACATCCATTAAATAGTGGAATAGGCTATATATTTTAAGCCGGAGCGGGTCGCTAGTAGTAAATAAATGTATGTTCCGACATATAGTTACCTGAACAAGGGAGATATTCCCAACAACCATAGACAAAATTTCAGTGCCTGAAGACATATGCCCTAGGTTCGCCTGCGTTGACAATCTAGACGCTAGGCACATGTCTAGATTACCTGAAAATAAAAAAATACAGATTAGTATTACATAAATTTATTGTTAGAACAAAGCGGTTCTCAAATGGCGGCCGCGTCTTGGTAAACGTAGTGTAGGACGCCCCCCTGCTAGATGGACCGATGACCTGAAAAAGGTCGCTGGTAGTGGTTGGCTGGGAGCCACGAATGATCGTGTTTTGTGGCGTACTCTTGGGGAGGCCTACGTCCAGCAGTGGACTGACATAGGCTGATTGATTGATTGAGTATTACATTGTTGGTTTTAATCGAAATACTATTTGTATGCCAGAAGAGGCAGCCCATGCTGATACTAAGTAATAATTACATACATACACATAACGCCTGATTGCCTGTAGAGGGGTAGGCAGAGATCACGGATCCCCATTTGTCCCGCTCCTGACAGACCACTTTCGCTTCATTGACATTCATACACTCTCGGCGGTTATAGGTACTCCTAACGTCACCTTTTTTCAATATAGCGTCTATCTGACTGTTATATGTCTTATTATAATATAAGTAATAATTGTACACCCTATTTACACATGTGTCACAAATAAAGTTTCTTTGTCTTATTACATTAGTATTCTATAAAATTACTAATAATTATTCTATATAATAAATTAGAAAATTCGACGTAGCTCAGTTGTTTGGGGCTTGATTCTGTATCAGTGGGTACAGGGTTCAAATCCCGCCTGAGGATGTACCAATGGAAATGAAGTAATGAATTTCTATGAACATTTTCGTTATAAAAATACATTTACGAAATGCATCGAATATTACGGTGAGGGAAATACATCGTGAGGAAACCTACCTATACCCCGAACAAGTAATACGGCTTATCACATTGAGTACTAACTATCTGGTCAACACGTAGGTTCGAGGTAGCCATAGAATTATTACTTCTGCAATTGATGGATACGTCAAACCTCTGACTACCTTTAAGGGTTATAGGTCGTGAAAGTTCTGTATTATGGTTAGGTACACGTCTAATATTCCGTGTCAAACCGTTTCACAATATCGGAGAGGTATTTTATCTAATCACAAAAGATTTCGATTTCAAATTTCGTCATTTCCCAATCACTGAGGCGTTTGAATGAGATAAATAAATCTATTATATTGCGTATCCACTTTTTATTATTCCCTTTCGTCACAATTACTGTAATTAAATACTAAACATCTACGGATGGGATATTATTTAATTATTTTCATATATAAAGACAAAGACAAACTCACTTGGTAAAAAGCATTGAAAACACAGTGTACTACTTCACACAGTGTTAACTTAAGTCTCAAACAAAATGTTTACAATACGGAAATGACGTATTATAGGTAGTGTAGTAGAGCATTTAAGATAAGTGTATGTGCAGAAATTATATATAATTCGATGTGATAGCAATCTGTCATTTTACGTTATAATCTCGCATGACTGCTCAAAATTAAAACTAGATTACTCTTGGATACTAATATATACATAAATGTACATAGTCCCGTGCTAGCTGGGACGTAAAATGAATGCTAACTAGCTGCCGTTCTTTCCGGCATATTATAGGTGACTAAGGAACTAGGGGTAAATAGAATCTATTGGTTGATGAGCTAACAAGCTGTCACCAATGTTCCAATATGACATCATGCAATATGAGATTCTGTCGACCCCGAAAGGGATTAAAAGACGTGAATGTATATATATATATGCATAAATACAGATTACACCTGTTTTCCTGTAGAGGGTATAGGTAGAGATTACCGTTCCTTATTTCATTCGATCTTGGCAAATCACTTTCGCTTCATTGCCATTCATACTTCTCTGACATATTCGTCAGTTATAGGTACTTCTAACAATCACCTTTTTTAGTATACTGATTAATTGACAATTATAAGCCACATATATAACTGGATCCCTATGTAATATATAATTACATGACACAATATTTATTCATAGAATAAAAGATAAACAGTAAAAGAAAACGACGTGAGAAAATCTGCCTATCCCTCGGGATAGGTACGAGCCAGTGCCTATACGGCGATACGGTTCACTACCTACCACGTTGGGTGCTGTCTCTCTAGTGAAACGCGGTCTTCGAGTGACTCATACCTAAAATTCCTCAAGCCTCAGACTACCCCGCTACAATAAAAAAGTGTATAAACACAAGTCTTAAAGCGTGTGTAATAAAAGATAAAAAGAAGTCTTATTTCGCACTTTAGTGAATAGAGACGTTATATTATACATAAATTTCAAACAATATATGTACATGTAAACGTTTCATACACGTTCTCCATTGCTTGTCCAAACGGCCAATTTCAGGTCCAACAATAGTCATTTACCGCAAATTATTATAATGGACAAAACCAAATAATTTTCTCTACAATTTCCGCGTGGAGTATTTAACTTCGACCGCCTCTTTGCTGTCAATTAGGATATAATTGTCTGCGCTGTCATTATCGCTGTCATTATGATGTCAACATGACAGTAGCGCGACCTTGAACGATAAACGTGACATGTCAATTTCACGTGAATTTCACATTTGTGTTTGAAATGGATGCATCGGCGCATATGCAATTATGAATGTACCTAATACCTACTGATGAACGGGTTATAATCGGCTGATGTATTTCTGTGTTTATTTCCTCACATTGTACTGCTATAACTTTAGTTATACTATGCATTAATGACGTTTTCTTTAGATTTGTCGTGGAACTTTCATAATTAGGTAATTCAGGTTTCCATCCCCCAATTGCGCAGGTAGTAATTGGAACCCACGTGTTGAACAGATAGTCAGTACTCAATGTGACAGGTGGTGAGCCATGTTGTCATTTACAAACACTGATTATTACATGTTCGGGGAACAGGTAGGTTTCTTCACGATATTTTCTCTCACCATAATATTCGACGCATTTCGTAAATGTATTTATATATTTTATAGATATATAATTATATAAATACATTTACAATAACATTATAATTTATTTATAATGCTATTTGTTATATACGAGAATAAATAAATAATATAACAAATTCCCCTCTATTTTAAATAACTCGCAAATGTGGTAATTTCTTGAGGACTTTTGGACAGTAATTTAGCCTCTACATCCCTCAATTTACTCTCTTTAAAAACTTTGTCATTGCTCAATGTAACGAATTATGTATTATTATTATCCGGAACTAATGTAGTGAATTAGTGTGATAAAATACAAGATATGCATATTATATACACATACATTCACGTGCTTTAATCCCTTTTAAAGTGGACCGAACCTAAGATCTATGATCATATCTTGTATGTCACTTTTCAGCATAAACTTTAAGGTTGTTATGTCATATGGAACATTGGATACAATTTCCAGCATTTAGACCGTAAACGTACCTTTAAGACCTGATAGAGAAGGCACCAACACGAAAATCGCTGACACATTGACAAAAACGTCCCAGTCCTGAAATTAAAAAAAACTATTGATATCCATAATTAATGACTAACGGGACTTATCGCGTAAGCTTTTATATAATAAAGTTACCTTTATTAACCCGACGTCGTTTATAATAAAAACTTACGCGATAAGTCCCGTTAGTTATTAATCATGAGTATAAATCGCGAATCTCTTAAAACTATAACTATTAATATGTACCAATTTGAATAATTAAGAACAACTATTCTAATAGAGTTTCACTAGTCTGGGTACTTCCATTAAGAAAGGTGCTAGGTTCGAATCCCGGCTCTGGCATGTACCAATGAATGAAATTTTAATATGTGCTTTTCATTTACGTTCATAATTTACAGTTCGTTAACGGTGAGGGAAAACATCGTGACGAAACCTGCCTATCTCGGGATAGGTAATAGCCAGTGCCTGTATACGGAAATACGGTTCACTACGTTACGTTGTGTGCTGTCTATCTAGTGAAACGCGGGCTCTTACCTAATATACTGGGATGGTAACTCAAGCCTCTGACTACCTCGCCACTATAAAAAAAGGGAGTGTGTATACACATACAACTCGTGAAGCGTATGTTTTATTTATATGTTACTCGTATATATATATGTTTTGCTATATAGGGGTAGAAAAACATTATCTTCGAAATTTCAGCACTCAAGCATCTGACTAACCCACCACAATAAAAAAAGGAGTCTTTATACACAATCTGTAAAGCGTATGTCATGTTTATGTTTTATTATAATTATTTACTGATTTATGACCACCTCCCTATATATCACAGTCACAACATATACATGTATGTAAAATACACTAACCCGAACTGAACCCAGGACCAGACCAGCCCCTATAGTTCCGCAGCCGGCTATGAAGAAGGGAAATGCCACTTGGAGCAAGGTATTCCACCATCGTTCTGTCTTTCTCTGGAATAAAGCAAATGGAACTATTAATATATAATAAAAAACTTTTAAGACTCTTTCGGAGTAGTCAAAAAGTCTTTCTCCGCAGTTGCGGAGGTAGTCATTCTATAGTAAAAATGAGCAAAAATACATGAGTACGTGTTTCGGGATTTGAACCCTGTACCTACTGATACTGTAGCTACTAAATCCAACATTTACGTTCTTCAATTCCTTTTGTAAATGGAATCCATTGGGCGATGGGTTAGCAACCTGTTCAATGTTCCATTAGTAGAACCAATATATTCATGCTAAAAAGTGACCTAGGAAATATTCTCGTGTTTCTGAGGTTCTATCCACTTTGAAAGGGATTAAAGGACGTGAATGTATATGTCACCGTAAAATAACAAGATTTGATTGATAGAGATTGATAAATTTTACGAATATATGGGTGAAAAATAAAACAATTTACCTCCCGTTTCGAATCCTTCGGAACTTTACAAATATATAAACTTACGCTTTTTGGTAAAATATAATAAAAATAAAAATAATACGCCATAAAAGTGAAGTCAATAAATCTACACGAATTTACGAAGATCGGCAATAATGGGATTCTATGTATTGACAACCTCCGTGGAGTGTTCGGCTAACCACCTTAATGCTACTCGTAAGATTCCGGGTTCGATGCGCGGTGGAGGCAGATATAAGAACTAGGATTTTCTTCCGCTTTCCAGTCTGGTCATTGATTGTACTCGTATATGCTATATAATATGTATTTATCTATGGATAATGAGTATTTCTTAAATATACGTCGACTATTACTCTTAACACAAGTCATAATTGAACTTACCAAGGGGCTAGTTCTATTTGTGTAATAGTGTCTCAATTATTATTATTATCTACTCTTCTGCAAGATTTTTTAATGTATATATGCCATAAAGATAGTTCTAACATAAAGGAATGATATATGTATTGGATAGTTAGTATAGTAAAACACCGTGTAATTGAACCTTTAAATGCTTTCCGGTTTATATGCCTATACCTAAGGTATATCTCTAATAATGTAAACTCTATTATTATTGAACAATTTGCTCAAGCATTTAAATTTGAACCATTATGGTGCTTATGACGATTTTATAATGATAGTCTTGAGACATGTAAAACGCAAAGAGCATACTTAGAACTCAAAAGTTAAGGGATTGATTTACTTATTGCTAAGTCTCGTGCTAAACGAATTCTGTACGTTTAGATTTTATTCTGTTAAAATTTTGCTATTTGTCTAAGTGCCCGAATGATTGACTAGTTTCTTTGGAAGTTTAACGTTTTAGTTGTACGATACCCGAAGGATTAGACATTAAGACTACTTGTAAGGGAACATAAATGAATAATTTCCGTAAATATATAGATAGTTTAGTAACATCTACTTCATGACAATATAATTTAAACTTAACAATACTTCTTTCTCAGACTACGTGATTACAGTACCTATATATATCTACTCTTACTACAAACGTAACCGACTTCTAGTTCAAAAGTAGCTCCATCTACATAGTAAATTGAAAATTATACCCTTATAGTGCTTATAGGCTTAGCACTCTTGACGCCTTTACTTTTTTCATTTTGAAAACTTTCTTCGTTTGTAGAATTTACAGGAGTTCGTATATTATCTACGATTATAATAGAATATTAATTAATTGCCTTCGAAATATCTGAGATGAGCACTCAAGCCTCTGTATACCCCGGCAGAATAAAAGGGAGCGTATATACACAAGTCGTGAATCTTGTGTTATGAATATAATACATAAGGATGGAATGTTAAGGGATTGGCATTTCGATCTCCGCAATTGCGAAGGTAGTAATTCTATGGCCACCTCGAACCCACGTGTTGACCTGATAGTCAGTACTCAATGTGACAGGTGGCAAGGCATGTCGCCATTTACAAGCACTATCTATTACCTGTACGGGGACTAAGTGATCTTTTCCCTACGCGTAGTAGTTATATATATTATGGTCTAGACTCTAGATGGCTAAAATAGTAATTACTACTTAATTTTTATTTCCCAGTACACAGTCTATAGCTGATTACGATAAGCATGTCCCAAATATAATAGCAGACGAAGAAATAAATTACCTGTATCTTTCTTTATATCTTTGTCATTATTAAGTTTTGTTTTAGCCATTCCATTATTTATATTTATCCTTTTACGTACTAAAACAACAATTATTTCTTTTAAAATGTATCTTTATAGTATACACGAACATAGTAAGTTTATTTTACGATTTTAAACTATATTTTATGCATTTACATAAATCAATAATTTTAAAAATCAATATCAATTCAATCATAGATTAATTAACTGATTTTTATTGTCATGTGTTCAAAACAAAACATTTAGCTTAATAAAAAAATTTATTCTTTCGCTATTTTATTACTGAATTTCAGTATCATTAAATTGTGACAAGTTATCAATATTTTTTATAGTTATTCCGATGACCGATGATGATTCGAAGGTTGTAACGAAATCAGTCTATTCTTCTAAATAGTCTATAGTCAATGCTACTATACGTTGGAATGGAATTGCAGCATTCTTGTTCGAACTGTCTAGTGAAAAGTAGGTTCGATATAGTTTTTTTTTAACTATCCCTCTGGATGGCAATGAACAATCGACACTCTTTAAAGAGTCTTTCTCAGTCTTTAATAGGTAGTGTGACAACAATAATAATTTAATTAACAGGTGTAACAACGACAAAACCCGCGCTTTTCTATATTTTTTCTTAGGAATGTGTAGGAAAATCTATACAAAGACTGAAAACTATGCTTTCTGAAACTTCTGTAAGGGAATTATAGGAAAAAGCTAATAATATAAAATCCATGAACATTGTACATTGTAGCTGAGCCTATTTAAAAAGTTTAAAATACTAATACGACATCTTTGATTAGTTATACGTAAACTAACAGAGATGGCCATACCAATCTCTACACGAGGGATATTAATCGTGAATCGTATGTAATATGTATGTTCGATAAGAGAATTATCTATACAGATATGCCGATTAAAAATAAATACTATTTTATCGTGATAAGGTCGGTAATCGGTTGAATGATTGATTAATGACGTCATTAGATTAATCTGAACTGTGATAGTGATTTCCAAGAATAAATTTTAGTCAGGGATTTGGAAAAATGTAATTAGGCCTTTCTATAGCTAGTCCTATGAGGTGACTAAGAGATTTTGTATTTACCTTGTATTGAATGAAATACATCAATGCATATTCACATTGAATGATGGAATTAAAAATAGTGTGATAAGGGAAGGTTGCGGTTTGAAAGAAGATATAGTGACTAAGATTGAAAATGCATGCATCCTTCGATGGTTTGTACATGTTATGCGGATGAATGATAGTAGATTGACGAAAGGAATATATATCAAAGAAGTGGAAGGGCGGTTACGTAGGGGCCGGCCCAATAAGACATTTAAAAGTCAGATAGACGCTATATTGAAAAAGGGTGACGTTAGGAGTACCGATAACCGGGCAGTGTGAGAATATGTATGAGTGTCAATGAAGCGAAAGTGGTCGGTCAGAATCGGGACGAATGGGGATCCGTGATCTCTGCCTACCCCTCTACAGGTAATTAGGCGTGATGTGTAAGTATGTATATTCACATACTTTAAATTCTAAGAAACGCCCGATTCACATGAGTTACGAAACGTCAGAAAGGAGTTGGTGACTTTATATATTAGTCACAGATAAAAATACATACATACATATACCAGTAAATTCACGTCCTTTAATCCCTTTCGGGTGGACAGAACCTCGAAGATATAACCTCTCATAAGTCATTTTTTAGCATGAGTATTAGGGTTTTGATGTCATAATAGAACCTTCTTCACAGGTTGCTAGCCCATATCCCAATTGAATTTACCCCTAAACCCTTATTTTCCTCCTACGACAGGCCAAGAAGAACGGTAGCTAGTTAGAATTTTTACGTTCCAGCTAGTACTAGTACTTAAGATACTCATTTATTTATTAGTCTGTCTGACCTTAGCAATGTCCGGTGAAAAGTGGTTTTTATCAAAGTACAAATCTCAGTAAAACGTTACTTAGATATCAATGTTGTTTATAAGACACTTCAAAAGTATTGTTTGTTAGAATGTTGAAAACGATTGCGTTTCTTAGAAAATTGCATGCTTTGATTGTATGTGAATAGAATGATAACTGCCTATCCTTTTGTGTTACTGTAGGTTTGAATAAGGGACTAGGCTAAATGGACATTTAACAGTCAGATAGACGCTATATTGAAAAAAGGTGACGTTAGTACCTACAACCGCCGAGAGCGTATGAGAAGATGTATGAGTGTCAATGAAGCGAAAATGGTCTGTCAGGATCGGGACAAATGGGGATCCGTGGTCTCCGCCTACCCCTCTACAGGGAATCAGGCGTGATGTGTATGTATGTATGAAATAAATGTTGTCCTAACCTTGTCCTAAACGCCATTTAGTAATATTTACTGGAGAGAGAAACTTTTCGCCATGAAACCCACACCAATCGACGCATTTTTTTTTGAATCGAACTGTATATTTAACTCATTTTTACCAAAAATGACGTTTACTCCAAGTGCACCGTTAGGTATCGATATGTAATAAAACTATGTCTGAGATTCTGTCTACCCCAAGAGTGATACAAAAACGTTATGTATGTGTATGTATTACATTCTTAATATATATATACATATATATATACATATATATATATATATATATATATATATATATATATATATATATATATATATATATATATATATATATATATATATATATATATATATATATATATATATATATAACTTTAAAATGTACTCTTATGAATAAAATTAAATATAAGTAGTACTTCCATTAATGTTACGAATTCATATGTTTAGTACATATTATTATTTGGTGAATAATAGTTTAATTTTCTTCAAAAATACTAAAATGTACACCAAAAATATAGCTAATCACATGTAAATGTCAAATTTCGGTTGATACTACATATTTTTAATTTTTGTGTACAATTTCAAATTACTTGATGACCTATTAAAAGCTACCTTTTTTTTATTTATACTACCTTTGACGTATAGCATTATATTATCTCTGGACATTTTGTACATCCATAAAAAACCCCAGTAGTTAATCAAAATTAACACATTCTAATCCGTATTAATACTGCATTAAAGTCGGTTTTCCAATGATAATACTGATTAAAATCTGTGACTATTACTTATTCTAATATCTAATCAGTATTAAGATTAGATTGAATATTACTAATACATTACGCGTGAAGTCTATTATATGTATATCTGACTTATCTATGCATTAGTCTATCTGTGCTATCATAGCTTCTTACTATCTATATCACTACATAGTATAAAACAAAGTCGCTTTCTTTGTCCCTATGTCCGTTTGTATGCTTAAATCTTAGAAACTACGCAACGGATTTTGATGCGGTTTTTTTAATAGATAGAGTGATTCAAGAGGAAGCTTTATATGTATAATAACATCAATTAAATAGTGGAATAGGCTATATATTTTATATACGTGCAAAGCCGGAGCGGGTCACTAGTATGCTATAAGTTCATGACTGATGAGATTTTGTAGAGTTGTCAGAGATTCGGCGTATTCACTACCTATCACATTGGGTGCTGTCTATCTAGTGAAACGCGGGTTTTGAGTGGCTCATACCTTACATGCCTTCGAAATTTCGGAGATAGGCAGTCAAGCCTCTGACTACCCCGCTATAATAAAAAAGGGAGTGTGTATACACAAGTCGTGAAGCGTATGTTGTTGTATGTTAGAGATTCCAGTCACCATCGGTAATAGGCAGTATACATACATATACATTCACGCCCTTTTTTTCACGTGGACAGAACTAGAGAGACGATCATAAATCTCCTTAACTAACTTTTTAGCTTGAATTTTGGGTTGTGATGTCATATGGAACATTAATAAGAAGTTGCTAGCACATCGCCAAATAGATTCAATTCACTCCTAATCTCTTAGTCGCTATTATATATTTTCTGTATTTGTTAATCTTTATAACTTTTTTCAGTCCAATCTGATCGCATATAACATTATTTCGTACTATGTCAAAAAAGACATCTCGAATCCACGTGTTGACCAGATAGTCATTACTCAATGTGACAGGTGGTAAGCCATGTCGCCATTTACAAGCACTAACTATTACTTGTTCGACGAACAGGTAGATTCCCTCACGATGTTTTCCCTCACCGTAGTATTCGACGCATTTAGTACTGTGTCACACAATCTTATCACGCATATTTTACAAAAACAATTGCAAAATAGATAGAAAGATAAAAATCTTTATCAATTTATCACTATAGAAATGTACAAAGGTAAAATAAATATTGTCATTGTTTTTTAGATTACGATATGATTTATTGCAATTATTTTGTTTGATTGTAGGATTAGTGTTCCATTATTAATTTACTTCTCGATATGAAATGAAATATAGTATGATATGAAATATAGTCTTACATAGAAAAAGCATACTTTAAATGTGTATAGCAAATGAAATATTGAATTTGTCACTTTAGTTTCAAGAATATATGTGGGTGAACTGGAAGGGCGGTTACGTACAGTCAGATAGATGCCATTTTGAAAAATGATGGTAGAAGTACCTAAAACCTCCGAGTGTGCATGAGGAGGTATATGAGTGTCGTGAAGCGAAAGTGGTTTGTCAGGTTCAGTGATTTAAACCTACCCCTCAACAGGGAATTTGGCGTGATATACATATATTTATGTACATAATGACTTATAACTTATCTTTAAGCTGATACAACAATAAGATTTGTCAGGATCGTTCCAGGTAGCGATTAAGTCCCTATCTATCCTATTGCGGACGTTAAGGAATGAATATATTGCCTTTTTACAAGAATAACGTGGTATTTTTACAAGTTATGATTTACAGAAAACCATGTTATTCTAACAAAAATAATGTGCTATTTTAAAAGTTGTGATTTTCAAGATATCAAGTTATTCTTGTAAAGAGGCGATATGTATGTATGAATAATCACTTTCATCATTATCAAGTTCTGCCTACCAGGCATTGAACCACCACCTATATCCTTAGCTTCGTATCTCTACCTACCCCAGAGAGAGGCAGTTTCTCCACGTCCACTCCACTCAGTCTCTTCTCCGGGGGCTCCGAGG
This sequence comes from Leucoptera coffeella, assembly GCA_030578115.1. Classification (NCBI taxonomy): domain Eukaryota; kingdom Metazoa; phylum Arthropoda; class Insecta; order Lepidoptera; family Lyonetiidae; genus Leucoptera; species Leucoptera coffeella. Next base: position 143,516 of record JAMBLF010000402.1, read on the forward strand.
GAGCTTCGCTGCAGGAGTTTATGGAGACCATGCTGACACTCGTGTCCAAGCTCTCCTTGCCATCTGGGAACAAAGGTTACATGAATAAATATATATTCACGTCTTGTGCTAGTTGGGACGTAAAAGAATAACTATCTATATCTATATGCTGTCGTTCTTCCTGGCATGTCTCAGGAGGCGACTAGGGGTAAATAGAATGTATTGGGCGATGGACTAGCAACCTGTTAGGTATGTTCTATTATGACATAACAAATCATACATGCTAAAAAGTGACTTAGGAGAGGATGGTTCTGTCTACCCCGAAAGGGATTAAAGGACGTGAATAATGTATAGGGTTAAATATAATTGGGCGATCGGCTAGCAACCTATAGTAATTCGTCCGTTATGACACATCCCCATATTTCATCGCCCAATAGATTCCATTTACCCCTAGTCCCTTGGTCACCTGTGAGAACGGTAGCTAGTTTGAATTCTTATTACGCCTCAAACTAGCACGGGAGAAAAACAAATAATTATTAGCTCAAGTTCTGGGGTAATAAATGCAATGGCCGACCTACAATTAAGAATTAAGAACCATGGAGTTAATAACTACGCGTGTCACATTGGATATCACTACATAGTATAAAACAAAGTCGCTTTCTTTGTCCCCATGTCCCTTTGTATGCTTAAATCTTTGAAACTACGCAACGGATTTTGATGCAGTTTTTTTAATAGATAGCGTGATTCAAGAGAAAGGTTTATATGTATAATAACATAGCCATTAAATAGCCAGAGGTGTGAAGCCGGAGCGGGTCGCTAGTTAATTCTAAAGTAATTTGTGGGTTTCGAGTTTCAAAACCCTTTAATAATTCTATCATCAGAATAGATATAATTTATAATACAGATATAATATCACACAATAAGTCGATGTAACTCAGTCGTTGGGCCTTGACTCTGTATCTGTGGGTACAGGGTCCAAACCTCGGAGCATGTACTAATGGAAATAATTTTATCTTTTATGTACTTTTTCGTATTAAAAAAATATACTTGCGAAATGTACCGATTACTACGGTGAGAAGAAAACATCGTGAGGAAACCTACTTGTTCCCCTAACGGGTGAATAGTCAGTGCTTATAAATGGCGACACGGCTTACCCCCTGTCACATGAGTACTGACTATCTGAGTATCATGAGTACTGACTATCTGGTCAACGCGTGGGTTCGCGGTGTCCATAGAATTACCTTCGCAAGGTTTGATGTTCTTGAACACGTTTGTCTTCTATCATCGTTGCAACGTCATTAAAAGGTCATATGTAACGCTAGCTTATCACAATTATATTCCATTCATCCCTTTTCTCTTCTCATACCAATAAAGCAAACCGCGCCGAAGTGCATTTAATAACCTTCTATTTGCGTCCCAGACTAGCATCGTTTTGACCATGAGTATACTAAAAAAAAGCATAAGACCAACTCTATCGTAATAGTACAAAAGATTGCGAAGTAAACCGTACCGTTTGCTAGTACTTCGCTAGATAATGATAGTGAAAGTTCCATAATTGTGTCAATACCGAGGTCTCGAGTTTTTTGCCCGACTTTACATTGTCGGTGAAGAACGATCAACTATTTTAGTCTACGTACAAATATTTAAATAATATTAAATAAGACGTAACAGTCAGATAGACGCTATATTGAAAAAGGGTGACGTTAGGAGTACCTATAACCGCCGAATGTGTATGAGAAGATGTATGAGTGTCAATGAAGTTAAAGTGGTCTGTCAGGATCGGGACAAATGGGGATCCGTGATCTCTGCCTACCCCTCTACAGGGAATGCATGTATGTACAAATATTTACTATTATACTATATACGAATAGTTATAGTTTAGGTTTATATATAGTTATCTATAGATATAGTTTAGGTTTCTGTGTTAGTCTGTGACGTAAAAAGGAAGCTAACTAGCTGCCGTTCTTCCCGGCATGTCGTAGGAGAGGACTAAAGGACTAGGGGTAAATGGAATCTATTTGACGATGGGCTAGCCTGTTCACATTGTTCCATATAGCATCACAGCCTCAATGTACATATGAAAAAGTGATTAAGGAGATGTGCTTTTGTCTCTGAGTTTCTGTTCACCCCGAAAGGGATTAAAGGACGTGAATGTATATGTATAGATATGATAGTTTAGGACGTATGTAATGAGAATGGTGACTATTTCCGTTATTATTTCATTGTTATATCATACAAATAAAATCAGAGTAGATTGTAAATGGAATTTACATACATATATTAATAAAATTCCAATATGCATCAAACCATATTTTTTATACAGTAATTTAATTTACTTTTGATGCTGTAGTTTCTACAAGGTACTGTCCAACTCAAAAAGGATTTAAGGATGTAAGTATGTATGAATTAATGTTGTATAATGAATAATAATTGACATTATTCTCAAGGGTGTACGTAGTGTGAAGAACAGAAGAGCACGTATGAGAAGGTTAATGGGTGTGAGTGAAGCAAGGGAGATTTGTCAGGATCGTTCCAGGTGGCGATCGATCCCCTGCATATTCCGTCAGGTACATACAGATGTGAATATATGTATGTACCGAATAATAAAGGAGAATATCTTATATTTATTCAAACATAATTTAATAGTTACATAATTTTCACGGAATTTTATTTGTTACAACTGAGAGGGACACTATAATATCTAATTCACAAAAGAAGGTCACTATTATTTACCTTATAAATTACAATCATTTCATTACAACAAGGTATGAATTGCAAACATCTATTAACAATTAATTCTTAAGGAAAACAAAAGGTATTGGAAACTATAACCATCGCGAAATCAATTAGAACACAATAGGACATTAAATACGTGACATCATTCGAGGATAAAATTGTAGAATAAATAGTAACTTTTATCACCATTATTTTATCACTAGCTGTACTCGCGACTTCGTCTAAATTATAAATTATTAAAAAAAGAAAAACGCGTTCACGATCATTAACGCTTGCAGTCAGAGGTTCAGGTATCCATCTCCGCAATTGCGAAGGTAGTAATTCTATGGCCACCTCGAACCCACGTGTTGACCAGATAGTTAGTATTTAATGTGACCGGTGGTAAACCATGTCACCATTTGCACCTCCTCACGATGTTTTCGTTGACCGTAGTATTCCGTCGCATTTCGTAAATGTATTTTTATTACTAAAATGTACATAAATATTCATTAAACTTCATTTCCATTAGTAAGTATATACTACTACTAGTCTCTTAGTCGCCTCCTGTGACATACCGGGAGAATGGCAGCTAGTAGTAGCAATATTTTGAAGTCTCATGACATTTTTCGTTCCACATTTTCCACTGTTTCTCGTCTCTTAAAGGCAGCAACATGATATTATATAGCGTAAAACCTTCCTTGAATGTTCTATCCAAAATAAAGATTTTGTCAATTTAAATCAGTACTTACTTAAAAGTACTTGAACATATATTAGCGCGTTCAAACAAACAAACTCTTCAGCTTTATAATTTTAGTATAGAAAAGGAAAACTTGTTTAATTTGTCATTATCTTTACAATATTTAGTCATTTGGTATGTTGTGCTATAAAAAATACTAGTTTATTATGTAACAACCTCATTTTGTATCCGAAAAAAGAATAAATAATATAAATATCCTGTTTTTAATCAAGATTATATTATAATACCTTCAATTCGATCTATTAATAAATAATTTAGTAAATAGTTTAACAAGTAAGTTTATATTCATGTGAATACAGTTGTAAATAAAAGGAAAGTCTGTAAAAAAAAAATTATTGATTATTACGATTGCAATTAAGTTATTTTTAATTAAGTTATAGTCAATTTTTAATTGAGATTAAATTTATAAATAAAAATAGTTAGTTCTCCATTTGAGTAAATAGTTCTACTGAAATTACATACATATGTAGACAGATATCACAACCATTAACAATAAACAAAAGCTTGGCAAAACCTCTATTCGACGACTATGCAAAATGTAACGAAACCTACGTTTTACTAAATTATTCAGAATAAAGAAGGACATATATTAGAAAGAAAGAAACTCTTTATTCACTGCTTAACACATTTACATAAAAAAATATTCAAAATGCAAACCTTGATGCAGTAAAAAGGTGTAGCTTTAGAATACAATAGTCTTAATACTGACTAGAACATATCTAAATAGATGGCTAAGTTTCCTCCCGATGTAATCCCTCACCGAAAAAGTCATTGTTATTTAATTTCGGTGATCGAAAATATATTACCTAATATTTGATATCCATGTGCATTCTTCCATAATTGTTCCATAAATAACTTGATACTCCTCAAAGATTTTGAAGCCATTTCCATGTTGAATCACTTGTCACTAGTTTAATCACTATAGTTTGATTTCATTCACTTTATTATTATGAGAAGTTATTATTATCACTTTATACTGATACCCTAAAATATTAGCGTTTTTATATGCATTTGTCAATACCCAGTGATAATAATACGTTATAATAAACAAATGAGTATGTTAGAATGTATAGGTATATTATATAAAAAAATACAATTGATTTTATTAGTTAATAAACTTTTATTAATTGATTTGTAAGCTATAGTTTATAAATTAATTTATTTAAAAACACAAAATATACAAGAACTCTACAAAAGAATACTTTAAATCTTGACTACTGCGAATAAAATGAGTTTAATGGCGGAAATTTAAGAAAACAAAATGTCGTTAACATTACTTCCTTTACAAAAACTCTTAATGAAAAGATGAGGTTTTTGTTTAGTATAAGATGACCTGTTACGTTTTAATTAATATTATTATAACGGAGATTATACAGGTGATTTACTCAACAGGGCAACGATAAAAGTACCTATAACTACCGAGAGTGTATGTGGAATTGTTCAAATGTTGAGGAACCGAAAATGGTTTGTCATGATTGGGAAATAATTGTTTATTACTGATCTTACCCCTCTACAGGGAAGCGCTCATGTAGTATATTTATGTATGTATTATTTTGTTGAATAAATTCGTAATTAAAAGATCTGCCTATATTTAGAAACAGGTAATATAGCCTACCTACATACTTAACTAAATCTATATAGATGTAAATGTTTGATAAAAAGCACAATTATTTATTTGCGTTACCAACAAGAATTAGTAAATATTCTTATCAATATAAACACAGATAAAGGTGCATTTATACTGTACCTCAATAACCACAATGGCTCAACAAATAAATAAACTGCCTTAGTCAATATTGCATTGAATGGGTTAACCCCGGCTTTAAGGCCGAGAGAATGCCTCATTCGTAGGAATGGTATTTGATTAGCTTGTCTTTAAAGTGCAATGTACAAGAACAGGCCTAGAAAATAATATTACTTTTCGTCATGTTGTAACAGTTAATTTGTCACAGATTATAACATGAAGAATGGTTGTACGATAATATTAATAATATTCTTCTTCTCGTGAGTCTTTAAGATTTGTGTTTAAAACAATAAAATATTTACTGTGGCTTCTCAATATTATAATAACTTGTTCTATGTTAAAAAAATATTAATGAATACAAACTTGTAAGAGACACGCATAATTGTAATACACGCAAAAAAATAAATTGTATTATAGTGAATCTAGACCGAAATAAACAATTCGTTTAGTTAGTGGCCTGGGCATAAAAATGTATAATAAGTTTCAAGAGTCTATCAAGAGCTTACCTCTAGACAATTTTAAATTTAGCTCTAAAGAGACATTCATGGAAAAGGGCTACTACAAAGTAAAAGACTATGTCTATCAACATGACTATAATATCTAAATGATTAAGAGAAAAAGTTATATGACGTTTAAATTTTGTGTGGTCACGGCTTCACGTTCCGGTTCTTATTGGGACCACCTTAAACAAAAACAAAACAAACGCATTCACGACCTTTAACCCTTGCGGGGTAGTCAGAGGTTCAGGTGTCCATCTCCGCAATTGCGAAGGTAGTAATTCTATGGACATCTCGAACCCACGTGTTAACCAGATAGTTAGTACTCAATGTGACAGGTGGTCAGCCATGTCGCCATTAATAAGCACTAACTATTACCTGTTCGACGAACAGGTAGGTTTCCTCACGATGTTTTCCCTCACCTTATAATTCAACGCATTTCGTAAATGTGTTTTTATTACGAAAATGTACATAGAAATTCATTAAACTTCATCTCCATTGGTACATGCTCAAACGGGATTTGAACCCTGTACCCACTGATACAGAGCCAAGCCCCAAACAACTGAGCTACGTCGAATTTTACCACCTTAAAGTTGTTATAAAACACTATTTGTTGGATGTGAAGCTTTGATCATGTTCTAATGAATTATTATTAAATTTAATGTACACATTATCTGCAGAGTTTCTTGGCATTTGTACTATGCAGAGATTTATTATCGTCACAAAATAGTTTAATTAATGTAATTAGATTTATATTTAAGATTTAGTTTATGTCAATGACATATTTAATTATGAAAAATGATGTTTTTTGACTTTCAATAAGTGATTTTATATTTAGTTAAAAAAAAAATAGATTTTCATTTCATTCCTAAACGTCATATATTTGTGTCCTAAGCCAGCTAAATATGACATAAAGTTCTTTGAAACTGTTGGGTTTAGTCCTATTCTTTATTTCTAAGGAAGTATGTGAGTGTGTATCCATAATAAAGATAGGGAGATTTGTCAGGATCCTTCAAGATGGCAACAGTCTCTGCCTATCCTATTAGGCAAGTAGAAGCTTGAATATAATATGTATATATCTATGTAATTTATAAATTTAGTTCAAAATACTTTGATTTGTTTTTGTTTATGAAATTAAAATCATTATCTAACAGATAAAAAGTTCAAAGTCATTATAAATTGCCAACAAATTATCAAACACCTGTCTCTTTGAAAATAAGTAATTAAGTTACATAATGTTTAATCTTAGGACTCGTGCTAAGGTTTAAAAATAATAAAACTAATTGTCAATCTGCTTGACTACCTCCGTGGCGCAATTGGTTAACCTCCTGAACGTTAATCGTGGGGTCCCGGGTTCGATTCCCGGTGGAGGCAGAGTTAAGAACTTCGCTTTTCTTTTGCTTTCCAGTCTGGTTGTTGATATACTATTTATGCATTTATTTATATGTAACAAGTATATATTTCTTAAATATACGTTGACTAGTACCCTTAATACAAGTCTTAAATGGACTTACCAATGGGGCTAGTTTAATTGGTGTAACAGTGTCCCAAATATTATTATGTATTACTTTATTATCTGCTAGGTATGTTAGAAGCTAGGACTGAGAAATGTTAACGAAATACCAGTGTTTTGATATTTATCATAAGCTACAAAGCACTTGATATATTAAAATACATATATGTACTTTATTATTATTAGATTTTTACTGTTAATGCTAATAGTAAATAAAGGTAATAATAAATAAAAAAAATTAAAATAAAAAAAAGGTAAAGGTAATAGTAAATAAAGGTAATAAGTAATAAGTTATTCTTCGAAAATTATGTTCATGAGTTTGTATTAGTTCTTTTTCATTGTATTGTATTATAAAACGATTTTAGATTTTTTAAATCGGATTATTTTGAATTGAATAGACTTGACTTTAAAGATGACTGTTCTGAAGATCAAAGTTTGACTTTAATTATGTCTCTTCTGAAGAACAGAAGAGCATGTATGAGAAGGTTAATGGGTGTGAGTGAAGCAAGAGAGATTTGACACACGTTCCAGGTGGCGATCGATAGACTCTGCCTATCCCATTGGGGACATAGAGGCGTGAATATGTGTATGATTCTTTTTGTCAATGATCTCTATACAACAGTAGAATTGGAAATTACTTTCCTATGCGATTTACTTAAGAATCTTTTGAGATAAATTCATCACAAAACAATAACAATTCAATATCATCTTAACCACGCTTAAAAACACTTTTAACACTATTCTATCCACTATTTCCTAGCAAAACACTCTCATATATATTTAAATCTTTACTTATTCCGCTTAAACAGGGTGTCAGTATATAAGAGAAAGAATTCAACTGGTTTTCATCGCACTGGCTGATAACAGCAAGACAATGATCTCTCGCGTTATAAATAAACATTAAGATGACAGTTCATATTTGCATTGCTACTGTTTTAGGGTTCTGCCTTTGAACTACATATAAGTTAATGACATACATACACGTATCACTACATAGAATAAAACAAAGTCGCTTTCTCTGTCCCTATGTCCCTTTGTATGCTTAAATCTTTGAAACTACGCAACGGATTTTGATGCGGTTTTTTTTAATAGATAGAGTGATTCAAGAGGAAGGTTTATATGTATAATAACACCCATAAAATAGCCAGAAGTTCGAAGCCGGAGCGGGTCGCTAGTTACATATAAATTCATGTCCCGTTCTAGTCTGAGACGTAAAAGAAAGCTAACTAGCTGCTATTCTTCCCGGCGTGTGGTAGGTGACGATTAAGGTACTAGGTGTATATGGAATCTATTGGGTGATGGGCTAGCATTCTGTCTCCTATGTTCCACATGACCTAACAACCCCAATATCTATGCTAATAAGTAACCAAGGAGTTTGAACGTGAATTGAGGTTTAATTCATATCACTACAACACTTTCACAAAAACCAAGAGATAAACTGACAAATAATATTCGTAAAGTACTTATAACCGCCGAGTGTGTATGAAGAGGTGTATGAGTGTCAATGATGTGAAATCGATTTGTCTGGAACGGAACATATGGGGATATGCAATCTCTGCCTACCCCTCTACAGGGAAACGGACGTTGTGTATGCATGAATGCCTTATATAATATCCGTGCTAAATTCTAATGACTGAAGAGATATTATAGAGATCGCGCCACATACGGTGGCAGTTGGAGGCGTCGCCACAGTCGCGTAATTCAGTGTTACCAGTAAACACGCCAAAACTAGCACTCACTGTGCCATACGGCTCGAAACATTATAGGTTTCATTTGTAACGATCTTTGGTTGCAGAGCTATAAACTCAAATAAAACAAATTAATATATCAAAGTCAAAATATGTTTATTATACTATTTCAAACATGATTAATAATTAACGGGACTTATCCTTCTTATTATATATTACATATATTATGTGTTCCTTCACTCTGTCCGCAATAGACCGTTTAGTCTGTTCGACATAGGATTTCCCACAGCTGCAATCAATCTTATACACACCCTTATATCTTATATCATGAGTATAAATCGCGAATCTCTTAAAACTATTATTTCAAACATGGCACTGAGCATTGTCTTTACATATTTTTTACCGAGGTTAGATCAGCGGAGACCCTAGCTTGGAGAAGAACTAACAAGAAACTCCGGAAATCAATTTATTATAATCACCCTTAACAAACATAAAAATTACAAAGAGTGGGCAAAAAACACAACGCTGGTAATACTAAATTTACTTTTCATACAAAATAACACGCAATGGCGGAAACGTCAAATTTAGTTCCAAGTTTGGCTACTGCCACCGTATGTGGCGGGTACTCTAGTTCCTTTTTTGTTCTTTCAGCTCTATTGCTATAAATATAGAGATAAACTAGCAAATAATATCTCCTTAGCCACTTATAGGAAAACGAGACGGCGTTAAAAAAGAATATGCATAAGACTAATTTTATATCCATAACTAATTGCCAAGAAAAAGGAAACGCCTCATAAAATGCAATTTTAACGAACCATGAAAAATGTATGTGTATAAAATACAGTAATAAGATAGTATAGCTTTGTCTCGCAGCACACAAATCATTTCATTTATGTTTAAGTATGTATATAGTTATACTTTTTGTCATGATTATGATATATATTACGATAATAAAAACTATGATCATCATCACAATTGCATCAAACGACGCACATACATACATTTGCACAACCCTTAATGTTTCGTAAAAGTCTAAGTGAAAATACGGTTTATTTTGTGATATTCAGTCGTAAATTTTGACATAATTCATAAATAAGTGTCATAGAAGCGACTTATGGACTAGCGATTTATAGGGTTAATTTGGAATTATACTAGCAATCTGTCACCAATATTACATATTATAACCCTCATTTACCCATAAAGGACTAAACAGTCTAATTATATAGATTGCTTTTCTGTGCGTCGTTTTTTTATAATTATATGAACATAACATACGCTTCACGACTTGTGTATACACACTCCCTTTTTTATTATGGCGGGGTAGTCAGAGGCTTGAATGCCCATCTCCAAAATTTCGAAGGCATGTTAGGTATGGGTCATTCGAAGCCCGCGTATCACTAGATAGACAGCACCCAACGTGATAGGTAGTGAACCGTATCGCCGTATATAGGCACTGACTATTACCCATCCCGAGGGATAGGCAGGTTTCCTCACGATGTCTTCCCTCACCGTTAGCGACTGTAAATTATGTACGTAAATGAAAAACATATATTTAAATTTCATTCATTGGTACATGCCAAAGTCGGGATTCGAACCTAGGACCTTTCTCATACGGAGTACGAGGTCTTACCCACTGGGCCACAGCCGCTTCAAAAATTAAAAAATAAATTACATGAAATATATAAGAAATTAAGAGTAAATACAGAATGAGTATAAATAAAATACAAACGTAAATATATAAGAATTTTAAATAAATTAAATAACTATTTAAATTGTTCTTTCAAGGTTCTGTCAGTCCTGAAAAGTATATGTAATATTATATTTTAACTCAATCTGTACGGAACCATTTCTTCTTATCTGTTAAGACAATAAAGAAATCACGTATATTATTGTTCAATTTACTTACACACCCCTAATACCTATTTGTTATGATAAGAAAGTTAATGACGTTTAAACTCGGTGGCAGAGTGGGTTATTGATCCACACACTGGGGGATCCGGGTTCGATTCCTGGTGAATCAAATTTTTTTTATTTGTTAATTATGTGTGTAAAGTCGTCTAGATAAATTATACTTAAAAATGAACGGCTAAAAATGTATTATTGGAATTTTAATTTCATAAGAATTTTCTTTAATAATATTTGAATAACACATAATAAGCTACCGTTCTTTTCAGTTAAAGCAAATACAAGGTACAAGTTATACTTATAGGGAAAAAAAAGTGTTTCGTGCTAATCTGTGACATAAAAATATTGCAAACTAGCTGCCATTCCTCCCGGCATGTCGTTGGAGTCGACTAAAGGACTAGGGGTAAAAGAATCTATTGGGTGATAGGCTACCAATGTGTGACCAATGTTCCGTTAAGACATCGCAACCCCAATATTCATGCTAAACAGTGACCATGGAGATAGTATACTTCCTAAGTTCTGTCCAACTCAAAAGGGATTAAAGGTCGTGATTGTATATATGTGTAAATATGTCTTCTTAGATAAAACAACTAATAGATATAAGGTATACTTTTATAGTACCTAGATGATAAAGTATAAATTCCTTGCCAAACTTTTGTCTACTAGTAGTTGATATATTTGTAATACAATATCCTTTTTTAAAGTTTGTTCTTTAAAATGTTCTTGGAAAGAAATAACAATGGTTCAAAGTTTACCCTAAGTACTTTAAGATTGATAGAAGGTCTCGTGTTAATTGGGGACTGAAATAAATGTGAATAGCTGCCGTTCTTTCCCGTATGTAATGGAATGGGACTATAGATACGAAAGTAGTTTTAATTACTATTGAAAATAAGATTGTTAAAAGACTACTTATAAATTTGCTCTTGGTGTAGTTATTGTATAAATAGACAAAAGTCAAACGCGTTAAGAACCATTAACCCCTGCGGGGTAGTCCGAGGTTCAGGTGTCCATCTCCGCATTTGCGAAGGTAGTAATTCTATGGCCACCTCGAAACCAAGTTTTGACCAGATAGTCAGTACTCGATGTGACAGGTGGTAATGTCCCATCTAAAAGTACCAACTATTACCTGCTTTCAATGCTGAAAATAGATAGTTTTGCTCATACACAACCAACTTCACAGTATTACTGATTTGATATTGAACTGTTATTTTGCAAAAAGCATTATTGGACTAAGGTCCCGGTAGGTTTCCGCACAATGTTTTCCCTCACCATAGCATTCCATAAGTACGTAAATAGTGTGGTGTGTTTTCTTTGTATTTTATAAACTTTTCACATACTAATTGTGCGATTGGATTTCTAAACAATGAGCCTCAAAAAGAGTTTAGTTTATAAACAAAAGCCATGTTTACAAAAGTATTGGATTTGAGAAAGAAATAAAATGAAAATACGTTTTTCACATTTCATTGCATTTATGCATTAATTGACATTGCAACATTGTCAGTTTACATATTTTTTTTAAATAGTTGTAATCCATAGAACATTATGACATTTCTGTGCTTTGAGTTGCAACTGAAGCACTACTGACACACCACTGACGTGCTATCGAGTCACTATCGAATCACAGCTGTGATAGAACAATATTTTAGCAGACTACTTTTACAGCAGAGACGCAGTAGTGAGGCAGTAGCGACGCAGTCGTATCACCGCCATTGTTAATTAGTGGACTAAGGCCCCAGATAGCCAGTATGCAACGTGACAGGTGGGTATTCCTTCACCATTTACATATGCTGATTTTTATATATGATGACATGTGTACATCAAGTGCGAGTTTAATTCTAAGGGTGTAACTCAGTTGTTTGGGGCTTGACTCTGTATCAGTGGGTACAGGGTTTAAATCTCAGAGTTATACTAATAGGAATGAAGTTTTTTTATTTTCTATGAACATTTTTTGCAATTAAAATACATTTTTTAAATGTTCTGAATACTACGTTGAAGGAAAACATCGTAAAGAAACCTACCTGTTCCCCGAACAGGTAATAGTTAGTGCTTGTAAATGACGACATGGCTTACCATCTATTGTATCAAGTATTGACTATCTGGTCAACACGTGGCTTCAAAGTAGCCATACAATTACCTCCGCGATTGCGGATATGGATTTTCTTATATTTATACGTTTTTACTTACCGCTGATTGTGTAGACTGGTATGCCGTTGGTCCGTGTAGAGATGTCTTTATACAAATCTGGTTTTTCAATGTTGGGAGTGCCCACCATATCTGGAAAGGGCAGACAGGGTTTAGTAAATCAATAAGTATAAATAGAGCCAAAGTTTAAGGTAGAGTTGGACGGGGTAGGCCGCGTAGAACATACAGATCCAATTGGAAACATTCTACTTCGCCATAGAATTACGACCTTCGCAATTGCAGAGCTGTAAACCTGAACCTCTGACTACCCCGCAAGGGTTAATGATTGTGAACGCTTTTGTTCGTTTATTACCTTATACATACTCATAAGTTATAAGTACTTCTATTGTCAATCATCTTTTTAATATGTATGTAATGTATGACATATTTTTTATGGAGAAATAAAATAGGACAATATACATAATAACTGTAAATTAACATTTATTCTTTATATGTTTATGCTAGAACATAAAAATAAAAAAATGAATTAAATTATAAGAAGATTTGTATGTACGTATAAGGAATAACTGTTTTGGTACCTAAACAAATTAGTTTCATGGCGAAATTATGACTTTTGGCGCGTGACGCGTCTAGGCGGTAAAAAATATTTTTTGGCTTTTCTTATACATTATATATATATCTTTATGATTATCACAACTTTTTCAACTTTAAACCTCTCCTGTAAAGTTTGCTAAATGGCGTTTAGGACAAGTGCACCGTTAGGTGTCGGTATGTATGTATTAGGAATCTGTGATCACTACTACCCCTCTATAGATAACAGGCATCATTCTATACCCTTAACATAAGTCTAATAACCTTACCAAGGGGTTAGTTCAATTGGTATTTTTAATAGTCATTATTATTAAGTCACGAACCGCCGGACCCGACAACCAATTCTGACTACCTCGCTCGAGATATCGGTCGTAATGATGTATGTATGTATGTAATTAGTATGATGCTTCACATCACACAAGATGACGAGGTCACTCACACGATTTCCGTATGATAGAACAATGCATACGTGGATTGCATATCAATTGTACCGAAATCAATAGTCAATAGTCTAAAACAGTAGTAGGATTTGTTCTGATAGGTTTTCCGATACTTTTAAGGGTTTTATTGCTTATTAATTGTCGTGGTGGTGATAAATCTATTATTTGTGATATTTATGGGATGTATATCCTTATAAATGGGATCAATTGTGCGATGGGCTAAAAATCTGTCACCAATGTTCCATATGACATCACAACCCCAATATTTATGCTAAAAATTACCAAGAAGCTTCAACGTTAAGTCCACCCCGATTTTGGGGTTTAAGGACGAGACGAGATTTATCATTACAAAATTTAAGCAGAAACAGTTTTGTATATATACGAGTATATAATTGTAAAGCTTTTATGCTTTTCTTAATTTTGAAAGCGTATCACATAGTATAAAACAAAGTCGCTTTCTCTGTCCCTATGTCCCTTTGTATGCTTAAATCTTTGGAACTACGCAATTGATTTTGATGCGGTTTTTTTTAATAGATAGAGTGATTCAAGAGGAAGGTTTATATGTATAATAACATCCATTAAATAGCCAGAAGTGCGAAGCCGGAGCGGGTCGCTAGTTTTAATGTATAATGGTCATTGGCCATCTTAACTAAATATCTATTTATCCCGTGCTAGTCAGGGACGTAAAAAGAATGATAACTAGCGCCGTTCATACTTGCATGTCGTAAGAGGTGACTAAGGGACTAGTGGTAAATGGAATCTAATCGGCAATGGGCTAGCAACCTGTCATCAATGTTCCATATGACCAAGGAGATGTTTTCATGTCTCCAAGGTTCTGTCCACCCCAAAAGAGATGCAGGTACGTGGACGTATACGTATACTACATTTACTGCTTTGCCCTTTTGGAGTTCCGTCATAATATCAGCGTTACTATTGACCGCCTTTTGTAACACACCAAGCTGAGACAAAACCTTTTTTGCACTACAATGGCACGCTTAAGAACAACTTGTATGTTTGTATTAAAATCTGTGTTATTTATAAGTTGTATTATGTCCTCGTGTGTGTCTTGTTGTTGTAAAATAAATGTTTTCTTTTTTTATGATTATTGCTAAACCTATAAGCTTTTATATTGTACGAGTATATTTAATTTTGTACAGTTCAAATTGGAGACATTCTTCTCAAGGCGGGTGTACGTAGAGTGAAGAACAGTAGATCATGTATGAGAAAGTTAATGGCTGAGTGAAGCAAAAGAGATTTGTCAGGATTTTCCTGGTAGCGATCGATAGTCTCTACCTATCCCGTTGGGGACGTAGAGGCGTGAATATATGTTTGTATATAAACGTTCTATTTTACTTTTAGTTACGCTATTTATTTATGCATCTAAGCTTATGGCTTATTAAGCAACCGTTTAATTTGCCAGTAAAAACGTCACGTTTTATTCTTAGTACAAATTTTGTCTTGTTGAGAAATAATTCCGTCATAATTACAGCCTACCGGAACCATGTCGAATTAGTGCAGCGATTTGCTATTTATATACTATCGATACTGAGACAAATTTGAAATGTCGATAGTTTTTTATATATATTTGTTGCATTGACAATTGACTGTACAGTCTCTAACGGCGAGGGAAAACATCGAGTGGAAACCTGTCTATCCCTCGGGAACCTACCTATCCATCAAATTGGAGACATTCATTTCAAAACGATTGTAAGTAGCGTAAAGAACAGAAGAGCATGTATGAAAAGGTTTATGACTGTGAGTGAAGCAAGGGAGATTGGTCAGGATCGTTCCAGATTGCGATCCATAGTTTTTGCCTATCCAATTAGGGACATAGAGATTTAAATATAATTATATGTCTCAACTTCGGAGGCGGTATATTTCCGCAGTCACCTTTAGCACAACTATTCGATTCTAATTCATTGACAGTTTGCTACCTCAATCAATAGACTATTAGTCGCCTTTTACGATATAATTAACTGTTTAATTACTTCATTGAATTTGCATCACATATCGATATAAATGATATAACAATAAATTAATTTCGATTAGTTTGATTAGTGCTTGATTGATTTTCATTTACATGTTTAATAACATTTAGTATATTATTAAAATGATGTATGTAGATTAAGACAATCGACTGTGTAGTTTTTATCGATGTCGATAACTTTCATCGCTTAATCGACAACATGAGCTTACAAAAATGTAGGAAACCTGATCGTTTCAGTTCAATTCTATTACCTATTTATATATTCTGTATTTATAAATATAACAATTATTGTCAAGTTAATAATAACAAGTTTCAAAATAAAATAACATGAATTGTAGCATGAAGAAGATAAATGAATGAGGTGAAGCAACAGAGATTTGTCAGGATTGTTCAAGGTTATCCTCAGACTCTACGTATCCTGTCAGGGGGTAGAAGCGTGAATATATAAGAAATTATATACTGTACTAACGGTGAGGGAAAACATCGTGAGGAAACCTGCCTATCCCTCAGGATAGGTAATATACGGCGATACGGTTCACACCTATCACGTTGGGTGCTGTCTATCTAGTGATACGCGGGCTTAGAATGACCCATACCTAACATGCCTTCTAAATTTCGGAGATGGGCATTCAAGCCTCTGACTACCCCGCCATAATAAAAAAGGGAGTGTGTATACACAAGTCGTGAAGCGTATGTTATGTTATATACTGTGTCTATGTATATACATAAGACTTAAATATAATTATATTTGGCATAATTCTACATTATTTGATCAATCCCTTTTGTCTTCACTTTAGAATGAACATCTTTGTCTACCCAATAAAGGATATTAGCATAACATGTATTTATGTGTAATAAAGTTATTAACAAGTGACGAAAATTTAAACAGCTGTTCGTGGTTTCAACAAATAAAAATATTTATTCAATTTAATTGGCGTATCCGCTATTTTAATGCCAACTCTAAAATTGTAAATAAAACGTATTCACATTATAGTGGATTGAGTAAATATAGATTCAAATAAAAATTAATACAAAAGATGAATAATTTATAACTCTTTTTAGCCTTCAGTCCATTGGCAAACCGCTAAGACAATACAATACATACATACATATACATTCACGTCCTTTAATCCCTTTCGGGGTGGACAGAACCTTGAAGACTAGATAATATCTTCTGAGTCACGTTTAGGCATGAATTGATAGGTTGATATCCCTTCGCCCAATAGATTCTATTGACCCTTTGTCTCTTAGTCGACTACAACATGCCGCGAAGAATAGCAGCTAGTTAACATTCTTTTTACGTCCCAGACTAGCACTAAACTAATAGTCACTGAGCATGGAACTTAATATGCAATAATGCATGCATATATAATTACGTAAATAGTCATAAATTAGTGTAACGACCAAGAATATTAACTAGTATCAGATGTCACTATTTCCGGTTGAATTTTCCTTTAGAAACCGGAAGTTTATCAAGGGTGCCAAAAGGAAAACTCAATGATAATATATTAGAAAATTCAACATAAATAATATATAACCGGTTATTGGTTATAAATAAACTGAGATTTGAAATGGAAATGATATGAAACCGGTTTGTATTAATTTCTATGTTTATTATGCAAAGGTACATTGCTGAAGTTCATTAACTCGGTTTTCGTTCGGGACTTGACTCTGTATCAGTTGGTACACGGTTCAAATCTCGGAGCGTGTACCATTGGAAATGAAGTTTACTTATTTTATAAACGAGTGCTAAAATAATACATTTACGAAATGCAGTGCTTGTAAATGGCGACACGTCTTACCAAATGTCACATTGAGTACTGACTATCTGGTCAACACGTGGTGGCCATAGAATTACTAACACCGCAATTACAAAGATAGTCACTTGTACCTCTGAGTACAATCAAATCAATCTAAGGTCTTGAATATATTAATGTATGTATGTAGCTATGTTTGCTCCTATACTAGTCTTGGAAGTGAAACGAATGCTAACAAGCTACCGTTCTTCCCGGCATGACGTAAAAGGTGACTGAGGTATTAGGGATCAATAGAATCAATTGGGCAATGGGCTTGTGACCTATCAACAATGTTCCATGCAATATCTCAATCCTAATTTTTATGCTAAAATATTACCTAGTAGATATATCATCGTATCTCCAAGGTTGTCTCCGAAATGGAAAATCTATTATGTATCCAAAGGTTCAGGGTTCGATTCCAACAAGACATTGGAAGTCCCTTATTAACTAATTGCAATGACCGTTAATACATCGTCTCTTGCAGTTGTATCAATTATTGCATCCTTATAGAAGGTAAGGTTAAGTTTCCGGTAACTACTACTTCAGTGGTAATTTGTTCTATTTATACCGTCCCGTGCTAGCTGGGACGTAAAAGAATGCTAACTACATTCTTTATGGCATGTTATAGGAGGTATCTATGAGATTTCTCTAAGATCTAAGAGTGTTAAGACATGGGTTAGTCATTTAAATATCTCCTCAGTTAGTTTTAGCATTATTACCGAAGTTATAAAGTAAATAATATAGAAAAATAGCAACTTTTGAGTAATCCGATTTACCTCTTATCTCTTTACGATAAGGCAAGAACTAAAGAAATAAACTGGTCAACACGTGGGTTCAAGGTGGCCATAGAATTACTACCTCCGCGATTGTGGAGATGGATACCTGAACCTCTGACTACCCCGCAAGGGCCTTAACGGGTTTGTCTTTTTGTATTTGATAAGGCAAGAAGAACTGCAGCTAGTTTGCGTTATTTACGACCCAGACTAGCTTAAGTATTTATCAGTTCTCGTTTAAAGTAGGTCTTTGTTATGCTGTCATTGACCGACGGGAAAGAAGCCGCAAAAATGCAATGTGTCACAAATGAAAGACTATTAAAATGGCTATATAAGAATGTGGGGAGGGAAAAATCGTATAACCTGCCTATTATATTCGGTATACCTAGTAATTCGACATAGCTCAGTTGTTTGGGGTTTGACTCTGTATCAAGGTACAGGGTTCAAATCCCACTTGAGCATGTACAAATGGAAATGTTTAGTGAATTTCTATGTACATTTTCGTAATAAAAATACATTTACGAAATGCGTCGAATACTACGGTGAGGGAAAAACATCGTGAGGAAACCCACCTGTTCCCAGAACAGCTAATAGTTAGTGCTTGTAAATGGCGACATGGCTTACACACATATTGAGTACTAACTACCTGGTCAACACGTGGGTTCGAGGTGCCCCTAGAATTACTACCTTCGCAATTGCGGAGATGGAAACCTGAACCTCTGACTACCCCGCAAGGGTTAATGGTCGTGAATGCGTTTCTCTTTGTATTCAATAGTCAATACATAGTAACGTGGCTAAATGTGACTATAGCTTATTTTTAAGAATCTTTCGGTATACCCGAACTTGTTGAATTCATATATCATACATAAATACTTGTATACTTCACGACTCTCAACCTCTTTGAGATAGTCTGATGAGTAACTATCGTATGAATTACGTAAATAAAGTAAATAAATAAATAGTAAACATACTCACAAGCAACTTGAATAATTAATAAAAGAATGAAACGATGATATTATGGAACAAATATTTATGACTTATCATTGCATTTCTTACTCATACATCAAGTAGAAAAGTCAATTAATAGACGCAATGTTACCTTTACTAAATTTAACTATACGTGGTTATAAAATTTATAATGTAATATATAATAATAATATTTGGACATTATTACACCAATTGAACTAGCCCCTTGGTAAGTACATTTAAAACTTGTGATAAGGGTACTGGTCAACGTATATTTAAGAAATGTATACATATTATATATAGATAAATATATGTATAGTACATATAATCAACGACCAGACTGGAAAGCAGTAGAAAAGCGTAGTTCTTAACTCTGCCACCACCGTGAATCGAATTTAGCGTTCAGGTGTCTAACCGATCGCGCCACGGAGGTCGTCGAATATACCGGCTTGTATGCTTTGTATAATATTAAAAGGTCTGTCAAGTTTGTTATAATAAGAAATATGTACATTCCAATAAGTATAGTATGTATGTATTTTTAAAATCACCTATACAATAAGACATATGACAGTCATATAGACGCTACATATGTATATGTATAATGAACATCGATACATCTTCTTCTCAATCGTTACACTCTTATCAGAGCGGTCGTGGTCTTCATGACGTGGCATCTTGAGCAGCCGACATGGTTCGCCGCACAACCTCCCGCCACCTCTGCCTGTTGGCCGTCATGCGGGTGCATTCGTGTACCGGGGCACAAACGGCAGCCTTGATCTGGTCTGTCCACCGCATCGACGACCTACCACGAGGTCTTGTTCCCTCCACCTTTCCTTGCACAACGAGGCGTTCAATGGAGCAATTCCCGCGTCGACTGATGTGGCCATAAAAGCTAAAAATGCGCCTACGGACCAATGCAGATAAACGCTGCTGGATGCCTAGCTCTTCAAGGATTGAAGCGTTAGTGCGGAATTCAGTCCATGACACTCCGAGCATTCTCCTCCAGCACCACATCTCCAAAGCATCTATCCTTTTGGACTCTAGTTGCCGCAAGGTCCAAGTTTCAGAAGCGTACAGAAAAATGGGAAACACCAGGGTTCTTACTAGTCTGGTTTTCGTAGCCTTAGTTATGCGTTTGTTTCTCCATATTTTCTTCAGCTTATCCATTGCATTTCTAGACATGGCCATCCGTCGCTTAACTTCATCGATGCAGCCTCCTTGGTTCGAGATAAGAGCCCCAAGATATGTATAAGACGGAACGACGTCACAATTGGCCATCTTGGTGTGCTGTGGCAAGTTGTTCGCCCTATCGACCACCATAATCTTGGTTTTGCTGCGATTAATTTTTAAACCAAACTCCATGCTGATACGTTCCATTTTAAAGAACTTCTTCTTCCATGCGGTCATACGTCATATATGCACGCAATATTTAAGTATTATTTCTCGTTAGTCTAATTAGATGTTAGAAGTGCCTAAACCGCCGGGTGTGTATCAAGAGCTGTATGAGTGTTAATGAAGCCAAAGTAGTTTATCAGGATCGGGATAGACGGGGATCCGTGATCTCTGCCTCGGGCGTGATAGGTATGTATGTAATCTTCGATAGTATGAATAAAACCTCAACTCAGAAAAACCTTTTGATCAAAAACTGTGATAACAAGTGATAAACTCTTGACAAGCCTTACACTTACATCCCCTAATCACATTTTACACATATCAAGCCGAAAGGCACCTGATTCGGTGCCAAACTGACAGACATTGAAAGATGGATGGGCAGTGATTCACTGAAAATTTTGAAATTGATTTCTGATTTTATCTGTAGGCTGTACTTTTAAGATGTCAATGATATGATTTTATCTAACTTAAATACATGCACATGATGTGATTATTACATAAGACATTTCCTTTAAGAATTTTCATAGATATTTTATACATAACAAGAAAAAGTGCGAAATGTTTGTCTCGACCAACCACTCTCGCTTCATTCATATTTATACACCTACTCGAACATATCTATTATCTGAATCAATATGTAATATTAAATAGTGATATATAAAAGGCATTACGTTAATTTTTACTTATAAATTTTCCTTTGTTAGTTAGGGACATGAATATAATGCTAAGTAGCTGCCTGTCTTAGATGATATATGAGGTGACTTAAGGCTTAATGGTGATGAGTATTAATAATAAATAATAATAATAATAAAGCATTTATTTACAGCAACAAAAACATACACAATACAAATATTTTATAAATAAAACTTACAAACTAGGAGGTATAGCTTGTGCATGTTACTGTCGCAGCAAAAAGGTTCTAACTCAGCTGGCTACGTTACGTTTGGTGGCAAACAATTAAAACAATTTTTGTATAATCTAACTATTATTATATGTACCTTAAGTTAATAGAGTTAAAAAATAATTTTTTGGTAGTACTTTCTCAATATTTTGTATGTTGTCACACATTAGGACTCTTAGGTAACTTTTGGTCTATTTTTCGGAATAGATTATTAATTTACATACGACTCGATTTTTAAGTGATTTTTAACTATACAGCGCTTTAAGTCTTTTAAATGACTTTATAACCACAATTATTCACATCAAATAAACTTACATCAAGTGTGACATTATCACTTACTTACATATGTCTTATAAGTTCAGTTCAAGAAAAGAAGATAAAAATATCAATTGATTGAGAATGGGATTTCTCGGTCATTCAGTCTGCAGATATATAATTTTAGGTCAAACTTCAAGGGTTTGACAGTTTGTGGGTTTAAGCTATACGACTATACAAAGTATACTATGACATTTACACTAAGACGAAAATACTTGATTTTGTACAATTACCTGTCCTGTCAAATTAAAAACCGTACCTACATACATACATTCTAGTCACAAGAACACCCGAGACACAAAAAAGTAATATTAGGGATGTGATGTTATATGGAACATTGGTGACAGGATGTTAGCTCATCACCCGATTGATTCCATAAACCTCTACACCCTTAGTCGCCTCCTTCGACGTAAGAAGAATAACGGGTGCGGTCTCAGACTAGCACGGAACAATAAATTTGAAATCTTTGAAATAGATTCGCTATTCCCGTCGTAAAATGAATTCTAACTAGCTGCCGTTCTTCCCAGAATGTCGTAGGAGGCGACAAAGGAACTAAGATTTAAGGATTATATTGGGTGATGGGCTAGAAAACTGTCACCAATGTTTCATGATGACTTCGGAAACCCAATATTCTTGATTAAAAGTGACCTAGGTGATATTATGTCTCTGAGGTTCTGTTCACCCCGAAAGGGATTAAAGGACGCGAATGAATATGTTAGTCTTCAGACTCCCTATATTTATTTATATATTTTTAACAATTATATATGTGATACAATAGTGAGGTTTTGCAAATGGCGTCTTTACCATCTGTCACATTGAGTACCGACTATCTTGTTAACATATGGGTTCGAATTTGTTTGGGTTTGGCCATAGAATTACTACCCTCGCAACTGCGGAGATGGACACCTAAGCCTCTGACTACCCTGCAAGGCTTAATGGTAGTGAACACGTTTCTCTTATGCTAACAATTATACAGATTACTAATATATACCTCGGCGTCACGTTCGATATCAACACCATTACAAAAGCGAATAATGAAATAATTGTATAACTAATTGCGATAACTCTGATAATACTCAGGAATTACTCCATCAAACTATTACTAGTTATTTTACATTGAATTTCACGAAAAATTACAACACGAATATAACGTATTGAATATAAATGAATATTTAAAGTATAGAGATTTTAGTCTGTTTAATATTTGCCATATAATATTTCCTAATATAACATCACAACAAAATTCATGCTCAAAAGTGACCTAGGACATATTATATCTCCAAGGTTTTGTCCACCCCGAAAGGGATATGAATGTTTACCTTATTCAAGACATAATATCTTCTCGGTCACTTTCATTATAACTGTCAGAATTATGATAGAACTATACCATCACAGCTTGCTAGCCCATCGCCCAATAGATTGCATTAACACCTAGTTTCAAATTCGCCTTAGTAGTGCCGAGAAGAATGGCATATATATGCTATACGAGTTAACTACATAGTGACGTCATGATATTCAGAGGGTAAACTGACCAATGAGACGTGAGTAAATGAGAAAAAGAGTCACATCAACCAATCGCAGACAACCGTTGTCACGTCTGATTGGTCAAATCGTGGGGACATGTTAATGTTACTATTTTTACATACATACACATCACGCCTGATTGCCGGTAGAAGGGTATCTGTCCCTATCCTGACAAACCACTTTCGCTTCATTGACATTCATACACCTCCCCCTACACACTCCGCGGTTATAGTTACATCTAACGTCAACCTTTTTCAATCGTCTTACGTACTTACGTAACCGCCTTTCCACTTCCCTCACATATATTCCTATTGTCAATCTGCTATTATTCATCCGCATAACATGTCCAAACCATCGAAGCATGTCCTTTTCAATCTTATAGTCACTACATATTCTTTCAAACGTTACTATTTTATTGACGACCTCCGTGGCGAGATAGGTTATACACTTAAACGCTATTCGCGAGGGTTCGATTCCCGGTGGAGGCAGAGTTAAGAGCTGCGCTTTTCTTCTGCTTTTCAGCCTGGTCGTTAATTATATATTATTATGTATTTATCTATATATAATAAGTATATACTTGTTAAATATACGTTGTCTAGCACCCTTAACACAAGTCTTAAATGAACTTACCAAGGGGCTAGTTCAATTGGTGTAATAGTGTCTCTATTCTTATTATTATTATCTTAATGCGAATATACCATAGTTATACACAGGATGTTATTATTATAGTTCCTGTACGTATACGATTAAGATTTACTAAAAAAAGGTTGTATTTTTTAAAACTGACCTATTGTTACACACAATAGCCAGTTTTTTTTCCTATTTACGACTATTCATGAGTGGATATACAAAAGACAAACAAACGCGTTCACGACTATTAACACTTGTGGTGCAGTCGAAGGTTTAGGTTTCCATCTCCGCAATTACGAAGGTAGTAATTCTATGGCCACCTCGGACCCACGTGTTGAGCAGATAGTACTCAATGTGACAGGTGGTAAGCCATGTCGCCATTTACAAGCACTCACTCTTACCTATTCATGGAACAAGTAGGTTTGTATACGATGTTTTGCTCACAGTATTCGGTGCATTTCGCGAATGTATTGTATTGCAAATATGTATATAACAGAAAATTTTATATCCATAGGTACATGCTCCGAGATTTGAACCATGTACCCACGGATACATGAGCTACGACGAGTTCATATACGTATGTAGTATTGTTATTTGGTCTTAACACTATATAATCCCTTTTGGGGTAGTCAGAGATATAGTTTCAGCTGTTTTATTATTTACAACATCGTCATTAGCTATTACTAGATGTAGTTTAAACAAAAAATTATCTGTTAAACAGAAATTCAAACGCAGAAAATAATTGTTATTGTTTATTCAAAGATTTTTGTATGTTTGAACAACAAAAAGGAAATTTGTTATGTTTACATTCATTTGTGAACAAGTAAACAGATAAAACTTAAGTGATTAACCATGGGTTTTCTATTATTTGTTTCGTTTATATTATTTGTTTAATTTCGCCGCTATAGCAATGGCATGACAACCCCAATTGTTTAGGTAAAGGTGAGTAAGATATTATAAGTATATTATCTTTCATAATCTGCGACGTAAAATAAATAATAAAATATATTTACGAAATGCGTCGAATACTACGTTGAGGGAAAAACACCGTGAGGTAACCTACCTATTCCCGAACAGTCGTTATTGCCTATAAATGGCGACATGGCTTACCACCTGTCACATTAAGCACTGACTATCTGGTCAACACGTGGGTTCGAGGTGGCCTTAAAATTACTTCCTTCATAATTTCGGAGATGGACGTCTGAACCTGATTACCCCGCAAGGGTTAATGATCGTGAACGCGTTTGTCTTTGTTTTGTAAAATGAGTGTAACTAGCTGCCGTTCTTTCCAGCGTGTAGTAGATGATTAAGGGACTAGAGTTGGATGAAATTTTTGGCGATTGGCTAGCAACCTGACATCATTGTTCCATATGACATTACAACCCTATATATTAATGCTAAAAAGTGCCGTCAGAGATATTATAAATCCGAGGTCTGTCCACCCCGAAAGAGATTATAGGTCGTGAATTTCTTACAACTTTGTTCCTCAATGAGACGAAACCCGACAAAATATTCGGAAACTCATTGTTCTGTCAAATTTTCGTGTTTTTCTTGAATAATGAAAGCGTAAGTTTATTAAAATATAATACATTATTATATGTATGTATAATATATTTATTTATTTACGCCTCTACTTCCCTAACGGCATAAGCTAAGACTATCGATCGCCATAGAACGATCCTGACAAATCTCTCTAGCTTCACTCACACCCTTTAACCTTCTAATACATGTTCTTCTTTTCTTCACACTACGTACACCTTGAGAAGAATGTCTCCAATTTGATCTGTATAAGTTCTACACGGCCTACCCCGTCCAACTCTACCTTTCACTTTGGCTTTATAAAATCCTTTCGTAACCCTCTTTTCATCCATCCGCTCCATGTGTCCAAATAATTAATTGTTACTTTTTCATTCCCTAAACAGACTAAATGTTTAAAAATATACTTCGGCCTTTGATCTCTATCTACCTTTTGGAGGCTTATAGATATGTTATATATTTATAGTAAGAAGTGATGAATGGAAAAAACCTCATTGAAAGATAAATACAGGGGGATTAAGGATAGCGATAATCGTATTAATATACGCTAGTATTTACTCATAAAACCTGAGATAAGCTAATCTGTCTGGTTACATAGTATTAACGTCTCTTGGGTTAGTCTGGGACGTAATAATGACTAGCTGCCTTCCTTCCTGTCATATAAAGTGACTAAGAGACTAGAGGTCATATATACACAATATGACAGTTTCATGCCCGTGTCTCAGTCAGTAGAGAGGTAGGTAGAGATCACGGATTCCCCATCTGTCCCAATCCTGAGAAACCACTTTCGCTTTGTTACACTCATACATCTCCTCATACACACTTGGCAGTTATAGTTATGTTTAAAGTCACCGTTTTTCATTATTGATTGTCCTTAAATAGAGATCAATAGAACTTATTTAGCAAAATGTTGTTAATGTTTGAAATATTGTGAATAAAAAGGGAATATTGCTAACATAGCATAGACTTTAGTCGCTTAGTCACTTCCTTCATCATACTAGGAAGAAAGGCAGATAGTTAGCTGTATGTACCTTACTAACTTAACCTGGAACATAACAAAATTAAGTCATAGTAAATCTATGTTGAATATCATCCCAAAAACATATATTTGACATAGAACATATTTATACCTCTAAGTTCCTAATGGTATACACTTCCGATCGCCACCTGGAACAATCCAGACAAATCTCCCTTGCTTCACTCACACCCATTAACCTTCTCATACATGCTCTTCTGTTCTTCACACTACGTACAGCCGCCTTGAGAAGAATGTTTCCAATTTGATCTGTATATGTTCTACGCGGCCTACCCCGTCCAACTCTACCTTCCACTTTGGCTGTGACATATAAATCTTTAAACATAGATACAATCTCGATGTTTATAACAACATCTCCATTGTTCTTAAGCAGCGATCTCCCAGTCTCATTTTACGATAAACAGGGTGATATTATAAAATATTAATACTTTCATTACGCTAAATACAAAACATATCTATTTCAATATTGATACTCTTGGGGCATCCTGTTTTAGTACAAACTTTTAAGGAAGTTATTAAAACATTTCTTGTGATTATCTGAGACGTGAATGGGATGCTAATTAGCAGTCTCTCTTACATACATTCACGTCCTTTAATCCCTTTCGGGGTGGACAGAACTTCGGAGATCAAATAATATATATCCCCTAGGTCACTTTTTAGTATGAATCTTAAGGTTGTTCCTAGGTCACTCAATCGCCGCCTACATGCCAAGAAGAACGGCAGCTAGTTTTCATTCTCTTTACGTTCCGGGCTAGCACGGGTTAATAACCTGAGTTTAATATGTAATATACTAGTGACCCTCTCCGGCTTCGCACGGGTATAAAATATATAGCCTACTCCACTATTTAATGGATGTTATTATACATATAAACCTTCCTCTTGAATCGCTTTATCTATTAAAAAAACCGCATCAAAATCCGTTGCGTAGTTTCAAAGATTTAAGCATACAAAGGGACATAGGGACAGAAAAAGCGACTTTGTTTTATACTATGTAGTGATAAGCTAGGCAGTATCGCTATTAGCTTCCAATATCAGGCTTAATATGACGAGAAATACTTGGTATACGTTAGGTTCTGTATACTATATATGTTACCAATGCAAATCTTTATTAACTCATTCGACGCCGCGCCATTTTTCAGCGTCTTACTAGCGGAGCCGCCATACAAACGGTCATGAACACGCGAGGCGTGTCCGCGGCTCTGCGACTAAGAAAAAATCCACTGGCTCTGCGGCAAGATTAATGTTTCTAAATACGTTAATAATACATTGTGGTATTTTATTTCCTTAGTTCTGTTTGTGCAACGAAAGAGATAAGGTTGTGGCAACAGTATAGTGATTTTAAACCAGGAATTATGGCGAAATATGGATATTTTGGTAAATAGGTAAATTAAATATGATGTGATATAATATATAAATTATTTACTCATCTATCGACTAAAATCACTCAGAAACATATTATTGTGTAAGTACTAATATTATAATAAACAAGCTAACGTAGTGAGTTTGATGGAAAGTTAAACAAACTTTTAGAACCTCTGGTCGCATACTCAAAGTGGACACGCGTCGCGTGTTCTTGGCATCCCATAAGGGGTTCGTTTTTAGTATAAACATAACTTCTTTCAAAGTAGAAACCACGTGAATATATGGTTATTCGTGTGGTAAATACCATGTACACAAATTCTTATTAAATTTTTTCATGTACTTTTCGAGATATAATCGAAAACTTATGGACACGCGAGGCGTGTCCGCGGCGTGGCGAGTAGAATTTTCATGGACACGCGAGGCGTGTCGTTGGCTCCGAATGAGTTAATACAAATGACAACAATAGATTGTCTAGGTATTTTGGATGTAATTTCTGCGTATTTATGATTGTAAATACCCACATACTTTTTGTTGATAGTATGGAAAAAACACCATGCATACAATCTCTCAATAATACAGATACATGAATATATATGGGCATCACAACTTGCTAGTACTTCGCTCAATAGATTCCATTGTCCCTTAGTTTTCTCATACAACATTCCATGAAGAAAGACAGCTAGCTATCACCCATAAGTCTCTGCTAGGAGAATGCATAAATAACACCCTACATAAATATTGCATATATTTGGACGTAATCCAAGTAATGTGTTTTATGATACGAAATCACATGTTCATTACTTACATATATATTTGTATTTATATCGTCACAAAATAATATTAGTTTGGGGGTTAAAACAATGCTAATTTTGTCCTTTTGAAACCGTTTGTCCTTCGTTCTTACTAAGAAGAAAAGTAGTTAGCTAAGTACGGTGAGGTAAAACATCGTGAGAAAACCTACCCGCTCCCCGAATAGGTGCTTGTAAATGGCGACATGGCTGACCACCTGTCACATTGAGTACTGACTATCAGGTCAACACGTGGGTTTGAGGTGGCCATAGAATTACTACCTTCGCAATTGCGGAGATGGACACCTGTACCTCTGACTACCCCACAAGGGTTAATCGTCGTGAACGCGTTTGTCTTTTGTTTGTCTTAAGCATTGTGATTTAAATGCATACCTGACATTGTACTATTCTTGCCAGGAATCAAACCCGGAACTCGGAAGTAAAGATCTAAAACAACTTCCGTTAGTTATTCATTCATAAAAACATTGTGACATTAAGAACAAATAAGTTTTTGTTAAAGTTTTCAAAATATCAGACAAAATTGAATCCCGTTGTGATGTTTCTTTTGGACAATAAAACAGTAAGCATTGTTATAACCACCGAGTGTGTATGAGGAGATGAAACTAGTTTATCAGCACATCACACCCATTTCTTTACAGAGGGGTAGGCAGAGATTAGAGATCCCCATTAATCTCGAACCTGATAAACCATTTTCGCTTCAATAACATTCATCAACCTCCTCAAACACACTTGTTATATACATCGAATATCAGTCTTACAATATTAATAATTTATCATATTCTTATGACAACGCAGCCCCATTATTAATGCTAAAAAGTGACCTAGGAGAAATATATCCGAATTTCTGTCCACCCCGAAAGGGATTAAAGGACGTGAATGTGTATGCATGTATCATATTCTTCACGACTGCCAATCCTTTGTAGGTATCCAGAATCGTGATAGACCTCTTATATGTAGAGGTTGGTCTCTCAAAATAGTTTCACCAGCTGTTAGCAATTAGCAAGTACCCTATCACAGTTGATTAGTCCATCGCCGTTTACTTATTTCATACAGTTTAAATCACAACACATACATAATACACTCTAACGATATAAACAATTAACTCATAATATTGAAATAGGTATTTCAGTTACTTATCTGTGCCGTGCTTGTCTGGGACGTAATTAGAATGCTAACTAGCTGCCGTTCTTCCTAGAATGACGTAGAAGGTAACTAAGAATGTACGTACGCGTTCACGACCATTAACTCTTGCGGGGTAGTCAGAGGTTCAGGTGTCCATCTCCGCAATTGCGAAGATAGTAATTCTATGGCCACCTCGAACCCACGTGTTAACCAGATAGTTTGTACTCAATGTGACAGGTGGTCAGCCATGTTCCCAGTTACAAGCACTAACTATTTATTACCTGTTCTGGGAACAGGTAGGTTTCCTCACGATGTTTTTCCCTCACCGTAGTATTCGACGTTTTTCGTAAAAGTATTTTTATTACGAAAATGTACATAGAAATTCATTAAACTTCATTTCCATTGGTACATGCTCAAGTGGGATTTGAAGCCTGTAACCTCGATACAGAGTCGAGCCCCAGACAACTGAGCTACGTCGAATTTAACTAAGAACTTAACCTAACCTAAATACCTATCATATGATGGGCTAGCAACCTGTCACAAATACTCCATATAAATGCTATATAACTAAATATAATCGAAGAGATATTCTGTATACCCCGAAAGAGATTGAAGTGTGTGAATATATGTATGTATGTGTGTAATTCAGTTTATAAGTCAAACTTCACGGATGCGTATGCTCAAGGATTCAGTTTACCCCTTTACAGTTTAAGGGCGTAATGTATCTGTATGGTAATATAGTACATTCATACACATCACACGTCATTACCTGTAGAGGGGTAGGCAGAGATCACGAATCCCCATTTGTTCCGATCCTGACAGACCACTTTCGTTTCATTGACACTCATACATCTTCTCATACAACACTCGGCGGTTATGGGTACTCCTAACGTCACCCTTTTTCAATATCTATCTATCTAACTGTCATATGTGTTATTAAATATTATTTAAATATTTGTACGTAGACTAAAACACTCATACACCTCCTAATACACACTCAACACAGTGTAAATAATTATATTTCAAACAGATGTTATTATTGTCGAAATTCACATAAACCTTTTATAATATTTACGTGAATAACATTCACATAATATTACCATGTTGATTGTTATGTATGTACATATTTTGCATCACGACCGTTAACCTTTTCAGTGAAGACAGAGGCTTGAGTGTCTATCGGCGTATCATTAAAGGATAATACACTAGCTAGTAAGCTCCCACTGTGATAGGTAGTAAGTTATAAATAATAGGTAGGTTTCCTCACAAAATAGAAATTTCGGAGATGGGCATTCAAGCCTCTGACTACCCCGCCATAATAAAAAAGGGAGTGTGTATACACAAGTCGTGAAGCGTATGTTAATGTTTCCTTACAAAGTTTTCTTTTTTTTATATCTAATGTACTTAATACTAATAGAAACGTAATGAAATGTATGTATGTTTTAAATGATTTTTTTGGTGTAGTTACTTAAGCCTCTGTATACCCAGAAGGGTTTAAAAAACATTGTGTGTTCGGAACCATTAAAAAAAATTGTTTTAAATGACATAATTGCTTATAAAACATATATAAATATCCGAAAATAACATAAAAATTTTAAATACTTTGAAACAAAAAGCAATATTGTGTATTTCTTACCTGTATATCAAAAAATTTAATAGATTATGTTTATTATAATACCTATTAACAATGTTTCTATGTATAATTTTATTATTCTTTATCTAGTTAAATATGTTTAAAAAAATTTAAAGAGCGAAAGAGTAAGATGTTAATATTATAAAAAAACTTTTTAAACTAACTACTATCTAATGATAATAAAAATAAGACAGTATTACAACAAAACTAAACTAACATGCACTATAAATAAAAGTAAAAAAAATACTTACTGATATCTTAAACAGGACTATTCCACAAAAAAACTCCACTTAAAATTAATATCACAGGATTTTATTTGAAAACAGAACCACTAAAAACACAAAATACTATGTCACACCATACAAAAAAATCACATTATTTTTTTTAATAACAAAAAATATTTTTCTACACCGCGGCTTTTTTCTCGATTTAAATCCGTGAGTTCTTAAAACCGACGCGCGATACATGCAAGACGTCCGTCAACGTGCGCGGTTGAAGTCACACTGAACAGAATGACAGATCCACTCCAATAAATACGTACAAATCATATCAAATGCAACAAAGATTGTTTTCATATCTGATAAATGCCATATAGAAAAATAGTACACGGGTAAATAACCTAGGTTTCAGAAATGAGTAATATGTGCTTTGTTTTATATGGAGAATTTTATTGTAGTTTTAAAAGTGCTTGTAGATTAAAGTTTTGTATGTAATACTCATTCGGACAAAATTTATTTTATTATAATGTTATTTTTGCGTATTTTGTTGTTTATTTTATTGAATAATAAATTTATTCATTAAATAAAAAATATTTCTGTTATAAAAATATTTATATTTAGATTCGCACTTAAATAAAATTTGTATCAGTAATTTGAATCTAGAATGTTTTATTAAATTTAGTTTTATTCTTTCATTTTATTTGTTTTTTATTTAAGTACGTAGAACTTAACTACCTGCATATATCCTCGTAAAAGGCAATAAAGGGACTAAGGGGTCTTTTTTAATACTTTTAGGTGTTGGTCTGACCACCACCGATATTGCTTATCTTCTGATGATTATTAATCAGTAATTACTTAAGAAATTACGATGTATTTTATATTGCATTGCATTGTTTTCTGCGCAATACAATTACTCAATAGTATATAAATATTATTATGAGTAATAAAACATATACTAAATAAAGGTCGTTTTTATCTTAATGATGACCTGTGTGGTGTTTAACTACTTGTGCGCTAATTGTGAGGTTCCGGGTTCTGTTCCCGGTGGAGACAAAAAAAATTCGTCTGCTTTCCAGTCTGGTCGTTGAATATATGTGCTATATATGTATTTGTCTAACTATAATTATTACATTTTTCCTTAAATATACATTTATTCGAGCCATTAACACAAGTCTTTAATATACTCAGTAAGGGGCTAGTTCAATCGTTGTAATAATATGCTACAATATAATTATTTATTTATTGCTTTATATTTTCAACTTACATAGACACACAAGCTACTACCTACCCCGTAAAGAATAACAGTCGTGTACATAATTAATATTTACATGTCTTATCTTAATTAAAAATGTATTTAAATTTAGTTACGCATATAAACAAACCAATGAGAAATTGATAAATTCAATTATATGTATATTAGTTTCGTATCAATTGATATCACAAATCAAATGACAAGAAAAAGCTATTAGTGTCCTGTTATATGGGACGTAAATAGAATACTAACTAGCTGCCGTTCTTCACGGTATGTCGTAGGAGGCGACTAAGGGTCTAGGGGTCAATGGAATCTATTGGGCGATGGGCTAGCAGCCTAGGATCAATGTTCCAGATTAATACCGAAATGATTCTCATATCAAAATTTTGTCTCAAATGTTCTGTCCACTTCGAAGAGGATTAAAGGACTTGAATGTATATGTATGTAATATTTGCTATTGGGAGTTCAGTGTACATCAATGGTCAATTTATTTCGCGAATAGAGTAAACGTACATTGATATAAATTTGTTTATAACAATTAATATAGAGATAATTCGATTTATAGAATCAAACTGGAAGATAGAGTTACACAGGGTAGGCCACGTAGAACTTATACAAATCAAATTGGAGACATTCTTCTCAAGGCGGGTGTACCTAGCGTGAAGAACAGAAGAGCATGTATGAGAAGGTTAATGGGTGTGAGTGAAGCAAGAGAGGTTTGTCAGGATCGTTCAATGTAGCGATCAATAGTCTCTGTCTATCTCGTTAAAGAATAAAATGTGTCATATATGTATGTTATAAAGTAAATACCTATTAACTTGTTTATTATATAAAATTGTTATTCTTTCCGAATGTTTTCTCCATTTTCTTCCACCTAAATTGAATTACCATAGATCGTTTTCAACGTACAAATAAACTCAAGAAAAAGTTCATTAATAAATAAGCCTTAACGAATTTTACAGTTGGTGTAACAAATGCTAATGGATGCATAACAATAGGTACTCGTTGTCACTTAAGGCCATTCACTCATACAGAGTTTAATAACATTTCTTTACTGTTGAAGCCGCGTTGAAACATTTCTCATTCGATCACCGAAAATAAACAAAACTAGACAAAGACAAACGCGTTCACAACCCTTAACCCGTGAGGTAGTCCACGGTTCAGGTTTCCATCTCCGCAATCGCGAAGGTAGTGATTCTATGGCCACTTAGAACCCACGTGTTGACCAGATAGTCAGTACTTAATGTGACAGGTGGTAAGCCATGTATCCATTTACAAGCACTAATTGTTACTTGTTCGGGGAAAAGGTAGGTTTCCTCACGATGTTTTCCCTCACCGTAGTATTAAGTAGTATTAGTAAGGTAAGTATGTGTGTGATAAGTACTCATATTTCGGATTCGCAATAGGTAATAGTCAGTGTTTGTCACGTCACGATACCACCTGTCACATTGGGAACTGACTATTTTATCAACCTTTTTAGGTGGCCACAAAATCACTAACTCCGCACTTTCAAAGATAGACACTTGGCTACCCCGCAATGGTTACGGTCGTGATTATACGTATTGTATGTATTGACGATTAAGGAAAGGCATATATATAACTAAGAAAGGGGAAAATGACAAACGGATAAGGATTCTAATCATTTCCGTTGATTTTCGATAAGCGGGTATTGAAAATGATCGTAGATATGAAATCAAAGCCTGATTAAAATCAACAAAATAATTGAGAAAATGTTTGCACTAATCTTATTCTGTTCATCTATCATGTTGTTAGTGATAAAAGGTATCACGCCATTCAGAACTGTAAATAAAATAACACTGTTATTAAACTTATACATCTGAGTGTGTATGAGGAGGTATGGACGGCAATTAAGCGAAAATGTTTCCTAGAATTGAAACATTAGGGATCCATGATCTCTGCTTACCACCCTGAAGGTTGACTGGCGTGTTAAAAATATATGTAAAGCCTAGTCCTGTAGCGTCATACCTCCTATTAAGGTAATCTAAAACATTTAGTCCATTAAGTTTTTTCCGTTCCGTTTCCATTACCGGGAAGAAGTTATTTTAGATTCATACAAAAATGCATATGGACACCTAACGGCACACTTGGCATAAACACCATTTTTGCCTAAAATGAGTTAAATATACAGTTCGATTCAATTTTTGTTCTGCGTCGATTGGTATTGGTTTTATTGCAAAATGACGACTTTTTCGGCGTCTAGGTGGTGAAAAATATTGAATATTGCTTTTCACAACAACTTTAAACCTCTCTCCTGTAAAGTTTGCTAAATGGCGTTTAGGGCGCCGTTAGGTGTCGATATATTCAGGCCTCTATGTCCCTAAGGGGATGGGCAGATACTATCACTCGTCACCTGGAACGATCCTGATAAATATTGCTTCACTCATACCCATTAACTTTTCATTCCTGTTATCTTTTCTTAAAATATTTAATATTATGTATAATTTTAGAAAAATCAAGTAAACTGTTATGCAAATTTGATCCTGTTTTAAAAAAGTTATTAAAAGTCTAAGAGTGATAAGTAATGTACCCGAATTTATAAAAGTAATCGCAATAAGTCTTTTGACAATAATTTTTAATGTAATTTGGAAAAGGTCTGTATTCATCTGTCATATGAGGTGCTGACTATCTGGTTAATACGTGGGATTGAACTGACTATAGAATCACTAGCCCCAACATAGCAGAAATGGACATCAGAACTCTTGACTACCCCACAACGTTAATAGTCGTGAATGCATTGTCTATTTCAATCGTCACGATTTTGATATATCATAACATACATACGCTTCACGACTTGTACATATTCCTTTTTTTATTCTGGCGAGGTAGTCAGAGGCTTGAGTGCCCATCTCCGAAATTTCGAAGGCATGTTAGGTATGGGTCATTCGAAGCCCACGTTTCACTAGATAGACAGCACCCTACGTGATAGTGACCCGTATCGCTGTATACAAGCACTAGCTATCGCCGTATACACATATATTTCAAAATTTTCATTTTATATTTTTCATTATCTTTTCACATTCTTTTTATCTTTTTTTCAAAACATATGACATTTCACCGTGTAAATGTCAATCTTACGTCAACTATATTTGTAAAGGCACCTCTGCTCGACTTTGATGATTATCTACTATCACTTGCACTCGTATTATGTAAGTGGGGACTTAAGAAGAAAGATATCTACATAACTTTCACACATTCATACATTTGTATTTATGCCTGTAACATCCTTTCAGGGTATGTAGAAGTGAAATGCTTTTTGTTCAATATGAGGATTATAAAATCACTTGTTGAAAGTCAAAAAAAAACATTTCTACAGGAAAAGTTGTCATTACAATTAGTTAATAAAAAAAAAAAAACTAATTAAACTATTGGCATTTCGTTGGCTGTTCCCCGAACAGTAGTTGGTGCTTGTAAATGGCGAAATGGCTGACCACCTGTCACATTGAGTACTGACTATCTGGTCAACATGTGGGTTCGAGGTGGCCATAGAATTAGTACCTTCGCAATTGCAGAGATGGACACCTGAACCTCTGACTACCCCGCATGGGTTAATTGTCGTGAATGCGTTTGTCTTTTTTGTAAATATACTTTTTGTGCCTGGTTACTGAACTAAAAGGGTGCTTTTGTTATGTAGCAGACAGATTCGAAAACCGGTTTCTTTACAAAATAACTAACATACAAACAACAATTGCAATGCAATAATAATGTCTGGATTCAGCAATTGGGGTAGGTCAAATATGAGCACGAGAAATGTGAATTAGATTCAAACAGGGTGCGGGGTTCATAAACTTCACGACTGTTAATTCGTGAGGGGTAGTCAGAGGTTAAGTGTCCGCCACCAACTAAGTATTGTACTGGACATAAGCTATTGCGGGGTAGTCAGAGGTTTAGTGTATACAATTAACTGAGCATTATGATGGTCTTTGGTCAAATAAAACCAACTTTTTACTTCATAAACCCATTATGACAGTCAATAAGACAGATAATAGTCTGTGGTGTCATATACAGATACTAAATATTACTAAATTTGAGAAATAGTCAGTTTTCCTTACGTTGGTTTTCTGCATCACTAAATTTTATATTGGTCTGGTTACTTGATAAAAGACTAACTAGCTGCCACTCTTTCTCGTATATTGAAGTGTGTTAAAGGAGATATTGTGCGTTGGACTAGTAATTAGTCATCAATGATTCATATTCAGAACATCAAGAACCCTATAGTAACAGGTGACAGAGGATAAATTATGTTTCAGAGCTTTTGTCTACCCCGAAAGGGATTAAAGGACGTGATTATATGACATAAGTTAGGGTAACAAGAGTTTCCTTATAAAGTTCTAGTAAAACCCAACTTAGCCTATGTAGGAAACATCAAAATGTAAATCTGAGTGACGTGTTTTCCTTAAAATTAACATAAATGTATCACAAGAACATCCCACAAACAATACATAAAACATCTTACATACATACATACATATATTCACGCCTCTACGTCCCCAACGGGATAGGCAGAGACTATCGATCGCCACCTGGAACGAGTGACAAATCTCTCTTGCTACACTCACACTCATTAACTTTCTCATACATGCTCTTCTTTCACACTACGTCCACCAACCTTGCAGAAAAAATCAATCTCCAATCTGATCTGTAAATTCTACGCGGTCTACACCGTCCAACTCTACCTTCCACTTTGGCTTTATAGATTCCTTTTATAATCCGCCATTCACCCAACATAAATAAGTCATACATTCGTACAAATGGTTCGTGGTCACTTTTAACAAATTAATTGGGGTAACGATGAACTTTTAAATAAGTAATTCACCCGCCTTGAGAAGAATATCTCTAATTTGATCATATCGGTCTATCTCCCGACATAACTTAAAACGAATCTAATAAATCCCTAATAAACTGATACAAAAAAGGAGTGGACTTTGCAGCCTAGACTAGCACGAGACACATAATATATCGATCATAACACATCAACCCTGGAGCCTTAGTCCGCTAATGAATTTTTAGCACAAACAGTTCAATATCAGATCAGTAATACTATGAAGTTGGTAATGGTCGACCAAAAGTGTCAAATTTCACCATTTAAATCGGCAAAACTGTCAAATTTCGCTTAAAAATGCGAAATTTGTCATTTTTTGCTAATCCACTACCAACTTCACACTAATTGTATTATAAAGTTGATAATTTGCTAAAATTGATCCTGGATTTCTTAATTATATTCCAATTATTATTCTTAAAGTTGTACCTAATAATCGTGATCAAATTATTTACTGATCTGATATTGAAGTGGTATTTTGCAAAAAGCATTAGTGGACTAAGGCTCCTGGAGATATCTTGGATATAGGTTTAGTCCCCGAAAGGGACTAAAGGACGTGAATCTATGCATGTTAATGTCAGGTTAGTAAGAAATTTAAAAATTTTAGTGATAATGTATAGATCATCATCCTAAGACAAACAAAGACACGTTCAAGATCATTAATCCTAGCGGGGTAGTCAGGGGTTCAGATTTTTCCATCTCCGCAATTGCGAAGGTAGTAAGTCTAGGACCAAATAGTCAATACTCAACGTGACAGGTAGTAAGCCATGTCGCCATTTACAAGCACTAACTATTACCTTTTCGGGGAACAGGTAGGTTTCCTCACGATGTTTTCCTCTACGTAATTTTATTTAAGTCCAAAAATACTATAATAATCTTTTTCCTTAGTCAAATCTAATCTTTTACAAAAACGGATGTAGTTAGTATTCTAATATACGTAATAACTAGATAACTCATAGGCATAAAAATAGATTCCTTTCATCTCTTTATCTAACCGTAAAATCTCAGATTGTTGTAAATATTTTTCGCCACATTTTCCTCACAATAATTTGCTTATTGGAATCTTATCTCCTGTGATATTGTCACATTTAATCTCAGTCTCAATCTGATAGCTTTTAGAGATTAAGTCATTCAAAAGTAGACCTTCCGAGTTTGGGACGTGATAACACGTAATCAGGGGCCTTAGTCCATTAATGTTATAGCACAAACGCAGTTCAATATCAGATCAGTAATAGTGTGAAAATGGTAGTGGATTACCAAAAGTGACAAACACCATTGAAATCGCTAAAAGTGTAAAATTTGGCTTCAAATATGGCGAAATTTGTCACTTATGCTAATCCACTAGCAACTTCACACTCTTACTGATCTGATATTTAACTGATATTATGCAGAAAGCTTTAGTGTACCCCTGCTGTCACTATTGTCGAATTTCGATGTTAATTGATTGATTGATATATTTTTGGTCCCGTGCTAGCTGGGACGTTATACATCGATAACTTCTAGTAACCAAAAACCTGTCGAGTGCCCATCTCTGAAATGTCGAAGGCATGTTAGTTATGAGCCACTCAAAGCCTGCGTTTCACAAGATACTCGTACGTAGTGAACCGTATCGCCGTATTCAGGCACTGGCTATTTACCTATCCGGAGGGATAGGCAAGTTTCAACATGATGTTTTCGCTCGCCATTAGCGACCGTAAATTGTGTAGGTGAATGAAAACACATTTTAATTTCATATTGGTACATGCCGGGATTCGAACCTAGGACTTCGAAGTCTAAAGTCTTGCCCACTTAGCTATAGCCGATACCTGAGAATACACAAGTCTGAAGAAATAAACATAGTTTGTATGCTAACATTGACACCGGGTTTAACACAACATTATTAATAATTCAGTGTGTATAGAACCTCAGAGAAATTTACGAACAAATTTCATTGTCAATACTAGCAGGTTGTAAAGGCTTTAAATGCAATATTATATTGCTACCCTATCGGCCTATAAATTCCATTGTCAATATATCCCAAAGTAGTTGCCTGGGACATAGTGGAGATGGGAAGAAAGGTAGATAGTTAGCATTACATTAACGTGTGATTGGCCCGGGATAGAAATCAAACAATAATCTGATTGGCTCATTTGCATAATTTTGTAATCAGACCATCTTAGGGGGAGGAGCTTAATTCTGATTGGTTAGTTTATATACTTAAATACAACTTATATAATATTTGTACTTATATGCATCATGTCAACAATCCCTAAATTAACTTCCTTTAATCCCTTTCGGGGTGGACAGAACCTCAGAGATATAATATCTACTCGGTTACTTTTTAGCATGAGTATTAGGGTTGCAATGTCATAATTTAACATTGATAATAGGGTGTTAGCCCATCACTCAGATTCTATTTACCCCTAGTCTCTTAGTCGCCACCTACGACAAGCCGGGAAGAACGGCAGCTAGTTAGTACTAGTTTTACGTGTCAGTCATTAACACTCATACACCTCCTTATCATATATGTGTGTTTAGAATATTGAACTTTTTATATTAAGTTAATTGAAACCAATTTTATATGTGGCTGGAAGATTAGATATTTCGGCTTTTTGTAAAAACCTAGGCATTTTGCGAAATTACGTGATCAACTTTTACTAAAGAGATTCGCTTCTGGCAATGTTTATCATATACTAACTTAACCTTACCTACTTAGATTTCTGTTGAAAGTTAACAAAAGGATAGGGAATGATCACCATTGTCTAATTATCCGTGTTTTCGAAAAACGCCTAGGATTTTGCAAAAACTCGAAATATCAAATCATCCTGCAACATATTATTATACTAGTGACCCGCTCCGGCTTCGCTCGGTTATAAAATATATAGCCTACTTCGCTATTTAATGGATGTTATTATACATATAAACCTTCCTCTTGAATCACTCTATCTATTAACAAAAACCGCATCAAAATCCGTTGCGTAGTTTCAAAGAGCATACAAAGGGACATAGGGACAAAGAAAGCGACTTTGTTTTATACTATGTAGTGATACTCTGTAGTTTTCCCTAAAAGAATATTAATGCAAGCGCATGATTTCCTACGGGATTACCACAGATATAAACGAAGACAATTTATGGGTACAGGTAAACGAGTATTGTGTACAGGGAAAACCGATAAAAAACAATTGTATTTACAATGTACTTGTAAAATCCCATCATTTATATTCATGGGTCGAGCAATAACTTTACTCGTTGACCATATATAGCTTATGAATTCGTTAACTACTTTTTATACCATTACATACATACATTAACGTCCTTTAATCCTTTTCGAGGTGGACAGAACCTTACAGATTTGGTATCTTAAAAATCAATTGTACGTTTTACCATAAATATTGGGGTTGTGATGTCATAAGGAACATTGGTGACAGGTTGCTAGCCGATCGTCCAATTAATCCCATTTACCCCTAGTCCCCTAGTCGCCTCATACAATATGCAGGAAGAATGGCAGCTAGTTAGCATTCTTTTAACGTCCCAGAGTAGTACGAGACCAATGATTTCATATGATTACCTAAACGTTCACGACTAATAACCTTTTCTGGATAGTGAGATAAGGTATCCACTATCAACGGAGTATTGTGATGATATTTGGCCAATGAAATGCATTTTTTCTCTTATATTCTGTATTCAACGTGACAGCTGTCCGTTATGACGTACGGATCTGAGACGTGGACACTCACTGCGGGACTAGCCCA
Source organism: Leucoptera coffeella (assembly GCA_030578115.1). Taxonomy (NCBI): domain Eukaryota; kingdom Metazoa; phylum Arthropoda; class Insecta; order Lepidoptera; family Lyonetiidae; genus Leucoptera; species Leucoptera coffeella. The sequence continues at coordinate 185,307 of JAMBLF010000402.1, forward strand.
CAAATTCAAGGTCGCTCAGCGTGCTATGGAGCGGAAGATGCTCGGGGTTTCTCTGGTAGATCGCATCAGAAATGAGGTGATACGCCAGAGAACTAAAGTAACCGACATTATGAAAAGAATTAGCAAGCTGATGTGGAGTTGGGCTGGTCACGTATGCAGAAGTACTGATGGTCGCTGGAGCAAAAAAGCCCAAGAGTGGAGACCGCGTGTCAGTAAACGTAGTGTGGGGCGCCCCCCGGCAAGGTGGGAAGACGACCTGCGCAGGTTGGCCGGCATCGAATGGATGCGAACGGCCACTGATAGGGAGAAGTGGCGTCATTTGGGGGAGGCCTATGTCCAACAGTGGCTTAATACAGGCTGATGATGACAACACTTTCAGGGTGGATAGAACCTCGAAAATATAATACGTGATAATTGAACCTAGCAGATATTATATCTCCGAGGTTCTGTCCTCCCCGAAAGGGATTAAAGGACGTGAATGTATATGTAAATAAATATATGTAATGTATATGTATATGTGTATGTGTAAAAGAACACGTGTATCCAAACATGTTTTGGTAATATGTAATAATAAAAATTATAATCGCATAGTATGATAGTAATATGTCAAATTGAAGATACTTATCTTATTTAATTGTGTCCAAGAGTATTATTATGTGATAGACTTCTATTTGTATGATAGGCTAAATATAATCCATCATGATCGTGGTGCATGAATTATTATTAGTACAAGTATATTTTTGTGTTATTTTGATATTTATTTTATAACTATTGACCCGCTCCAGCTTCGCACGGGTATAAAATATATAGCCTACTCCACTATTTAATGGATGTTATTATACATATAAACCTTCTTCTTGAATCACTCTATCTATTCAAAAAAACTGTATCAAAATCTGTTGCGTAGTTTCAAAGATTTAAGCATACAAAGGGACATAGGGACAGAGAAAGCGACTTTGTTTTATACTATGTAGTGATTATTGGGTCCCGCAGTGAGTGTCCACGTCTCAGAACCGTACGTCATAACGGGGAGCACGCACTGATTGAAAACCTTAGTTTTCAGGCATTGTGGCAAAACATGTGTACAGTATAATGTATAATATGTATGTATTACACCAAATGAACCAGCCCTTGCTAAGTACATTTAATACTTGTGATTGGAGAGGTAGCTAATATTTTGCTACAATCAAAGTCCGATTTTCATCTAGTAAGTATAGTAATAATTTTGCGAATTCTCATAGATAAATAATGTAAGAATATTTAATAGGATTAGTATTATCATTGTATAAGGTGATTAGCCAGACAATAATTATATATCTTAATAGATTAAGGTTAATTCATTTATCACTTAGTAATATAAATATTTCACTATTCACAACTGAAATATTCTAAAATTTCAGAAAACTATCAAAGTAGTTTTTGCAGGACAATATTAACTATAACCCTAATATAATAATAATAAAAGATATAAAACACATAAATAAGGATTCACCAAACCCTCTTAGGTTTAGGTCCAGAGGTAAATGGAATCTATTGGGCGATGAGCTTGCAACCTGTCACCGTTGTTCCATAAAACATCACAACTCGATTTATGCTTATGAATGACCAAAGAGATATTCCAGTCTTCGAGGTTCTGTCCCTCCGTAAGGGTTTAAGAACGTGAATATGTATGTATGTATGTAAAGAATGAACTGAACTTTCAATTGAAATGTCAGAAATAATTAGTTTTACTCTTTCATTCTGGCATGTTTAGACGATCTCCGTGGCTCGATTGGTTAACTACCTGAACGCTAAACAAACGTTACATTTTAAACGTTTGGGGAACAGGTAGGTTTCCTTACAATGTTTTCCTTCACAGTAGATCACATTACATATCCATAAGTCACCTAGGAATTATTAAAGCCAAAGTGGAAGGTAGAGTTGGACGGGATAGAACACCGCGTAGAACTTATACAGACTAACATTAAGGGACTAAGCTTTTCTTACGTATTTCTTTCGTCAACGTTGACTAAGAAACTTTTTGGTAATGGTACAGCCACCGTAACTATTTTTTTACACATTTGTCCCCACATACATCCTTTAATTCCTTACGTGGAGGACAGAACCTTAAAAATATTATATGTTAATTGCCCTTGGGTCACTTTTATCATGAATATTGGGGTTGCGATGTCATATGAAACATTGGTGACAGGTAGCTAGCCCATCGCCTAATAGATTCCAATCACCCCTAGTCCCTAAGTCGTCTCCTACGATATACGCAAGGAAGAACGGCAGCTAGTTAGCATTCTTTTTACGTCCCAGACTAACACGGAACTACCAGACTGAACTACAGCATAAAAGTAATAAAAGGGATCCTTTGTATGTTGTGTGTATGATATGTTATGTACATACATAGACATCACGCCTGAGCAGTAGAGGGGTAGGCAGAGATCGCGGATCCCCATTGGTCCCGATCCTGACAGACCACTTTCACTTCATTGACATTCATACATCTTCTCATACACACTCGGTTATGTATGCATGATATATGTATGTATGTATATATGTGTGTCGTGTTTATTTTACATATAATTGCTAATGATAAGCAATTATTATCAACAAATTGTTATCATAGAAAGTAATTGAAAATGCTAATACCAGTACATTGATATTTTTCGATTAAATCTATTTTCGTCGAGCAATAGGCAGGTAATCTAGATTAATTATAGATATGACGTGATTATTTAACAATACTCGTTTAAACGGATTTATTTTCTGTCCATACGATCAAGTATTTATCATAATTGTTGTTTCATGTTATATTGTAATTTGTATTGTAGAAACGTTATCATACAAATCATTCGCAAACTATTTTTTGCTATAAATAATAAAAAATAAAGCAATTTTATTTATTTATCTATTCTTTTGGGATGTAAAGAATATTGGAAACATAAATTTCTCACAGTTATAGCAACTTAGCTTACAGGGGGTGGCCAGTGATACGGATATTAGTGACTTGTTGTTAACATTCAATATAAATACCCCTAGTCCCATAGTCAAACAATTTACACATTATTTATTTAAATTTGAATTGTACCAAATTGTATTCCACTACTGTGTGTATTATAACATCAAATATAATCATAATCATGAATGATTTAAGTTTTATTTAATGTTTTAATTTGTACATATTTACTTTTATTTTATTTGATAAACAGACAGAAATGAGTTTTAAGTTCTTTTTATTTTAATCTCTTTTATTAATAATCTATATTTTATATGTTTCACTTTGATTAGTAATTAAATGTATCAAAAATGATCTTTAAATATTATTTTGGTGCTATTTATACTCACAAAAAGAATTTATTATAAGCATACTAGTTATATACAGTAACTATTTGACTATTTTGACATTATTCAACAGTGGTAGCGTGGCCGAGCGGTCTAAGGCGCTGGTTTAAGGCACCAGTCTCTTCGGAGGCGTGGGTTCGAATCCCACCGCTGCCAAGCTTTTTGCATTTTTGACTCATTTGATCATTTGTATTTCTATTTTTCTAGATTTTGATTGAAATTCATGGCAATGTGATCATGCATTTATATTTTTATTGTCTGTATTGATTTAATTACCTTATTGATTATTTATGTGTTTAATTTTGGTAAAAATAAAATGGTACCTTATTTAAAAAAAAATGTGCGTTTTATTATTTAAGTTTCAAAATACTGCCCCATAATGCAGTTGTGTAACAAATTAAAAAAATTAAGTTACGATACTGTCTGTTTCTTGCAATGGAACATAGAGGGCAGTAAGCATTTTTTTTTATTCGTGTATTTGCAATATTATTGCTCCTCTCAAGTTAATTTTTTTACGACGAACTTTTTTTTGTTTATAATTTTAAAACATGGCCAAAGTTTTTATTTTGATGTAAGTCTTTACTGTTTTTATGTTGTTAAAACATTTGTATTTTCTTGTTGTAAAGTCTTTATATATCTTTAGCATATGTCTCAGTCCGCTGGCCCATCCAGTTCTGTGTCTAATGGGGCGTCATTCGGGAACAGAGTGCAATGTGATATTTGTAAAGGATTCTTTGAGGGTTCAAGAGGGCTTAAAATTCATAAAGGCAAAAAGCATAAGATACATATAAATGTTTCTGATAGTCAACAGATTACTCCTGCGAATTCGGCTTTTCGTTTAGATGATTTGCCTTTGTTGAAATCTACAACTCCTTTAGTGAAGCGAGTCCCTAGGGGAGCTCGTCCTGCTATTGCACTGTCCTTGTCGACCACAATCAAACAGGTGGTGACTAGAAATGATTTCTCAAGTTGGGAAAGTCTGTTTCTTTCACCATTTCGTTTGTTTCGTGTGGTTGGGGGGGTCAAGGCGGGCTGTACTCTTACACAACACTTAAAAAACAACTGCCTATGTAACATTCGCGTCTTCCAGGCAGCTGAACGTCAATCTTCTTTTAATAATTTTAATTTAGTTAAAAAGATTGAAAATAAGGTAAGTGATGGCGATATTGGGGGTGCAGCTAGCCTTCTGTTCTCGAGTGACGTGATTGCCCCTGATTCCTCTGAGACTTTGGCCGCTCTGCAGAGTAAGCACGCTGTCCCTGCATTTACAAACCCGTTACCTGCGGCACCCAACTGTGATGATGAAGTCTTGGTTGCCTCTCCTGAACAGGTCCGTGAAGCAATATTATCTTTTAAAAACGGTTCTGCTTCTGGTTTAGATGGACTATCACCTCAGCATTTGAAAGACTTGATCTGTGATACCACAGGTGATTGTGGTCAAAATTTATTGCTGGATATCACAGATTTGATCAATCTGATGCTGTCAGGTGTGGTCTGTGAAGAGGCAACCAAGACTTTATATGGGGCTAATCTTATAGCTTTAAAAAAAAAAGATGGTGGTATTAGACCCATCGCAGTCGGGTGTACTTTACGAAGGATCGCGTCGAGGGTCTGCGGTCGTGCAGTCATTAAAAAGTTATCTTCTTTGTTCCAGCCTATTCAATTGGGTTTGGAACGAAGGGTGGCTGTGAGGCAGCAGTCCATGCGACTCGTTCTTTTCTGTCGTTTGGTGGTGACAGTGTGCTTTTAAAGGTTGATGTGAGGAACGCCTTTAATTCAGTTGATAGAGGGTGCCCTGCTGGATCAAGTAAAATTACATTGTCCAAAAATTTTTCCTTTTCTATTTCAATGTTACAGCTTACACACTAATCTTTTTTATAAAAAAAATAAAATATTATCTATGGTCGGATGCCAGCAGGGAGATCCCTTAGGGCCAGCAATATTTAGTTTGGCTATTCATCCAATAATTCAACGACTAAATTCAAAATTAAATATTTGGTATTTGGATGATGGCACCTTAGGAGGAGATCCTGATACGGTACTAAATGATTTCAAAATTTTAATTAATGAATTTAACAAGATTGGCCTTACCCTAAACTTTGCGAAATGCGAAATTTATATTCCGGATAGTGACAAAAATATAGATTCCATCAAAAACAAATTCAAAATAATTAGTGATGATATTTCTTTTTTGGATAAGTCAAACCTTAGCCTCCTAGGTGCCCCTATTCTCCCTGACGCTATACCATCTACTATTGTCAAGAAGTTGGCAACTTTCGATGAATTTTCAAACCGACTCCTACAAATCAACACTCACATGGCTTATCAAATCATTAAGTACTGTTTATTTGTTCCGAAAGTTACTTACATTTTACGAGCTAGTCCATTTTTCCTTTTTCAAAATTTACTAACTCAACTTGATAACAAAATTTCTGAAACCCTTTCTCGCGTACTTAACTGCAAACTATCTGATAGTTCTTTTTCTCAGGCTTCACTTCCTATACGTCATGGGGGAATTGGAATCCGTAAAATTTCTAGTGTTTCCCTTCCTGCGTTTTTGTCCTCAACGCATAGTGCCGAAGCATTGGTAGGTAAAATTTTAAATCATAATTCTGTCATGATTTTGCCTACTGATGTTAAGTACTTGCGTGAGGCTAAGAACGCATGGGAGGAGGCTTGTCCTGGGGTATCTTTTCCTCTCATCACCAAATCTCAGAGATGTTGGGACGAGCCGATTTGCGACAAAATTTTCCAAACATTATTGACCTCTTTCGCTGATTCTAGTGTCGATCGAGCTCGTCTCCTGGCTTCAGCTCGGGAGGAATCTGGAATGTGGTTACAGGCTTTACCTTCTGGCAATCTGGGCACTTTACTGGAAAATACAACTTTTAGTGTTTGTGTTTCTCTTCGCCTTGGTTGCCCGATCACTACTCCGCATGCGTGTTATCTATGTGGCGATATGGTCAACAATTTAGCTCACCATGGTTTGTCTTGCATGCGGAGTGCTGGTCGGTTATCTCGTCATGCCAGTATCAACGATGTGCTGCGCAGGGCGTTTGCCAGCATTAACGTGCCTTCTCAACTTGAGCCAATTGGTATTATGCGTGATGATGGCAAGCGTCCTGATGGAGTGACCCTCGTGCCTTGGCGTTTGGGGAGATCGTTGGTGTGGGATGCAACGTGTGTCGACACTGTTGCGGTTTCACACCTTCAATCAACCTCGAGCGGGGCTGGTGCTGCTGCATGCAGGGCGGAGGACTCCAAGCGGCGAAAGTATACTAACATAATGAATTGTTATACTTTTGTGCCGTTTGGAGTCGAAACACTGGGCCCGTGGGGCCAAAGCGCTTGGAAGCTCTTCAGGGAGTTGTCCAAGCGTTTGGTCGACACCTCTGGTGACGAGCGTGCTGGTGCTTTTCTCGGTCAGAGAATAAGTCTCGCTATCCAGCGAGGAAACGCGGCCAGTGTGCTTGGCACTATGTGTCCTGGGACAATGGAAAATTTTTTTGAAACAATGAAATAAGTAAAATAAAGTACTATTGATTAATCTAAGCATTAAAATTGTGAAAATTTATAATTTTAATTATGATACTCCTGCATTCAACATAACCTCAAAATTATGCGACATTTGTTACAAATTGCTAATGCAGTATTTGCAGGAGTACTGTTTGCAAATAGTTTTATGGTTTTGTTGATATTTATGATGGTTTTATTGTTTGCCGCATTTTGAATATTAGTCATATATAATTTACTACATTCGTGACATACCTAACCTATAAATTTTGCACTTGATATGAGAATACCTTGAATATGCATAAATATGACACAAATTTATATTAACAGATTTACGCGTAAATATTACTTGATTTAAAAAAAGCCATTTTTTTAAAATTGAAGTAGAAATTAATCAGTTCTATTTATTGCACAACATTAACATGCAATAATAAATTAATGCGTTAATGTACTATATTAAATTTTATTAATTTAAGAAAATAAATCTGATTTACTATTACTTTTACGCTCTAATTTTTAAACTCTATATTTCTTTAAACTAAATTTCCACGAAGCAACTCAAAAAACAACATCCATCTAACACTAAACACTATTAACACTACACACAGTATTAAAACACTACAACTATCCATTTATTATTGAGTCTAAAACCTAGTAACTCACCATTTTAAACTACATTTTCTATAAATTCGGCTTAGAACCGGCCGTAACACAACTCTGTCGAATAAAGACTGACGTTTCTCGAAGATTTTCAAAACAGCTGATCGACCAAATTGCCTTGAACCATGTCTCCTTCCCAAGGTTAACTAAATAGCACCAAAATACCCCGATTTGAACTTGCATTAAGGGTCTCAATAATCTGGTTTGCTTAGAGGTCAAAGTTGACTCAAATTAGATCGATATATAACCTCTTTTTTTAAATTTTATACCAATTTTTTTCGAGAAAAAAAATTTCAATATAAAATCAATATATCTGGGAATAATATAAGCTATATTACTAGTATTATAAAATTATTTTCATGGTTAAATGCCGCCATTTTGTGACGCTTGTCCGTGACATTTAAATATTATATTTATGCGCATGCGTGAAAAGTTTCGTACACTTCTTATGCACTCTAATCTATATAATGCTATGTTAACTAGTTGCCGTTATTCCCGGCATGTCGTAAGATGTGACTATGGGACTAAAGGTCCATCTGTTGGGTGATGGACTAGCAACCTGTCACCAATGTCCCATTATGGCATCGCAACACAAAAATTCATGCGTAAAAGTGACCTAGGAGATATATTGCCTGATCGAAATAAGTAATAATGGTCTATCCTCTACACCACCATTTAGTTGGATAGTAATTTTCAGGTAGAAACTAGGTTTCAAATGGCTAAAGACTATCATAACGTAAACGTTAAGGGCTGACACTGCACATTTGACTGCCTTAAATGGTTTTACGGTTGAGAATATATCGCAGGTAACGACTACGGGACAAAGGATCGATATTTGCAGAAAGACAGCTAGTTAGCAGTTAATTTATGTCCCAGACTCGGATGGAAGATCTTCATATAATCTCTATTTAGAACTATTACATTTCATTAAAAAACCTTCATGGTATTCTGAACAAACGCCTTTCTATAATTCTTATGAAATATTTGGTATTCTCATTAAAGTTATTCTTTTGTGTGTCTACTACAAAAAGAGAATGGTAGATACGTAAGGATTATAATGTATGCCGATTTAATAGACGACCTACTAAAATTGTGACGTTAGAAGTACCTATAAACAAAGACAAACGTGTTCAAAACCATTAACCCTTGCGGAATAGTCATAGATTCAGGTTTCCATCTCTGCAATTGCAAAGGTCGTAATTCTATGGCCTCCTCGAACCCACGTGTTTACCAGATAGTCAGAACTCAATGTGACTGGTAAGCCACGTGGCCATTTACAAGCACTGACTATTACCTGTTCAGAGAACAGGTACGTTTCCTCACGATGTTATCCCTCACCGTAATATTCGATGCATTTCGTAAATTAATTTTTATTACGAAAATGTACATAGATTTTGCTAAAACTTCATTTCCATTAGTACATGCTCAAGCGGGATTTGAACCCAGTACCCACCGATACAGAGTCAATCCCCAATAAACTCAGCTACGTCGAATTCGAAGTATCAATAACCGCCAAGTATGTATGAGGAGGCAATGTATGTATGAGATGAATGGATGTCAATAAAATGAAAGTGGTTTGTCGGAGAAGCAGTGATGGCTTAATAAGGCAGAACCTTTTCAGTACATAATTGTTTTCATGTTTACAGTGTTTTATGGTAATTAACAATATGTTAAGCAGAAAATAAAGTTTTTCTTTCTTTTCTTAATAATATGGAAATAATATAGTATCAAACTTAATAGTATGATAGTAAATTGTAATTTTCAGGATGATCCTTGTTAGGAAATTGTAATTTACTTAAATTTACCTTGTCGGTAAGTAAATGCAAATTATAAGGAAGATTATTGTAAGTTAATGGAAATTTTCAGGATGATCTTTTTTAGAATATTGTAATTTTAAAGAAGATCCTTGTTAGTGAATTGTATCTTGAAGGATAATCCTTGACACTAAATTGCAAATTTCAGGATGATCCTAGTAAGTATATTGTAACTCTCAGAATAATCCTTTAACTATATTGGAATTATCAGGATGATCTTTGTAAATTCAAAATTTCATAAAAGTCCTTTTTAGGACAATGTATTTTTCTAGATTAACCTTGGTTAGAAAATTGTAGTATGGAGGATCTTTGTAACTAAATTATAATTTTCAGATTTATACTTGTAAGTAGTAACTTTCAGGAAGAACCTAATTCGTAAATTGTAAATTTCGGGTAGATCCTTGTAAGAAAATTGAAATTTTTAGGTTGATCCTTGTCACTAAATTGTAATTTTCAGGACGATCCCTTAATTAAGTAAATTGTAATTTTCTACTATTTATCAAACTTCAAGGATATTCCTGAAAAGGACTATTGTCCTTCAAGGATATTCCTGGAAAGGACTATAGTCTTTCAAGGATATTACTACAAAAAATTTGTCCTTCAAACAAGTCCTGAAAAGGACTATCGTCCTTCAAGAATATTCCTGAGAAGGACTATTGTTCTTTTAGGATATTCCTGAAAAGGACTATCGTCCTTCAAGAATATTCCTGAAAAGGACTATCGTTCTTCAAAGATATCCCTGAAAAGGACTATAGTCCTTCAAGGATATTCCTGAAATTAACTACCATCCTTCAAACGTGGTCCTGAAAAGGTCTATCATCCTTCGAGGATATTTCTGAAAAGGACTATCGTCCTTAAAGGATATCCCTGAAAAGGACTATCGTCCTAAAAGAATATTCCTGAAAAGGACTATCGTCCTTCAAGGATATTCCTGAAAAAGACTATCGTCCTTCAAGGATAATCCTGAAAAGGAGTATCGTCCGTCAAACAGCCCTGAAAAGGACTATTGTCCTTCAAGGATATTCCTGGAAAGGATTATCGTCCTTCAAGGATAATCCTGAAAAGGAGTATCGTCCGTCAAACAGCCCTGAAAAGGACTATTGTCCTTCAAGGATATTCCTGAAAAGGACTTTTGTCCTTCAAGGATATTCCTGAAAAGGACTATCGTCCTTCGAGGATATTCCTGAAAAGGACTATCGTTTTTCAAGGATATTCCTGATAAGGAATTTCGTTCTTAAAGGATATTCCAGAAAAGGACTATTGTCCTTCAAGGATATTCCTGAAAAGGACTTCGTCCTTCAAGGATATTCCTGAAAAGGACTATCGTCCTTCAAGGATATTCCTGAAAAGGACTATCGTCCTTCGAGGATATTCCTGAAAAGGACTATCGTTTTTCAAGGATATTCCTGATAAGAAATTTCGTCCTTAAAGGATATTCCTGAAAAGAACTATCGTCCTTCAAGGATATTCCTGACACGGACTATCGTCCTTCGAGGATATTCCTGAATGGACTATCGTTTTTCTAGGATATTCATGAAAAAGACTATCGTCCTTCAATGATATTCCAGATAAGGAATTTCGTCCTTCAAGGATATTCCTGAAACGGACAAACGTCCTTCAAGGATATTCCTGAAAAGGACTATTGTCCTTCACGGATATTCCTGAAAAAGACTATCGTCCTTCGAGGATATTCCTGAAAAGGGCTATCGTCCTTCAAGGATATTCCTGAAAAAGACTATCGTCCATCAAGGATATTCCTTATAAGGAATTTCGTCCTTAAAGGATATTCCTGAAAAGGATTATCGTCCTTCAAGGATAATCCTGAAAAGGACTATCATCCGTCAAACAGCCTTGAAAAGGACTATTGTCCTTCAAGGATATTCCTGAAAAGGACATTCGTCCTTCAAGGATATTCCTGAAAAGAACTACGTCCTTCAAGGATAATCCTGACACGGACTATCGTCCTTCGAGGATATTCCTGGAAAGGACTATTGTTCTTGAAGGATATTCCTGTAAATGACTATCGTCCTTCGGGGATATTCCTGAAAAGGACTATCGTTTTTCAAGGAAATTCCTGAAAAGGACTATCGTCCTTCAAGGATATTCCTCAAAAGGACTATCGTCCTACAAGAATATTCCTGAAAAAGACTATCGTCCTTCGAGGATATTCCTGAAAAGGACTATCGTCCTTCAAGGATATTCCTAAAAAGGACAAACGTCCTTCAAGGATATTCCTGAAAAAGACTATCATCCTTCAAGGACATTCCTGAAAAGGACTATCGTTTTCCAAGGATATTCCTGAAAAGGACTGTCGTCCTTCAAAAATATTCCTGATAAGGAATTTCGTTTTATAAAGGATAGCCGTGAAAAGGAATATCATCCTTCGAAGATATTCCTGAAAAGGTCTATCGTCCTTCGAGGATATTCCTGAAAAGGACTATTGCCCTTCAAGGATATTCCTGAAAAGGACTATAGTCTTTCAAGGATATTACTACAAAAAATTTGTCCTTTAAACAAAGTCCTGAAAAGGACTATCGTCCTTCAAGAATATTCCTGAAAAGGACTATCGTTCTTTTAGAATATTCCTGATAAGGACTATCGTCCTTCAAGAATATTCCTGAAAAGGACTATCGTTCTATCAAAGATATCCCTGAAAAGGACTATCGTCCTTCAAACGTGGTCCTGAAAAGGTCTATCATGCTTCGAGGATATTCCTGAAAAGGACTATCGTCCTTAAAGGATATCCCTGAAAAGGACTATCGTCCTAAAAGAATATTCCTGAAAAGGACTATCGTCCTTCAAGGATATTCCTTATAAGGAATTTCGTTCTTAAAGGATATTCCTGAAAAGGATTATCGTCCTTCAAGGATAATCCTGAAAAGGACTATCATCCGTCAAACAGCCTTGAAAAGGACTATTGTCCTTCAAGGATATTCCTTATAAGGAATTTCGTTCTTAAAGGATATTCCTGAAAAGGATTATCGTCCTTCAAGGATAATCCTGAAAAGGAGTATCGTCCGTCAAACAGCCCTGAAAAGGACTATTTTCCTTCAAGGATATTCCTGAAAAGGACTTTCGTCCTTCAAGGATATTCCTGAAAAGGACTATCGTCCTACAAGAATATTCCTGAAAAAGACTATCGTCCTTCGAGGATATTCCTGAAAAGGACTATCGTCCTTCAAGGATATTCCTAAAAAGGACAAACGTCCTTCAAGGATATTCCTGAAAAAGACTATCATCCTTCAAGGACATTCCTGAAAAGGACTATCGTTTTCCAAGGATATTCCTGAAAAGGACTGTCGTCCTTCAAAAATATTCCTGATAAGGAATTTCGTTTTATAAAGGATAGCCGTGAAAAGGAATATCATCCTTCGAAGATATTCCTGAAAAGGTCTATCGTCCTTCGAGGATATTCCTGAAAAGGACTATTGCCCTTCAAGGATATTCCTGAAAAGGACTATAGTCTTTCAAGGATATTACTACAAAAAATTTGTCCTTTAAACAAAGTCCTGAAAAGGACTATCGTCCTTCAAGAATATTCCTGAAAAGGACTATCGTTCTTTTAGAATATTCCTGATAAGGACTATCGTCCTTCAAGAATATTCCTGAAAAGGACTATCGTTCTATCAAAGATATCCCTGAAAAGGACTATCGTCCTTCAAACGTGGTCCTGAAAAGGTCTATCATGCTTCGAGGATATTCCTGAAAAGGACTATCGTCCTTAAAGGATATCCCTGAAAAGGACTATCGTCCTAAAAGAATATTCCTGAAAAGGACTATCGTCCTTCAAGGATATTCCTTATAAGGAATTTCGTTCTTAAAGGATATTCCTGAAAAGGATTATCGTCCTTCAAGGATAATCCTGAAAAGGACTATCATCCGTCAAACAGCCTTGAAAAGGACTATTGTCCTTCAAGGATATTCCTTATAAGGAATTTCGTTCTTAAAGGATATTCCTGAAAAGGACTATCGTCCTCCAAGAATATTCCTGAAAAGGACTATCATTCTTTTAGGATATTCCTGAAAAGGACTATCGTCCTTCAAGAATATTCCTGAAAAGGACTATCGTTCTTCAAAGATATCCCTGAAAAGGACTATCGTCCTTCAAGGATATTCCTGAAATTAACTACCATCCTTCAAACGTGGTCCTGAAAAGGTCTATCATCCTTCGAGGATATTCCTGAAAAGGACTATCGTCCTTAAAGGATATCCCTGAAAAGGACTATCGTCCTTAAAGAATATTCCTGAAAAGGACTATCGTCCTTCAAGGATATTCCTGAAAAAGACTATCGTCCTTCAAGGATATTCCTTATAAGGAATTTCGTTCTTAAAGGATATTCCTGAAAAGGATTATCGTCCTTCAAGGATAATCCTGAAAAGGAGTATCGTCCGTCAAACAGCCCTGAAAAGGACTATTTTCCTTCAAGGATATTCCTGAAAAGGACTTTCGTCCTTCAAGGATATTCCTGAAAAGGACTATCGTCCTTCGAGGATATTCCTGAAAAGGAATATCGTCCTTCGAGGATATTCCTGAAAAGGACTATCGTTTTTCAAGGATATTCCTGATAAGGAATTTCGTCCTTAAAGGATATTCCTGAAAAGAACTATCGTCCTTCAAGGATATTCCTGACACGGACTATCGTCCTTCAAAGATATTCCTGAAAGGACTATCGTTTTTCTAGGATATTCCTGAAAAAGACTATCGTCCTTCAAGGATATTCCAGATAAGGAATTTCGTCCTTCAAGGATATTCCTGAAACGGACAAACGTCCTTCAAGGATATTCCTGAAAAGGACTATTGTCCTTCACGGATATTCCTGAAAAGGAGTATTGTCCTTCAAGGATATTCCGTATAAGGAATTTCGTCCTTAAAGGATATTCCTGAAAAGGACTATCGTTCTTTAAGGATATTCCTGAAAAGGACTATCGTCCTTCGAGGATATTCCTGAAAAGTGCTATCGTCCTTCGAGGATATTCCTGAAAGGGACTATCGTCCGTCAAACAGCCTTAAAAAGGACTATTGTCCTTCAAGGATATTCCTGAAAAGGACTTTCGTCCTTCAAGGATATTCCTGAAAAGGATTATCGTCCTTCAAGGATATTCCTGACACGGACTATCGTCTTTCGAGGATATTCCTGGAAAGGACTATCGTTCTTCAAGGATATTCCTGAAAATGACTATCGTCCTTCGGGGATATTCCTGAAAAGGACTATCGTTTTTCAAGGATATTCCTGAAAAGAACTATCGTTTTTCAAGGATATTCCTAAAAAGGACAAACGTCCTTCAAGGATATTCCTGAAAAGGACTATCGTTTTTCAAGGAAATTCCTGAAAAGGACTATCGTCCTTCAAGGATATTCCTCAAAAGGACTATCGTCCTACAAGAATATTCCTGAAAAAGACTATCGTCCTTCGAGGATATTCCTGAAAAGGACTATCGTTTTTCAAGGATATTCCTGATAAGGAATTTCGTCCTGTAAACATAGTCCTGAAAATGACTATCATCCTTCAAGGACATTCCTGAAAAGGACTATCGTTTTTTAAGCATATTCCTGAAAAGAACTATCGTTTTTCAAGGATATTCCTGAAAAGGACTGTCGTCCTTCAAAAATATTCCTGATAAGGAATTTCGTTTTATAAAGGATAGCCCTGAAAAGGAATATCATCCTTCGAAGATATTCCTGAAAAGGTCTATCGTCCTTCGAGGATATTCCTGAAAAGGACTATTGTCCTTCAAGGATATTCCTGAAAAGGACTATAGTCTTTCAAGGATATTACTACAAAAAAATTGTCCTTCAAACAAAGACCTGAAAAGGACTATCGTCCTTCAAGAATATTCCTGAAATGGACTATCGTTCTTTTAGGATATTCCTGAAAAGGACTATCGACCTTCAAGAATATTCCTGAAAAGGACTATCGTTCTTCAAAGATATCCCTGAAAAGGACTATCGTCCTTCAAGGATATTCCTGAAATTAACTACCATCCTTCAAACGTGGTCCTGAAAAGGTCTATCATCCTTCGAGGATATTCCTGAAAAGGACTATCGTCCTTAAAGGATATCCCTGAAAAGGACTATCGTCCTTCAAGGATATTCCTGAAAAGGAATATCGTCCTTCGAGGATATTCCTGAAAAGGACTATCGTTTTTCAAGGATATTCCTGATAAGGAATTTCGTCCTTAAAGGATAATCCTGAAAAGAACTATCGTCCTTCAAGGATATTCCTGAAAAGGACTATCGTTTTTCAAGGATATTCCTGATAAGGAATTTCGTCCTTAAAGGATATTCCTGAAAAGGACTAACGCCCTTCAAGAATATTCCTGAAAAGGACTATCGTTCTTTTAGGATATTCCTGAAAAGAACTATCGTCCTTCAAGAATATTCCTGAAATGGACTATCGTTCTTCAAAGATATCCCTGAAAAGGACTATCGTCCTTCAAGGATATTCCTGAAATTAACTACCATCCTTCAAACGTGGTCCTGAAAAGGTCTATCATCCTTCGAGGATATTCCTGAAAAGGACTATCGTTTTTCAAGGATATTCCTTATAAGGAATTTCGTTCTTAAAGGATATTCCTGAAAAGGATTATCGTCCTTCAAGGATAATCCTGAAAAGGAGTATCGTCCGTCAAACAGCCCTGAAAAGGACTATTTTCCTTCAAGGATATTCCTGAAAAGGACTTTCGTCCTTCAAGGATATTCCTGAAAAGGACTATCGTCCTTCGAGGATATTCCTGAAAAGGAATATCGTCCTTCGAGGATATTCCTGAAAAGGACTATCGTTTTTCAAGGATATTCCTGATAAGGAATTTCGTCCTTAAAGGATATTCCTGAAAAGGACTAACGCCCTTCAAGAATATTCCTGAAAAGGACTATCGTTCTTTTAGGATATTCCTGAAAAGAACTATCGTCCTTCAAGAATATTCCTGAAATGGACTATCGTTCTTCAAAGATATCCCTGAAAAGGACTATCGTCCTTCAAGGATATTCCTGAAATTAACTACCATCCTTCAAACGTGGTCCTGAAAAGGTCTATCATCCTTCGAGGATATTCCTGAAAAGGACTATCGTCCTTAAAGGATATCCCTGAAAAGGACTATCGTCCTTAAAGAATATTCCTGAAAAGGAATATCGTCCTTCGAGGATATTCCTGAAAAGGACTATCGTTTTTCAAGGATATTCCTGATAAGGAATTTCGTCCTTAAAGGATAATCCTGAAAAGAACTATCGTCCTTCAAGGATATTCCTGACACGGACTATCGTCCTTCGAAGATATTCCTGAAAGGACTATCGTTTTTCTAGGATATTTCTGAAAAAGACTATCGTCCTTCAAGGATATTCCAGATAAGGAATTTCGTCCTTCAAGGATATTCCTGAAACGGACAAATGTCCTTCAAGGATATTCCTGAAAAGGACTATTGTCCTTCACGGATATTCTTGAAAAGGAGTATTGTCCTTCAAGGATATTCCTTATAAGGAATTTCGTCCTTAAAGGATATTCCTGAAAAGGACTATCGTTCTTTAAGGATATTCCTGAAAAGGACTATCGTCCTTCGAGGATATTCCTGAAAAGGGCTATCGTCCTTCGAGGATATTCCTGAAAGGGACTATCGTCCTTCAAGGATATTCCTGAAAAAGACTATCGTCCTTCAAGGATATTCCTTATAAGGAATTTCGTCCTTAAAGGATATTCCTGAAAAGGATTATCGTCCTTCAAGGATAATCCTTAAAAGGACTATCGTCCGTCAAACAGCCTTGAAAAGGACTATTGTCCTTCAAGGATATTCCTGAAAAGGACTTTCGTCCTTCAAGGATATTCCTGAAAAGAACTACGTCCTTCAAGGATATTCCTGACACGGACTATCGTCCTTCGAGGATATTCCTGGAAAGGACTATGGTTCTTCAAGGATATTCCTGAAAATGACTATCGTCCTTCGGGGATATTCCTGAAAAGGACTATCGTTTTTCAAGGATATTCCTGAAAAGGACTATCGTTTTTCAAGGATATTCCTAAAAAGGACATACGTCCTTCAAGGATATTCCTGAAAAGGACAATCGTCCTTCAAGGAAATTCCTGAAAAGGACTATCGTCCTTCAAGGATATTCCTCAAAAGGACTATCGTCCTACAAGGATATTCCTGAAAAAAACTATCGTCCTTCGAGGATATTCCTGAAAAGGACTATCGTTTTTCAAGGATATTCCTGATAAGGAATTTCGTCCTGTAAACATAGTCCTGAAAAAGACTATCATCCTTCAAGAACATTCCTGAAAAGGACTATCGTTTTTTAAGCATATTCCTGAAAAGGACTATCGTTTTTCAAGGATATTCCTGAAAAGGACTGTCGTCCTTCAAAAATATTCCTGATAAGGAATTTCGTTTTAACTACCATCCTTCAAACGTGGTCCTGAAAAGGTCTATCATCCTGCGAGGATATTCCTGAAAAGGACTATCGTCCTTAAAGGATATCCCTGAAAAGGACTATCGTCCTTAAAGAATATTCCTGAAAAGGACTATCGTCCTTCAAGGATATTCCTGAAAAAGACTATGGTCCTTCAAGGATATTCCTTATAAGGAATTTCGTTCTTAAAGGATATTCCTGAAAAGGATTATCGTCCTTCAAGGATAATCCTGAAAAGGAGTATCGTCCGTCAAACAGCCCTGAAAAGGACTATTTTCCTTCAAGGATATTCCTGAAAAGGACTTTCGTCCTTCAAGGATATTCCTGAAAAGGACTATCGTCTTTCGAGGATATTCCGGAAAAGGACTATCGTCCTTCGAGGATATTCCTGAAAAGGACTATCATTCTTTTAGGATATTCCTGAAAAGGACTATCGTCCTTCAAGAATATTCCTGAAAAGGACTATCGTTCTTCAAAGATATCCCTGAAAAGGACTATCGTCCTTCAAGGATATTCCTGAAATTAACTACCATCCTTCAAACGTGGTCCTGAAAAGGTCTATCATCCTTCGAGGATATTCCTGAAAAGGACTATCGTCCTTAAAGGATATCCCTGAAAAGGACTATCGTCCTTAAAGAATATTCCTGAAAAGGACTATCGTCCTTCAAGGATATTCCTGAAAAAGACTATGGTCCTTCAAGGATATTCCTTATAAGGAATTTCGTTCTTAAAGGATATTCCTGAAAAGGATTATCGTCCTTCAAGGATAATCCTGAAAAGGACTATCGTTCTTCAAAGATATCCCTGAAAAGGACTATCGTCCTTCAAGGATATTCCTGAAATTAACTACCATCCTTCAAACGTGGTCCTGAAAAGGTCTATCATCCTTCGAGGATATTCCTGAAAAGGACTATCGTCCTTAAAGGATAGCCCTGAAAAGGAATATCATCCTTCGAAGATATTCCTGAAAAGGTCTATCGTCCTTCGAGGATATTCCTGAAAAGGACTATTGCCCTTCAAGGATATTCCTGAAAAGGACTATAGTCTTTCAAGGATATTACTACAAAAAATTTGTCCTTTAAACAAAGTCCTGAAAAGGACTATCGTCCTTCAAGAATATTCCTGAAAAGGACTATCGTTCTTTTAGAATATTCCTGATAAGGACTATCGTCCTTCAAGAATATTCCTGAAAAGGACTATCGTTCTATCAAAGATATCCCTGAAAAGGACTATCGTCCTTCAAACGTGGTCCTGAAAAGGTCTATCATGCTTCGAGGATATTCCTGAAAAGGACTATCGTCCTTAAAGGATATCCCTGAAAAGGACTATCGTCCTAAAAGAATATTCCTGAAAAGGACTATCGTCCTTCAAGGATATTCCTTATAAGGAATTTCGTTCTTAAAGGATATTCCTGAAAAGGATTATCGTCCTTCAAGGATAATCCTGAAAAGGACTATCATCCGTCAAACAGCCTTGAAAAGGACTATTGTCCTTCAAGGATATTCCTTATAAGGAATTTCGTTCTTAAAGGATATTCCTGAAAAGGATTATCGTCCTTCAAGGATAATCCTGAAAAGGAGTATCGTCCGTCAAACAGCCCTGAAAAGGACTATTTTCCTTCAAGGATATTCCTGAAAAGGACTTTCGTCCTTCAAGGATATTCCTGAAAAGGACTATCGTCCTTCGAGGATATTCCTGAAAAGGAATATCGTCCTTCGAGGATATTCCTGAAAAGGACTATCGTTTTTCAAGGATATTCCTGATAAGGAATTTCGTCCTTAAAGGATATTCCTGAAAAGGACTAACGCCCTTCAAGAATATTCCTGAAAAGGACTATCGTTCTTTTAGGATATTCCTGAAAAGAACTATCGTCCTTCAAGAATATTCCTGAAATGGACTATCGTTCTTCAAAGATATCCCTGAAAAGGACTATCGTCCTTCAAGGATATTCCTGAAATTAACTACCATCCTTCAAACGTGGTCCTGAAAAGGTCTATCATCCTTCGAGGATATTCCTGAAAAGGACTATCGTCCTTAAAGGATATCCCTGAAAAGGAATATCGTCCTTCGAGGATATTCCTGAAAAGGACTATCGTTTTTCAAGGATATTCCTGATAAGGAATTTCGTCCTTAAAGGATATTCCTGAAAAGGACTATCGTCCTCCAAGAATATTCCTGAAAAGGACTATCATTCTTTTAGGATATTCCTGAAAAGGACTATCGTCCTTCAAGAATATTCCTGAAAAGGACTATCGTTCTTCAAAGATATCCCTGAAAAGGACTATCGTCCTTCAAGGATATTCCTGAAATTAACTACCATCCTTCAAACGTGGTCCTGAAAAGGTCTATCATCCTTCGAGGATATTCCTGAAAAGGACTATCGTCCTTAAAGGATATCCCTGAAAAGGACTATCGTCCTTAAAGAATATTCCTGAAAAGGACTATCGTCCTTCAAGGATATTCCTGAAAAAGACTATCGTCCTTCAAGGATATTCCTTATAAGGAATTTCGTTCTTAAAGGATATTCCTGAAAAGGACTATCGTTTTTCAAGGATATTCCTGATAAGGAATTTCGTCCTTAAAGGATATTCCTGAAAAGGACTATCGTTCTTTTAGGATATTCCTGAAAAGAACTATCGTCCTTCAAGAATATTCCTGAAATGGACTATCGTTCTTCAAAGATATCCCTGAAAAGGACTATCGTCCTTCAAGGATATTCCTGAAATTAACTACCATCCTTCAAACGTGGTCCTGAAAAGGTCTATCATCCTTCGAGGATATTCCTGAAAAGGTCTATCATCCTTCGAGGATATTCCTGAAAAGGACTATCGTCCTTAAAGGATATCCCTGAAAAGGACTATCGTCCTTAAAGAATATTCCTGAAAAGGACTATCGTCCTTCAAGGATATTCCTGAAAAAGACTATGGTCCTTCAAGGATATTCCTTATAAGGAATTTCGTTCTTAAAGGATATTCCTGAAAAGGATTATCGTCCTTCAAGGATAATCCTGAAAAGGACTATCGTTCTTCAAAGATATCCCTGAAAAGGACTATCGTCCTTCAAGGATATTCCTGAAATTAACTACCATCCTTCAAACGTGGTCCTGAAAAGGTCTATCATCCTTCGAGGATATTCCTGAAAAGGACTATCGTCCTTAAAGGATAGCCCTGAAAAGGAATATCATCCTTCGAAGATATTCCTGAAAAGGTCTATCGTCCTTCGAGGATATTCCTGAAAAGGACTATTGCCCTTCAAGGATATTCCTGAAAAGGACTATAGTCTTTCAAGGATATTACTACAAAAAATTTGTCCTTTAAACAAAGTCCTGAAAAGGACTATCGTCCTTCAAGAATATTCCTGAAAAGGACTATCGTTCTTTTAGAATATTCCTGATAAGGACTATCGTCCTTCAAGAATATTCCTGAAAAGGACTATCGTTCTATCAAAGATATCCCTGAAAAGGACTATCGTCCTTCAAACGTGGTCCTGAAAAGGTCTATCATGCTTCGAGGATATTCCTGAAAAGGACTATCGTCCTTAAAGGATATCCCTGAAAAGGACTATCGTCCTAAAAGAATATTCCTGAAAAGGACTATCGTCCTTCAAGGATATTCCTTATAAGGAATTTCGTTCTTAAAGGATATTCCTGAAAAGGATTATCGTCCTTCAAGGATAATCCTGAAAAGGACTATCATCCGTCAAACAGCCTTGAAAAGGACTATTGTCCTTCAAGGATATTCCTTATAAGGAATTTCTTTCTTAAAGGATATTCCTGAAAAGGATTATCGTCCTTCAAGGATAATCCTGAAAAGGAGTATCGTCCGTCAAACAGCCCAGAAAAGGACTATTTTCCTTCAAGGATATTCCTGAAAAGGACTTTCGTCCTTCAAGGATATTCCTGAAAAGGACTATCGTCCTTCGAGGATATTCCTGAAAAGGAATATCGTCCTTCGAGGATATTCCTGAAAAGGACTATCGTTTTTCAAGGATATTCCTGATAAGGAATTTCGTCCTTAAAGGATATTCCTGAAAAGGACTATCGTCCTCCAAGAATATTCCTGAAAAGGACTATCATTCTTTTAGGATATTCCTGAAAAGGACTATCGTCCTTCAAGAATATTCCTGAAAAGGACTATCGTTCTTCAAAGATATCCCTGAAAAGGACTATCGTCCTTCAAGGATATTCCTGAAATTAACTACCATCCTTCAAACGTGGTCCTGAAAAGGTCTATCATCCTTCGAGGATATTCCTGAAAAGGACTATCGTCCTTAAAGGATATCCCTGAAAAGGACTATCGTCCTTAAAGAATATTCCTGAAAAGGACTATCGTCCTTCAAGGATATTCCTGAAAAAGACTATCGTCCTTCAAGGATATTCCTTATAAGGAATTTCATTCTTAAAGGATATTCCTGAAAAGGATTATCGTCCTTCAAGGATAATCCTGAAAAGGAGTATCGTCCGTCAAACAGCCCTGAAAAGGACTATTTTCCTTCAAGGATATTCCTGAAAAGGACTTTCGTCCTTCAAGGATATTCCTGAGAAGGACTATCGTCCTTCAAGGATATTCCTGAAAAGGAATATCGTCCTTCGAGGATATTCCTGAAAAGGACTATCGTTTTTCAAGGATATTCCTGATAAGGAATTTCGTCCTTAAAGGATATTCCTGAAAAGAACTATCGTCCTTCAAGGATATTCCTGACACGGACTATCGTCCTTCAAAGATATTCCTGAAAGGACTATCGTTTTTCTAGGATATTCCTGAAAAAGACTATCGTCCTTCAAGGATATTCCAGATAAGGAATTTCGTCCTTCAAGGATATTCCTGAAACGGACAAACGTCCTTCAAGGATATTCCTGAAAAGGACTATTGTCCTTCACGGATATTCCTGAAAAGGAGTATTGTCCTTCAAGGATATTCCGTATAAGGAATTTCGTCCTTAAAGGATATTCCTGAAAAGGACTATCGTTCTTTAAGGATATTCCTGAAAAGGACTATCGTCCTTCGAGGATATTCCTGAAAAGTGCTATCGTCCTTCGAGGATATTCCTGAAAGGGACTATCGTCCGTCAAACAGCCTTAAAAAGGACTATTGTCCTTCAAGGATATTCCTGAAAAGGACTTTCGTCCTTCAAGGATATTCCTGAAAAGGATTATCGTCCTTCAAGGATATTCCTGACACGGACTATCGTCTTTCGAGGATATTCCTGGAAAGGACTATCGTTCTTCAAGGATATTCCTGAAAATGACTATCGTCCTTCGGGGATATTCCTGAAAAGGACTATCGTTTTTCAAGGATATTCCTGATAAGAACTATCGTTTTTCAAGGATATTCCTAAAAAGGACAAACGTCCTTCAAGGATATTCCTGAAAAGGACTATCGTTTTTCAAGGAAATTCCTGAAAAGGACTATCGTCCTTCAAGGATATTCCTCAAAAGGACTATCGTCCTACAAGAATATTCCTGAAAAAGACTATCGTCCTTCGAGGATATTCCTGAAAAGGACTATCGTTTTTCAAGGATATTCCTGATAAGGAATTTCGTCCTGTAAACATAGTCCTGAAAATGACTATCATCCTTCAAGGACATTCCTGAAAAGGACTATCGTTTTTTAAGCATATTCCTGAAAAGAACTATCGTTTTTCAAGGATATTCCTGAAAAGGACTGTCGTCCTTCAAAAATATTCCTGATAAGGAATTTCGTTTTATAAAGGATAGCCCTGAAAAGGAATATCATCCTTCGAAGATATTCCTGAAAAGGTCTATCGTCCTTCGAGGATATTCCTGAAAAGGACTATTGTCCTTCAAGGATATTCCTGAAAAGGACTATAGTCTTTCAAGGATATTACTACAAAAAAATTGTCCTTCAAACAAAGACCTGAAAAGGACTATCGTCCTTCAAGAATATTCCTGAAATGGACTATCGTTCTTTTAGGATATTCCTGAAAAGGACTATCGACCTTCAAGAATATTCCTGAAAAGGACTATCGTTCTTCAAAGATATCCCTGAAAAGGACTATCGTCCTTCAAGGATATTCCTGAAATTAACTACCATCCTTCAAACGTGGTCCTGAAAAGGTCTATCATCCTTCGAGGATATTCCTGAAAAGGACTATCGTCCTTAAAGGATATCCCTGAAAAGGACTATCGTCCTTCAAGGATATTCCTGAAAAGGAATATCGTCCTTCGAGGATATTCCTGAAAAGGACTATCGTTTTTCAAGGATATTCCTGATAAGGAATTTCGTCCTTAAAGGATAATCCTGAAAAGAACTATCGTCCTTCAAGGATATTCCTGAAAAGGACTATCGTTTTTCAAGGATATTCCTGATAAGGAATTTCGTCCTTAAAGGATATTCCTGAAAAGGACTAACGCCCTTCAAGAATATTCCTGAAAAGGACTATCGTTCTTTTAGGATATTCCTGAAAAGAACTATCGTCCTTCAAGAATATTCCTGAAATGGACTATCGTTCTTCAAAGATATCCCTGAAAAGGACTATCGTCCTTCAAGGATATTCCTGAAATTAACTACCATCCTTCAAACGTGGTCCTGAAAAGGTCTATCATCCTTCGAGGATATTCCTGAAAAGGACTATCGTTTTTCAAGGATATTCCTTATAAGGAATTTCGTTCTTAAAGGATATTCCTGAAAAGGATTATCGTCCTTCAAGGATAATCCTGAAAAGGAGTATCGTCCGTCAAACAGCCCTGAAAAGGACTATTTTCCTTCAAGGATATTCCTGAAAAGGACTTTCGTCCTTCAAGGATATTCCTGAAAAGGACTATCGTCCTTCGAGGATATTCCTGAAAAGGAATATCGTCCTTCGAGGATATTCCTGAAAAGGACTATCGTTTTTCAAGGATATTCCTGATAAGGAATTTCGTCCTTAAAGGATATTCCTGAAAAGGACTAACGCCCTTCAAGAATATTCCTGAAAAGGACTATCGTTCTTTTAGGATATTCCTGAAAAGAACTATCGTCCTTCAAGAATATTCCTGAAATGGACTATCGTTCTTCAAAGATATCCCTGAAAAGGACTATCGTCCTTCAAGGATATTCCTGAAATTAACTACCATCCTTCAAACGTGGTCCTGAAAAGGTCTATCATCCTTCGAGGATATTCCTGAAAAGGACTATCGTCCTTAAAGGATATCCCTGAAAAGGACTATCGTCCTTAAAGAATATTCCTGAAAAGGAATATCGTCCTTCGAGGATATTCCTGAAAAGGACTATCGTTTTTCAAGGATATTCCTGATAAGGAATTTCGTCCTTAAAGGATAATCCTGAAAAGAACTATCGTCCTTCAAGGATATTCCTGACACGGACTATCGTCCTTCGAAGATATTCCTGAAAGGACTATCGTTTTTCTAGGATATTTCTGAAAAAGACTATCGTCCTTCAAGGATATTCCAGATAAGGAATTTCGTCCTTCAAGGATATTCCTGAAACGGACAAATGTCCTTCAAGGATATTCCTGAAAAGGACTATTGTCCTTCACGGATATTCTTGAAAAGGAGTATTGTCCTTCAAGGATATTCCTTATAAGGAATTTCGTCCTTAAAGGATATTCCTGAAAAGGACTATCGTTCTTTAAGGATATTCCTGAAAAGGACTATCGTCCTTCGAGGATATTCCTGAAAAGGGCTATCGTCCTTCGAGGATATTCCTGAAAGGGACTATCGTCCTTCAAGGATATTCCTGAAAAAGACTATCGTCCTTCAAGGATATTCCTTATAAGGAATTTCGTCCTTAAAGGATATTCCTGAAAAGGATTATCGTCCTTCAAGGATAATCCTTAAAAGGACTATCGTCCGTCAAACAGCCTTGAAAAGGACTATTGTCCTTCAAGGATATTCCTGAAAAGGACTTTCGTCCTTCAAGGATATTCCTGAAAAGAACTACGTCCTTCAAGGATATTCCTGACACGGACTATCGTCCTTCGAGGATATTCCTGGAAAGGACTATGGTTCTTCAAGGATATTCCTGAAAATGACTATCGTCCTTCGGGGATATTCCTGAAAAGGACTATCGTTTTTCAAGGATATTCCTGAAAAGGACTATCGTTTTTCAAGGATATTCCTAAAAAGGACATACGTCCTTCAAGGATATTCCTGAAAAGGACAATCGTCCTTCAAGGAAATTCCTGAAAAGGACTATCGTCCTTCAAGGATATTCCTCAAAAGGACTATCGTCCTACAAGGATATTCCTGAAAAAAACTATCGTCCTTCGAGGATATTCCTGAAAAGGACTATCGTTTTTCAAGGATATTCCTGATAAGGAATTTCGTCCTGTAAACATAGTCCTGAAAAAGACTATCATCCTTCAAGAACATTCCTGAAAAGGACTATCGTTTTTTAAGCATATTCCTGAAAAGGACTATCGTTTTTCAAGGATATTCCTGAAAAGGACTGTCGTCCTTCAAAAATATTCCTGATAAGGAATTTCGTTTTAACTACCATCCTTCAAACGTGGTCCTGAAAAGGTCTATCATCCTTCGAGGATATTCCTGAAAAGGACTATCGTCCTTAAAGGATATCCCTGAAAAGGACTATCGTCCTTAAAGAATATTCCTGAAAAGGACTATCGTCCTTCAAGGATATTCCTGAAAAAGACTATGGTCCTTCAAGGATATTCCTTATAAGGAATTTCGTTCTTAAAGGATATTCCTGAAAAGGATTATCGTCCTTCAAGGATAATCCTGAAAAGGAGTATCGTCCGTCAAACAGCCCTGAAAAGGACTATTTTCCTTCAAGGATATTCCTGAAAAGGACTTTCGTCCTTCAAGGATATTCCTGAAAAGGACTATCGTCTTTCGAGGATATTCCGGAAAAGGACTATCGTCCTTCGAGGATATTCCTGAAAAGGACTATCATTCTTTTAGGATATTCCTGAAAAGGACTATCGTCCTTCAAGAATATTCCTGAAAAGGACTATCGTTCTTCAAAGATATCCCTGAAAAGGACTATCGTCCTTCAAGGATATTCCTGAAATTAACTACCATCCTTCAAACGTGGTCCTGAAAAGGTCTATCATCCTTCGAGGATATTCCTGAAAAGGACTATCGTCCTTAAAGGATATCCCTGAAAAGGACTATCGTCCTTAAAGAATATTCCTGAAAAGGACTATCGTCCTTCAAAGATATTCCTGAAAAAGACTATGGTCCTTCAAGGATATTCCTTATAAGGAATTTCGTTCTTAAAGGATATTCCTGAAAAGGATTATCGTCCTTCAAGGATAATCCTGAAAAGGAGTATCGTCCGTCAAACAGCCCTGAAAAGGACTATTTTCCTTCAAGGATATTCCTGAAAAGGACTTTCGTCCTTCAAGGATATTCCTGAAAAGGACTATCGTCTTTCGAGGATATACCGAAAAAGGACTATCGTCCTTCGAGGATATTCCTGAAAAGGACTATCGTCCTTCAAGGATATTCCTGAAAAGGACTTTCGTCCTTCGAGGATATTCCTGAAAAGGACTATCGTTTTTCAAGGATATTCCTGATAAGGAATTTCGTCCTTAAAGGATATTCCTGAAAAGAACTATCGTCCTTCAAGGATATTCCTGACACGGACTATAATCCTTCGAGGATATTCCTGAAAGGACTATCGTTTTTCTAGGATATTCCTGAAAAAGACTATCGTCCTTCAAGGATATTCCAGATAAGGAATTTCGTCCTTCAAGGATATTCCTGAAACAGACAAACGTCCTTCAAGGATATTCCTGAAAAGGATTATCGTCCTTCAAGGATAATCCTGAAAAGGACTATTGTCCTTAAAGGATATTCCTGAAAAGGACAAACGTCCTTCAAGGATATTCCTGAAAAGGACTATTGTTCTTCAAGGATTTTCCTGAAAAGGACTATCGTCCTTCGGGGATATTCCTGAAAAGGACTTTTTTTTTTAAAGGATATTCCTTATAAGGAATTTCGTCCTTAAAGGATATTCCTAAAAAGGACTAATGTCCTTCAAGGATATTCCTGAAAAGGACTATCGTCCTACTAGGATATTCCTGAAAAAGACTATCGTCCTTCAAGGATATTCCTGAAAAGGACTATTGTCCTTCAAGGATATTCCTGAAAAGGACTATCGTTTTTCAAGGATATTCCTGAAAAGGACTGTCGTCCTTCAAAAATATTCCTGATAAGGAATTTCGTTTTATAAAGGATAGTCCTGAAAAGGAATATCATCCTTCGAAGATAATTCTGAAAAGGGCTATTGTCCTTCGAGGATATTCCTGAAAAGGACTATTGTCCTTCAAGGATATTCCTGAAAAGGACTATAGTCTTTCAAGGATATTACTACAAAAAATTTGTCCTTCAAACAAAGTCCTGAAAAGGACTATCGTCCTTCAAGAATATTCCTGAAATGGACTATCGTTCTTTTAGGATATTCCTGAAAAGGACTATCGACCTTCAAGAATATTCCTGAAAAGGACTATCGTTCTTTATAGATATCCCTGAAAAGGACTATCGTCCTTCAAGGATATTCCTGAAATTAACTACCATCCTTCAAACGTGGTCCTGAAAAGGTCTATCATCCTTCGAGGATATTCCTGAAAAGGACTATCGTCCTTAAAGGATATCCCTGAAAAGGACTATCGTCCTTAAAGAATATTCCTGAAAAGGAATATCGTCCTTCAAGGATATTCCTGAAAAAGACTATGGTCCTTCAAGGATATTCCTTATAAGGAATTTCGTTCTTAAAGGATATTCTTGAAAAAGATTATCGTCCTTCAAGGATAATCCTGAAAAGGAGTATCGTCCGTCAAACAGCCCTGAAAAGGACTATTTTCCTTCAAAGATATTCCTGTAAAGGACTATCGTCCTTCAAGGATATTCCTGAAAAGGACTATCGTCCTTCAAGGATATTTCTGAAAAGGACTATCGTTTTTCAAGGATATTCCTGATAAGGAATTTCGTCCTTAAAGGATATTCCTGAAAAGAACTATCGTCCTTCAAGGATATTCCTGACACGGACTATCGTCCTTCGAGGATATTCCTGAAAGGACTATCGTTTTTCTAGGATATTCCTGAAAAAGACTATCGTCCTTCAAGGATATTCCAGATAAGGAATTTCGTCCTTCAAGGATATACCTGAAACAGACAAACGTCCTTCAAGGATATTCCTGAAAAGGATTATCGTCCTTCAAGGATAATCCTGAAAAGGACTATTGTCCTTAAAGGATATTCCGGAAAAGGACAAACGTCCTTCAAGGATATTCCTGAAAAGGTCTATTGTTCTTCAAGGATTTTCCTGAAAAGGACTATCGTCCTTCGGGGATATTCCTGAAAAGGACGTTTTTTTTTAAAGGATATTCCTGATAAGGAATTTCGTCCTTAAAGGATATTCCTAAAAAGGACTTATGTCCTTCAAGGATATTCCTGAAAAGGACTATTGTCCTACTAGGATATTCCTGAAAAAGACTATCGTCCTTCAAGGATATTCCTGAAAAGGACTATTGTCCTTCAAGGATATTCCTGAAAAGGACTATCGTCCGTCAAGGATATTCCTGAAAAGGACTATCGTCCTTCGAGGATATTCCTGAAAAGTACTTTCGTCCTTCAAGGATATTCCTGAAGAAGACTATCGTCCTTCAAGGATATTCCTTATAAGGAATTTCGTCCTTAAAGGATATTCCTGAAAAGGATTATCGTCCTTCAAGGATAATCCTGAAACGGACTTTCATCCTTCAAGGATATTCCTGAAGAAGACTATCGTCCTTCGAGGATATTCCTGATAAGGAATTTCGTCCTTAAAGGATATTCCTAAAAAGGACTTATGTCCTTCAAGGATATTCCTGAAAAGGACTATCGTCCTACTAGGATATTCCTGAAAAAGACTATCGTCCGTCAAGGATATTCCTTAAAAGGACTATCGTCCTTCAAGGAAATTCCTGAAAAGGACTATCGTTTTTCAAGGATATTCCTGATAAGGAATTTCGTCCTTAAAGGATATTCCTGAAAAGGACTATCGTTTTTTAAGCATATTCCTGAAAAGAACTATCGTTTTTCAAGGATATTCCTGAAAAGGACTGTCGTCCTTCAAAAATATTCCTGATAAGGAATTTCGTTTTATAAAGGATAGCCCTGAAAAGGAATATCATATTTCGAAGATATTCCTGAAAAGGTCTATCGTCCTTCGAGGATATTCCTGAAAAGGACTATTGTCCTTCAAGGATATTCCTGAAAAGGACTATAGTCTTTCAAGGATATTACTACAAAAAATTTGTCCTTCAAACAAAGTCCTGAAAAGGACTATCGTCCTTCAAGAATATTCCTGAAATGGACTATCGTTCTTTTAGGATATTCCTGAAAAGGACTATCGACCTTCAAGAATATTCCTGAAAAGGACTATCGTTCTTCAAAGATATCCCTGAAAAGGACTATCGTCCTTCAAGGATATTCCTGAAATTAACTACCATCCTTCAAACGTGGTCCTGAAAAGGTCTATCATCCTTCGAGGATATTCCTGAAAAGGACTATCGTCCTTAAAGGATATCCCTGAAAAGGACTATCGTCCTTAAAGAATATTCCTGAAAAGGAATATCGTCCTTCGAGGATATTCCTGAAAAGGACTATCGTTTTTCAAGGATATTCCTGATAAGGAATTTCGTCCTTAAAGGATATTCCTGAAAAGAACTATCGTCCTTCAAGGATATTCCTGACACGGACTATCGTACTTCGAAGATATTCCTGAAAGGACTATCGTTTTTCTAGGATATTTCTGAAAAAGACTATCGTCCTTCAAGGATATTCCAGATAAGGAATTTCGTCCTTCAAGGATATTCCTGAAACGGACAAATGTCCTTCAAGGATATTCCTGAAAAGGACTATTGTCCTTCACGGATATTCTTGAAAAGGAGTATTGTCCTTCAAAGATATTCCTTATAAGGAATTTCGTCCTTAAAGGATATTCCTGAAAAGGACTATCGTTCTTTAAGGATATTCCTGAAAAGGACTATCGTCCTTCGAGGATATTCCTGAAAAGGGCTATCGTCCTTCGAGGATATTCCTGAAAGGGACTATCGTCCTTCAAGGATATTCCTGAAAAAGACTATCGTCCTTCAAGGATATTCCTTATAAGGAATTTCGTCCTTAAAGGATATTCCTGAAAAGGATTATCGTCCTTCAAGGATAATCCTTAAAAGGACTATCGTCCGTCAAACAGCCTTGAAAAGGACTATTGTCCTTCAAGGATATTCCTGAAAAGGACTTTCGTCCTTCAAGGATATTCCTGAAAAGAACTACGTCCTTCAAGGATATTCCTGACACGGACTATCGTCCTTCGAGGATATTCCTGGAAAGGACTATGGTTCTTCAAGGATATTCCTGAAAATGACTATCGTCCTTCGGGGATATTCCTGAAAAGGACTATCGTTTTTCAAGGATATTCCTGAAAAGGACTATCGTTTTTCAAGGATATTCCTAAAAAGGACAAACGTCCTTCAAGGATATTCCTGAAAAGGACTATCGTCCTTCAAGGATATTCCTCAAAAGGACTATCGTCCTACAAGGATATTCCTGAAAAAAACTATCGTCCTTCGAGGATATTCCTGAAAAGGACTATCGTTTTTCAAGGATATTCCTGATAAGGAATTTCGTCCTGTAAACATAGTCCTGAAAAAGACTATCATCCTTCAAGAACATTCCTAAAAAGGACTATCGTTTTTTAAGCATATTCCTGAAAAGGACTATCGTTTTTCAAGGATATTCCAGAAAAGGACTGTCGTCCTTCAAAAATATTCCTGATAAGGAATTTCGTTTTAACTACCATCCTTCAAACGTGGTCCTGAAAAGGTCTATCATCCTTCGAGGATATTCCTGAAAAGGACTATCGTCCTTAAAGGATATCCCTGAAAAGGACTATCGTCCTTAAAGAATATTCCTGAAAAGGACTATCGTCCTTCAAGGATATTCCTGAAAAAGACTATGGTCCTTCAAGGATATTCCTTATAAGGAATTTCGTTCTTAAAGGATATTCCTGAAAAGGATTATCGTCCTTCAAGGATAATCCTGAAAAGGAGTATCGTCCGTCAAACAGCCCTGAAAAGGACTATTTTCCTTCAAGGATATTCCTGAAAAGGACTTTCGTCCTTCAAGGATATTCCTGAAAAGGACTATCGTCTTTCGAGGATATTCCGGAAAAGGACTATCGTCCTTCGAGGATATTCCTGAAAAGGACTATCGTCCTTCAAGAATATTCCTGAAAAGGACTATCGTTCTTCAAAGATATCCCTGAAAAGGACTATCGTCCTTCAAGGATATTCCTGAAATTAACTACCATCCTTCAAACGTGGTCCTGAAAAGGTCTATCATCCTTCGAGGATATTCCTGAAAAGGACTATCGTCCTTAAAGGATATCCCTGAAAAGGACTATCGTCCTTAAAGAATATTCCTGAAAAGGACTATCGTCCTTCAAGGATATTCCTGAAAAAGACTATGGTCCTTCAAGGATATTCCTTATAAGGAATTTCGTTCTTAAAGGATATCCCTGAAAAGGACTATCGTCCTTAAAGAATATTCCTGAAAAGGACTATCGTCCTTCAAGGATATTCCTGAAAAAGACTATGGTCCTTCAAGGATATTCCTTATAAGGAATTTCGTTCTTAAAGGATATTCCTGAAAAGGAGTATCGTCCGTCAAACAGCCCTGAAAAGGACTATTTTCCTTCAAGGATATTCCTGAAAAGGACTTTCGTCCTTCAAGGATATTCCTGAAAAGGACTATCGTCTTTCGAGGATATACCGAAAAAGGACTATCGTCCTTCGACGATATTCCTGAAAAGGACTATCGTCCTTCAAGGATATTCCTGAAAAGGACTATCGTCCTTCGAGGATATTCCTGAAAAGGACTATCGTTTTTCAAGGATATTCCTGATAAGGAATTTCGTCCTTAAAGGATATTCCTGAAAAGGACTATCGTCCTTCAAGAATATTCCTGAAATGGACTATCGTTCTTTTAGGATATTCCTGAAAAGGACTATCGACCTTCAAGAATATTCCTGAAAAGGACTATCGTTCTTCAAAGATATCCCTGAAAAGGACTATCGTCCTTCAAGGATATTCCTGAAATTAACTACCATCCTTCAAACGTGGTCCTGAAAAGGTCTATCATCCTTCGAGGATATTCCTGAAAAGGACTATCGTCCTTAAAGGATATCCCTGAAAAGGACTATCGTCCTTCAAGGATATTCCTGAAAAAGACTATCGTCCTTCAAGGATATTCCTTATAAGGAATTTCGTTCTTAAAGGATATTCCTGTAAAGGATTATCGTCCTTCAAGGATAATCCTGAAAAGGAGTATCGTCCGTCAAACAGCCCTGAAAAGGACTATTTTCCTTCAAGGATATTCCTGAAAAGGACTTTCGTCCTTCAAGGATATTCCTGAAAAGGACTATCGTCCTTCGAGGATATTCCTGAAAAGGAATATCGTCCTTCGAGGATATTCCTGAAAAGGACTATCGTTTTTCAAGGATATTCCTGATAAGGAATTTCGTCCTTAAAGGATATTCCTGAAAAGGACTAACGCCCTTCAAGAATATTCCTGAAAACGACTATCGTTCTTTTAGGATATTCCTGAAAAGAACTATCGTCCTTCAAGAATATTCCTGAAATGGACTATCGTTCTTCAAAGATATCCCTGAAAAGGACTATCGTCCTTCAAGGATATTCCTGAAATTAACTACCATCCTTCAAACGTGGTCCTGAAAAGGTCTATCATCCTTCGAGGATATTCCTGAAAAGGACTATCGTCCTTAAAGGATATCCCTGAAAAGGACTATCGTCCTTAAAGAATATTCCTGAAAAGGAATATCGTCCTTCGATGATATTCCTGAAAAGGACTATCGTTTTTCAAGGATATTCCTGATAAGGAATTTCGTCCTTAAAGGATATTCCTGAAAAGAACTATCGTCCTTCAAGGATATTCCTGACACGGACTATCGTCTTTCGAGGATATTCCGGAAAAGGACTATCGTCCTTCGAGGATATTCCTGAAAAGGACTATCGTCCTTCAAGGATATTCCTGAAAAGGACTATCGTCCTTCAAGAATATTCCTGAAAAGGACTATCGTTCTTCAAAGATATCCCTGAAAAGGACTATCGTCCTTCAAGGATATTCCTGAAATTAACTACCATCCTTCAAACGTGGTCCTGAAAAGGTCTATCATCCTTCGAGGATATTCCTGAAAAGGACTATCGTCCTTAAAGGATATCCCTGAAAAGGACTATCGTCCTTAAAGAATATTCCTGAAAAGGACTATCGTCCTTCAAGGATATTCCTGATAAAGACTATGGTCCTTCAAGGATATTCCTTATAAGGAATTTCGTTCTTAAAGGATATTCCTGAAAAGGATTATCGTCCTTCAAGGATAATCCTGAAAAGGAGTATCGTCCGTCAAACAGCCCTGAAAAGGACTATTTTCCTTCAAGGATATTCCTGAAAAGGACTTTCGTCCTTCAAGGATATTCCTGAAAAGGACTATCGTCTTTCGAGGATATACCGAAAAAGGACTATCGTCCTTCGAGGATATTCCTGAAAAGGACTATCGTCCTTCAAGGATATTCCTGAAAAGGACTATCGTCCTTCGAGGATATTCCTGAAAAGGACTATCGTTTTTCAAGGATATTCCTGATAAGGAATTTCGTCCTTAAAGGATATTCCTGAAAAGGACTATCGTCCTTAAAGGATATCCCTGAAAAGGACTATCGTCCTTAAAGAATATTCCTGAAAAGGAATATCGTCCTTCGAGGATATTCCTGAAAAGGACTATCGTTTTTCAAGGATATTCCTGATAAGGAATTTCGTCCTTAAAGGATATTCCTGAAAAGAACTATCGTCCTTCAAGGATATTCCTGACACGGACTATCGTCCTTCGAAGATATTCCTGAAAGGACTATCGTTTTTCTAGGATATTTCTGAAAAAGACTATCGTCCTTTAAGGATATTCCAGATAAGGAATTTCGTCCTTCAAGGATATTCCTGAAACGGACAAATGTCCTTCAAGGATATTCCTGAAAAGGACTATTGTCCTTCACGGATATTCTTGAAAAGGAGTATTGTCCTTCAAGGATATTCCTTATAAGGAATTTCGTCCTTAAAGGATATTCCTGAAAAGGACTATCGTTCTTTAAGGATATTCCTGAAAAGGACTATCGTCCTTCGAGGATATTCCTGAAAAGGGCTATCGTCCTTCGAGGATATTCCTGAAAGGGACTATCGTCCTTCAAGGATATTCCTGAAAAAGACTATCGTCCTTCAAGGATATTCCTGAAAAAGACTATCGTCCTTCGGGGATATTCCTGAAAAGGACTATCGTTTTTCAAGGATATTCCTGAAAAGGACTATCGTTTTTCAAGGATATTCCTAAAAAGGACAAACGTCCTTCAAGGATATTCCTGAAAAGGACTATCGTCCTTCAAGGATATTCCTCAAAAGGACTATCGTCCTACAAGGATATTCCTGAAAAAAACTATCGTCCTTCGAGGATATTCTTGAAAAGGACTATCGTTTTTCAAGGATATTCCTGATAAGGAATTTCGTCCTGTAAACATAGTCCTGAAAAAGACTATCATCCTTCAAGAACATTCCTGAAAAGGACTATCGTTTTTTAAGCATATTCCTGAAAAGGACTATCGTTTTTCAAGGATATTCCTGAAAAGGACTGTCGTCCTTCAAAAATATTCCTGATAAGGAATTTCGTTTTAACTACCATCCTTCAAACGTGGTCCTGAAAAGGTCTATCATCCTTCGAGGATATTCCTGAAAAGGACTATCGTCCTTAAAGGATATCCCTGAAAAGGACTATCGTCCTTAAAGAATATTCCTGAAAAGGACTATCGTCCTTCAAGGATATTCCTGAAAAAGACTATGGTCCTTCAAGGATATTCCTTATAAGGAATTTCGTTCTTAAAGGATATTCCTGAAAAGGATTATCGTCCTTCAAGGATAATCCTGAAAAGGAGTATCGTCCGTCAAACAGCCCTGAAAAGGACTATTTTCCTTCAAGGATATTCCTGAAAAGGACTTTCGTCCTTCAAGGATATTCCTGAAAAGGACTATCGTCTTTCGAGAATATTCCGGAAAAGGACTATCGTCCTTCGAGGATATTCCTGAAAAGGACTATCGTCCTTCAAGGATATTCCTGAAAAGGACTATCGTCCTTCAAGAATATTCCTGAAAAGGACTATCGTTCTTCAAAGATATCCCTGAAAAGGACTATCGTCCTTCAAGGATATTCCTGAAATTAACTACCATCCTTCAAACGTGGTCCTGAAAAGGTCTATCATCCTTCGAGGATATTCCTGAAAAGGACTATCGTCCTTAAAGGATATCCCTGAAAAGGACTATCGTCCTTAAAGAATATTCCTGAAAAGGACTATCGTCCTTCAAGGATATTCCTGAAAAAGACTATGGTCCTTCAAGGATATTCCTTATAAGGAATTTCGTTCTTAAAGGATATTCCTGAAAAGGATTATCGTCCTTCAAGGATAATCCTGAAAAGGAGTATCGTCCGTCAAACAGCCCTGAAAAGGACTATTTTCCTTCAAGGATATTCCTGAAAAGGACTTTCGTCCTTCAAGGATATTCCTGAAAAGGACTATCGTCTTTCGAGGATATTCCGGAAAAGGACTATCGTCCTTCGAGGATATTCCTGAAAAGGACTATCGTCCTTCAAGAATATTCCTGAAAAGGACTATCGTTCTTCAAAGATATCCCTGAAAAGGACTATCGTCCTTCAAGGATATTCCTGAAATTAACTACCATCCTTCAAACGTGGTCCTGAAAAGGTCTATCATCCTTCGAGGATATTCCTGAAAAGGACTATCGTCCTTAAAGGATATCCCTGAAAAGGACTATCGTCCTTAAAGAATATTCCTGAAAAGGACTATCGTCCTTCAAGGATATTCCTGAAAAAGACTATGGTCCTTCAAGGATATTCCTTATAAGGAATTTCGTTCTTAAAGGATATTCCTGAAAAGGATTATCGTCCTTCAAGGATAATCCTGAAAAGGAGTATCGTCCGTCAAACAGCCCTGAAAAGGACTATTTTCCTTCAAGGATATTCCTGAAAAGGACTTTCGTCCTTCAAGGATATTCCTGAAAAGGACTATCGTCTTTCGAGGATATACCGAAAAAGGACTATCGTCCTTCGAGGATATTCCTGAAAAGGACTATCGTCCTTCAAGGATATTCCTGAAAAGGACTATCGTCCTTCGAGGATATTCCTGAAAAGGACTATCGTTTTTCAAGGATATTCCTGATAAGGAATTTCGTCCTTAAAGGATATTCCTGAAAAGGACTATCGTCCTTCAAGAATATTCCTGAAATGGACTATCGTTCTTTTAGGATATTCCTGAAAAGGACTATCGTTCTTCAAAGATATCCCTGAAAAGGACTATCGTCCTTCAAGGATATTCCTGAAATTAACTACCATCCTTCAAACGTGGTCCTGAAAAGGTCTATCATCCTTCGAGGATATTCCTGAAAAGGACTATCGTCCTTAAAGGATATCCCTGAAAAGGACTATCGTCCTTCAAGGATATTCCTGAAAAAGACTATCGTCCTTCAAGGATATTCCTTATAAGGAATTTCGTTCTTAAAGGATATTCCTGAAAAGGATTATCGTCCTTCAAGGATAATCCTGAAAAGGAGTATCGTCCGTCAAACAGCCCTGAAAAGGACTATTTTCCTTCAAGGATATTCCTGAAAAGGACTTTCGTCCTTCAAGGATATTCCTGAAAAGGACTATCGTCCTTCGAGGATATTCCTGAAAAGGAATATCGTCCTTCGAGGATATTCCTGAAAAGGACTATCGTTTTTCAAGGATATTCCTGATAAGGAATTTCGTCCTTAAAGGATATTCCTGAAAAGGACTAACGCCCTTCAAGAATATTCCTGAAAAGGACTATCGTTCTTTTAGGATATTCCTGAAAAGAACTATCGTCCTTCAAGAATATTCCTGAAATGGACTATCGTTCTTCAAAGATATCCCTGAAAAGGACTATCGTCCTTCAAGGATATTCCTGAAATTAACTACCATCCTTCAAACGTGGTCCTGAAAAGGTCTATCATCCTTCGAGGATATTCCTGAAAAGGACTATCGTCCTTAAAGGATATCCCTGAAAAGGACTATCGTCCTTAAAGAATATTCCTGAAAAGGAATATCGTCCTTCGATGATATTCCTGAAAAGGACTATCGTTTTTCAAGGATATTCCTGATAAGGAATTTCGTCCTTAAAGGATATTCCTGAAAAGAACTATCGTCCTTCAAGGATATTCCTGACACGGACTATCGTCTTTCGAGGATATTCCGGAAAAGGACTATCGTCCTTCGAGGATATTCCTGAAAAGGACTATCGTCCTTCAAGGATATTCCTGAAAAGGACTATCGTCCTTCAAGAATATTCCTGAAAAGGACTATCGTTCTTCAAAGATATCCCTGAAAAGGACTATCGTCCTTCAAGGATATTCCTGAAATTAACTACCATCCTTCAAACGTGGTCCTGAAAAGGTCTATCATCCTTCGAGGATATTCCTGAAAAGGACTATCGTCCTTAAAGGATATCCCTGAAAAGGACTATCGTCCTTAAAGAATATTCCTGAAAAGGACTATCGTCCTTCAAGGATATTCCTGAAAAAGACTATGGTCCTTCAAGGATATTCCTTATAAGGAATTTCGTTCTTAAAGGATATTCCTGAAAAGGATTATCGTCCTTCAAGGATAATCCTGAAAAGGAGTATCGTCCGTCAAACAGCCCTGAAAAGGACTATTTTCCTTCAAGGATATTCCTGAAAAGGACTTTCGTCCTTCAAGGATATTCCTGAAAAGGACTATCGTCTTTCGAGGATATACCGAAAAAGGACTATCGTCCTTCGAGGATATTCCTGAAAAGGACTATCGTCCTTCAAGGATATTCCTGAAAAGGACTATCGTCCTTCGAGGATATTCCTGAAAAGGACTATCGTTTTTCAAGGATATTCCTGATAAGGAATTTCGTCCTTAAAGGATATTCCTGAAAAGGACTATCGTCCTTAAAGGATATCCCTGAAAAGGACTATCGTCCTTAAAGAATATTCCTGAAAAGGAATTTCGTCCTTCGAGGATATTCCTGAAAAGGACTATCGTTTTTCAAGGATATTCCTGATAAGGAATTTCGTCCTTAAAGGATATTCCTGAAAAGAACTATCGTCCTTCAAGGATATTCCTGACACGGACTATCGTCCTTCGAAGATATTCCTGAAAGGACTATCGTTTTTCTAGGATATTTCTGAAAAAGACTATCGTCCTTTAAGGATATTCCAGATAAGGAATTTCGTCCTTCAAGGATATTCCTGAAACGGACAAATGTCCTTCAAGGATATTCCTGAAAAGGACTATTGTCCTTCACGGATATTCTTGAAAAGGAGTATTGTCCTTCAAGTATATTCCTTATAAGGAATTTCGTCCTTAAAGGATATTCCTGAAAAGGACTATCGTTCTTTAAGGATATTCCTGAAAAGGACTATCGTCCTTCGAGGATATTCCTGAAAAGGGCTATCGTCCTTCGAGTATATTCCTGAAAGGGACTATCGTCCTTCAAGGATATTCCTGAAAAAGACTATCGTCCTTCAAGGATATTCCTTATAAGGAATTTCGTCCTTAAAGGATATTCCTGAAAAGGATTATCGTCCTTCAAGGATAATCCTTAAAAGGACTATCGTCCGTCAAACAGCCTTGAAAAGGACTATTGTCCTTCAAGGATATTCCTGAAAAGGACTTTCGTCCTTCAAGGATATTCCTGAAAAGAACTACGTCCTTCAAGGATATTTCTGACACGGACTATCGTCCTTCGAGGATATTCCTGGAAAGGACTATGGTTCTTCAAGGATATTCCTGAAAATGACTATCGTCCTTCGGGGATATTCCTGAAAAGGACTATCGTTTTTCAAGGATATTCCTGAAAAGGACTATCGTTTTTCAAGGATATTCCTAAAAAGGACAAACGTCCTTCAAGGATATTCCTGAAAAGGACTATCGTCCTTCAAGGATATTCCTCAAAAGGACTTTTGTCCTTCAAGGATATTCCTGAAAAGGACTATCGTCCTTCGAGGATATTCCTGAAAAGGACTATCGTTTTTCAAGGATATTCCTGATAAGGAATTTCGTCCTGTAAACATAGTCCTGAAAAAGACTATCATCCTTCAAGAACATTCCTGAAAAGGACTATCGTTTTTTAAGCATATTCCTGAAAAGGACTATCGTTTTTCAAGGATATTCCTGAAAAGGACTGTCGTCCTTCAAAAATATTCCTGATAAGGAATTTCGTTTTAACTACCATCCTTCAAACGTGGTCCTGAAAAGGTCTATCATCCTTCGAGGATATTCCTGAAAAGGACTATCGTCCTTAAAGGATATCCCTGAAAAGGACTATCGTCCTTAAAGAATATTCCTGAAAAGGACTATCGTCCTTCAAGGATATTCCTGAAAAAGACTATGGTCCTTCAAGGATATTCCTTATAAGGAATTTCGTTCTTAAAGGATATTCCTGAAAAGGATTATCGTCCTTCAAGGATAATCCTGAAAAGGAGTATCGTCCGTCAAACAGCCCTGAAAAGGACTATTTTCCTTCAAGGATATTCCTGAAAAGGACTTTCGTCCTTCAAGGATATTCCTGAAAAGGACTATCGTCTTTCGAGGATATTCCGGAAAAGGACTATCGTCCTTCGAGGATATTCCTGAAAAGGACTATCGTCCTTCAAGGATATTCCTGAAAAGGACTATCGTCCTTCAAGAATATTCCTGAAAAGGACTATCGTTCTTCAAAGATATCCCTGAAAAGGACTATCGTCCTTCAAGGATATTCCTGAAATTAACTACCATCCTTCAAACGTGGTCCTGAAAAGGTCTATCATCCTTCGAGGATATTCCTGAAAAGGACTATCGTCCTTAAAGGATATCTCTGAAAAGGACTATCGTCCTTAAAGAATATTCCTGAAAAGGACTATCGTCCTTCAAGGATATTCCTGAAAAAGACTATGGTCCTTCAAGGATATTCCTTATAAGGAATTTCGTTCTTAAAGGATATTCCTGAAAAGGATTATCGTCCTTCAAGGATAATCCTGAAAAGGAGTATCGTCCGTCAAACAGCCCTGAAAAGGACTATTTTCCTTCAAGGATATTCCTGAAAAGGACTTTCGTCCTTCAAGGATATTCCTGAAAAGGACTATCGTCTTTCGAGGATATTCCGAAAAAGGACTATCGTCCTTCGAGGATATTCCTGAAAAGGACTATCGTTCTTCAAGGATATTCCTGAAAAGGACTATCGTCCTTCGAGGATATTCCTGAAAAGGACTATCGTTTTTCAAGGATATTCCTGATAAGGAATTTCGTCCTTAAAGGATATTCCTGAAAAGAACTATCGTCCTTCAAGGATATTCCTGACACGGACTATCATCCTTCGAGGATATTCCTGAAAGGACTATCGTTTTTCTAGGATATTCCTGAAAAAGACTATCGTCCTTCAAGGATATTCCAGATAAGGAATTTCGTCCTTCAAGGATATTCCTGAAACAGACAAACGTCCTTCACGGATATTCCTGAAAAGGATTATCGTCCTTCAAGGATAATCGTGAAAAGGACTATTGTCCTTAAAGGATATTCCTGAAAAGGACAAACGTCCTTCAAGGATATTCCTGAAAAGGACTATTGTTCTTCAAGGATTTTCCTGAAAAGGACTATCGTCCTTCGGGGATATTCCTGAAAAGGACTTTTTTTTTTAAAGGATATTCCTTATAAGGAATTTCGTCCTTAAAGGATATTCCTAAAAAGGACTAATGTCCTTCAAGGATATTCCTGAAAAGGACTATCGTCCTACTAGGATATTCCTGAAAAAGACTATCGTCCTTCAAGGATATTCCTGAAAAGGACTATTGTCCTTCAAGGATATTCCTGAAAAGGACTATCGTTTTTCAAGGATATTCCTGAAAAGGACTGTCGTCCTTCAAAAATATTCCTGATAAGGAATTTCGTTTTATAAAGGATAGTCCTGAAAAGGAATATCATCCTTCGAAGATAATTCTGAAAAGGGCTATTGTCCTTCGAGGATATTCCTGAAAAGGACTATTGTCCTTCAAGGATATTCCTGAAAAGGACTATAGTCTTTCAAGGATATTACTACAAAAAATTTGTCCTTCAAACAAAGTCCTGAAAAGGACTATCGTCCTTCAAGAATATTCCTGAAATGGACTATCGTTCTTTTAGGATATTCCTGAAAAGGACTATCGACCTTCAAGAATATTCCTGAAAAGGACTATCGTCCTTCATAGATATCCCTGAAAAGGACTATCGTCCTTCAAGGATATTCCTGAAATTAACTACCATCCTTCAAACGTGGTCCTGAAAAGGTCTATCATCCTTCGAGGATATTCCTGAAAAGGACTATCGTCCTTAAAGGATATCCCTGAAAAGGACTATCGTCCTTAAAGAATATTCCTGAAAAGGAATATCGTCCTTCAAGGATATTCCTGAAAAAGACTATGGTCCTT
This sequence comes from Leucoptera coffeella, assembly GCA_030578115.1. Classification (NCBI taxonomy): domain Eukaryota; kingdom Metazoa; phylum Arthropoda; class Insecta; order Lepidoptera; family Lyonetiidae; genus Leucoptera; species Leucoptera coffeella. Next base: position 227,542 of record JAMBLF010000402.1, read on the forward strand.
CAAGGATATTCCTTATAAGGAATTTCGTTCTTAAAGGATATTCTTGAAAAAGATTATCGTCCTTCAAGGATAATCCTAAAAAGGAGTATCGTCCGTCAAACAGCCCTGAAAAGGACTTTTTTCCTTCAAAGATATTCCTGAAAAGGACTATCGTCCTTCAAGGATATTCCTGAAAAGGACTATCGTCCTTCAAGGATATTTCTGAAAAGGACTATCGTTTTTCAAGGATATTCCTGATAAGGAATTTCGTCCTTAAAGGATATTCCTGAAAAGAACTATCGTCCTTCAAGGATATTCCTGACACGGACTATCGTCCTTCGAGGATATTCCTGAAAGGACTATCGTTTTTCTAGGATATTCCTGAAAAAGACTATCGTCCTTCAAGGATATTCCAGATAAGGAATTTCGTCCTTCAAGGATATACCTGAAACAGACAAAATTCCTTCAAGGATATTCCTTATAAGGAATTTCGTCCTTAAAGGATATTCCTGAAAAGGATTATCGTCCTTCAAGGATAATCCTTAAAAGGACTATCGTCCGTCAAACAGCCTTGAAAAGGACTATTGTCCTTCAAGGATATTCCTGAAAAGGACTTTCGTCCTTCAAGGATATTCCTGAAAAGAACTACGTCCTTCAAGGATATTTCTGACACGGACTATCGTCCTTCGAGGATATTCCTGGAAAGGACTATGGTTCTTCAAGGATATTCCTGAAAATGACTATCGTCCTTCGGGGATATTCCTGAAAAGGACTATCGTTTTTCAAGGATATTCCTGAAAAGGACTATCGTTTTTCAAGGATATTCCTAAAAAGGACAAACGTCCTTCAAGGATATTCCTGAAAAGGACTATCGTCCTTCAAGGATATTCCTCAAAAGGACTTTTGTCCTTCAAGGATATTCCTGAAAAGGACTATCGTCCTTCGAGGATATTCCTGAAAAGGACTATCGTTTTTCAAGGATATTCCTGATAAGGAATTTCGTCCTGTAAACATAGTCCTGAAAAAGACTATCATCCTTCAAGAACATTCCTGAAAAGGACTATCGTTTTTTAAGCATATTCCTGAAAAGGACTATCGTTTTTCAAGGATATTCCTGAAAAGGACTGTCGTCCTTCAAAAATATTCCTGATAAGGAATTTCGTTTTAACTACCATCCTTCAAACGTGGTCCTGAAAAGGTCTATCATCCTTCGAGGATATTCCTGAAAAGGACTATCGTCCTTAAAGGATATCCCTGAAAAGGACTATCGTCCTTAAAGAATATTCCTGAAAAGGACTATCGTCCTTCAAGGATATTCCTGAAAAAGACTATGGTCCTTCAAGGATATTCCTTATAAGGAATTTCGTTCTTAAAGGATATTCCTGAAAAGGATTATCGTCCTTCAAGGATAATCCTGAAAAGGAGTATCGTCCGTCAAACAGCCCTGAAAAGGACTATTTTCCTTCAAGGATATTCCTGAAAAGGACTTTCGTCCTTCAAGGATATTCCTGAAAAGGACTATCGTCTTTCGAGGATATTCCGGAAAAGGACTATCGTCCTTCGAGGATATTCCTGAAAAGGACTATCGTCCTTCAAGGATATTCCTGAAAAGGACTATCGTCCTTCAAGAATATTCCTGAAAAGGACTATCGTTCTTCAAAGATATCCCTGAAAAGGACTATCGTCCTTCAAGGATATTCCTGAAATTAACTACCATCCTTCAAACGTGGTCCTGAAAAGGTCTATCATCCTTCGAGGATATTCCTGAAAAGGACTATCGTCCTTAAAGGATATCTCTGAAAAGGACTATCGTCCTTAAAGAATATTCCTGAAAAGGACTATCGTCCTTCAAGGATATTCCTGAAAAAGACTATGGTCCTTCAAGGATATTCCTTATAAGGAATTTCGTTCTTAAAGGATATTCCTGAAAAGGATTATCGTCCTTCAAGGATAATCCTGAAAAGGAGTATCGTCCGTCAAACAGCCCTGAAAAGGACTATTTTCCTTCAAGGATATTCCTGAAAAGGACTTTCGTCCTTCAAGGATATTCCTGAAAAGGACTATCGTCTTTCGAGGATATTCCGAAAAAGGACTATCGTCCTTCGAGGATATTCCTGAAAAGGACTATCGTTCTTCAAGGATATTCCTGAAAAGGACTATCGTCCTTCGAGGATATTCCTGAAAAGGACTATCGTTTTTCAAGGATATTCCTGATAAGGAATTTCGTCCTTAAAGGATATTCCTGAAAAGAACTATCGTCCTTCAAGGATATTCCTGACACGGACTATCATCCTTCGAGGATATTCCTGAAAGGACTATCGTTTTTCTAGGATATTCCTGAAAAAGACTATCGTCCTTCAAGGATATTCCAGATAAGGAATTTCGTCCTTCAAGGATATTCCTGAAACAGACAAACGTCCTTCACGGATATTCCTGAAAAGGATTATCGTCCTTCAAGGATAATCGTGAAAAGGACTATTGTCCTTAAAGGATATTCCTGAAAAGGACAAACGTCCTTCAAGGATATTCCTGAAAAGGACTATTGTTCTTCAAGGATTTTCCTGAAAAGGACTATCGTCCTTCGGGGATATTCCTGAAAAGGACTTTTTTTTTTAAAGGATATTCCTTATAAGGAATTTCGTCCTTAAAGGATATTCCTAAAAAGGACTAATGTCCTTCAAGGATATTCCTGAAAAGGACTATCGTCCTACTAGGATATTCCTGAAAAAGACTATCGTCCTTCAAGGATATTCCTGAAAAGGACTATTGTCCTTCAAGGATATTCCTGAAAAGGACTATCGTTTTTCAAGGATATTCCTGAAAAGGACTGTCGTCCTTCAAAAATATTCCTGATAAGGAATTTCGTTTTATAAAGGATAGTCCTGAAAAGGAATATCATCCTTCGAAGATAATTCTGAAAAGGGCTATTGTCCTTCGAGGATATTCCTGAAAAGGACTATTGTCCTTCAAGGATATTCCTGAAAAGGACTATAGTCTTTCAAGGATATTACTACAAAAAATTTGTCCTTCAAACAAAGTCCTGAAAAGGACTATCGTCCTTCAAGAATATTCCTGAAATGGACTATCGTTCTTTTAGGATATTCCTGAAAAGGACTATCGACCTTCAAGAATATTCCTGAAAAGGACTATCGTCCTTCATAGATATCCCTGAAAAGGACTATCGTCCTTCAAGGATATTCCTGAAATTAACTACCATCCTTCAAACGTGGTCCTGAAAAGGTCTATCATCCTTCGAGGATATTCCTGAAAAGGACTATCGTCCTTAAAGGATATCCCTGAAAAGGACTATCGTCCTTAAAGAATATTCCTGAAAAGGAATATCGTCCTTCAAGGATATTCCTGAAAAAGACTATGGTCCTTCAAGGATATTCCTTATAAGGAATTTCGTTCTTAAAGGATATTCTTGAAAAAGATTATCGTCCTTCAAGGATAATCCTAAAAAGGAGTATCGTCCGTCAAACAGCCCTGAAAAGGACTATTTTCCTTCAAAGATATTCCTGAAAAGGACTATCGTCCTTCAAGGATATTCCTGAAAAGGACTATCGTCCTTCAAGGATATTTCTGAAAAGGACTATCGTTTTTCAAGGATATTCCTGATAAGGAATTTCGTCCTTAAAGGATATTCCTGAAAAGAACTATCGTCCTTCAAGGATATTCCTGACACGGACTATCGTCCTTCGAGGATATTCCTGAAAGGACTATCGTTTTTCTAGGATATTCCTGAAAAAGACTATCGTCCTTCAAGGATATTCCAGATAAGGAATTTCGTCCTTCAAGGATATACCTGAAACAGACAAAATTCCTTCAAGGATATTCCTGAAAAGGATTATCGTCCTTCAAGGATAATCCTGAAAAGGACTATTGTCCTTAAAGGATATTCCGGAAAAGGACAAACGTCCTTCAAGGATATTCCTGAAAAGGTCTATTGTTCTTCAAGGATTTTCCTGAAAAGGACTATCGTCCTTCGGGGATATTCCTGAAAAGGACGTTTTTTTTTAAAGGATATTCCTGATAAGGAATTTCGTCCTTAAAGGATATTCCTAAAAAGGACTTATGTCCTTCAAGGATATTCCTGAAAAGGACTATCGTCCTACTAGGATATTCCTGAAAAAGACTATCGACCTTCAAGAATATTCCTGAAAAGGACTATCGTTCTTCATAGATATCCCTGAAAAGGACTATCGTCCTTCAAGGATATTCCTGAAATTAACTACCATCCATCAAACGTGGTCCTGAAAAGGTCTATCATCCTTCGAGGATATTCCTGAAAAGGACTATCGTCCTTAAAGGATATCCCTGAAAAGGACTATCGTCCTTAAAGAATATTCCTGAAAAGGAATATCGTCCTTCAAGGATATTCCTGAAAAAGACTATGGTCCTTCAAGGATATTCCTTATAAGGAATTTCGTTCTTAAAAGATATTCTTGAAAAAGATTATCGTCCTTCAAGGATAATCCTGAAAAGGAGTATCGTCCGTCAAACAGCCCTGAAAAGGACTATTTTCCTTCAAAGATATTCCTGAAAAGGACTATCGTCCTTCAAGGATATTCCTGAAAAGGACTATCGTCCTTCAAGGATATTTCTGAAAAGGACTATCGTTTTTCAAGGATATTCCTGATAAGGAATTTCGTCCTTAAAGGATATTCCTGAAAAGAACTATCGTCTTTCAAGGATATTCCTGACACGGACTATCGTCCTTCGAGGATATTCCTGAAAGGACTATCGTTTTTCTAGGATATTCCTGAAAAAGACTATCGTCCTTCAAGGATATTCCAGATAAGGAATTTCGTCCTTCAAGGATATACCTGAAACAGACAAACGTCCTTCAAGGATATTCCTGAAAAGGATTATCGTCCTTCAAGGATAATCCTGAAAAGGACTATTGTCCTTAAAGGATATTCCGGAAAAGGACAAACGTCCTTCAAGGATATTCCTGAAAAGGTCTATTGTTCTTCAAGGATTTTCCTGAAAAGGACTATCGTCCTTCGGGGATATTCCTGAAAAGGACGTTTTTTTTTAAAGGATATTCCTGATAAGGAATTTCGTCCTTAAAGGATATTCCTAAAAAGGACTTATGTCCTTCAAGGATATTCCTGAAAAGGACTATCGTCCTACTAGGATATTCCTGAAAAAGACTATCGTCCTTGAAGGGTATTCCTGAAAAGGACTATTGTCCTTCAAGGATATTCCTGAAAAGGACTATCGTCCGTCAAGGATATTCCTGAAAAGGACTATCGTCCTACGAGGATATTCCTGAAAAGTACTTTCGTCCTTCAAGGATATTCCTGAAGAAGACTATCGTCCTTCAAGGATATTCCTTATAAGGAATTTCGTCCTTAAAGGATATTCCTGAAAAGGATTATCGTCCTTCAAGGATAATCCTGAAACGGACTTTCATCCTTTAAGGATATTCCTTAAAAGGACTATCGTCCTTCAAGGAAATTCCTGAAAAGGACTATCGTGTTTCAAGGATATTCCTGATAAGGAATTTCGTCCTTAAAGGATATTCCTGAAAAGGACTATCGTGTTTCAAGGATATTCCTGAAAAGGACTATCGTCCTTCGAAGATATTCCTGAAAAGGACTATCGTCCTTCGAGAATATTCCTGAAAAGGACTATCGTTTTTCAAGGATATTCCTGAAAAGGACTATCGTCCTTCAAGGAGATTCCAGATAAGAAATTTCGTCCTTAAAGGATAGTCCTGAAAAGGAATATCGTCCTTCGAGGATATTCCTGAAAAGGGCTATCGTCCTTCGAGGGTATTCCTGAAAAGGACTATCGTCCTACAAAGATATACCAGAAAAAGACTATCGATTTTCAAGGATATTCCTGATAAGGAATTTCGTCCTTAAAGGATATTCCTGAAAAGAACTATTGTCCTTCACCGATATTTTTGAAAAGGACTATCGTCCTTCGAGGATATTCCTGGAAAGGACTATCGTTTTTAAGGATATTCCTGAAAAAGTCTATCGTCCTTCAAGGATATTCCTTATAAGGAATTTCGTCCTGTAAACATAGTCCTGAAAAAGACTATCGTCCTTCAAGGATATTCCTTAAAAGGGCTATCGCCCTTCGAGGATATGCCTGAAAAGGACTATCGTCCTACAAGGATATTCCTGAAAAAGACTATCGTCCTTCAAGGATATTCCTGAAAAGGACTATCGTGCTACAAGGGCATTTAGTCTTGAAAAAGACTATCGTCCTTCAAGAATATTCCTGAAAAGGACTATCGTCTCTCAAACGTAGTCCTGAAACGGACTATCGTCCTTCAAACGTAGTCCTGAAAAGGACTATCGTCCTTCAAGGATATTCCACAAAAGGACTATCGTCCTTCGAGGATAATTCTGAAAAGAACTATCGTCCTTCAAGAATATTCCTAATAGTGACTCTCGTTCTTCAAGGATATTCCTGAAAAAGTCTATCGTTTTTCAAGGATATTCGTGAAAAGAACTATCGTCCTTCAAGAATATTCTTAATAGTGACTATCGTTCTTCAAGGATATTCCTGAAAAGGACTATCATCCTTCAAGGATATTTGTGAAAAGGACTACCGTCTTTCAAGGATATTCCTGAAAAGGACTATCGTCCTTCAAGGATATTCCTGTAAAGGACTATCGTCTTTCGAGGATATTCCGGAAAAGGACTATCGTCCTTCGAGGATATTCCTGAAAAGGACTATCGTCCTTCAAGGATATTCCTGAAAAGGACTATCGTCCTTAAAGAATATTCCTGAAAAGGACTATCGTCCTTCAAGGATATTCCTGAAAAAGACTATCGTCCTTCGAGGATATTCCTGAAAAGGGCTATCGTCCTTCGAGGATATTCCTGAAAGGGACTATCGTCCTTCAAGGATATTCCTGAAAAAGACTATCGTCCTTCAAGGATATTCCTTATAAGGAATTTCGTCCTTAAAGGATATTCCTGAAAAGGATTATCGTCCTTCAAGGATAATCCTTAAAAGGACTATCGTCCGTCAAACAGCCTTGAAAAGGACTATTGTCCTTCAAGGATATTCCTGAAAAGGACTTTCGTCCTTCAAGGATATTCCTGAAAAGAACTACGTCCTTCAAGGATATTCTTGACACGGACTATCGTCCTTCGAGGATATTCCTGGAAAGGACTATGGTTCTTCAAGGATATTCCTGAAAGTGACTATCGTCCTTCGGGGATATTCCTGAAAAGGACTATCGTTTTTCAAGGATATTCCTGAAAAGGACTATCGTTTTTCAAGGATATTCCTAAAAAGGACAAACGTCCTTCAAGGATATTCCTGAAAAGGACAATCGTCCTTCAAGGAAATTCCTGAAAAGGACTATCGTCCTTCAAGGATATTCCTCAAAAGGACTATCGTCCTACAAGGATATTCCTGAAAAAAACTATCGTCCTTCGAGGATATTCCTGAAAAGGACTATCGTTTTTCAAGGATATTCCTGATAAGGAATTTCGTCCTGTAAACATAGTCCTGAAAAAGACTATCATCCTTCAAGAACATTCCTGAAAAGGACTATCGTTTTTTAAGCATATTCCTGAAAAGGACTATCGTTTTTCAAGGATATTCCTGAAAAGGACTGTCGTCCTTCAAAAATATTCCTGATAAGGAATTTCGTTTTAACTACCATCCTTCAAACGTGGTCCTGAAAAGGTCTATCATCCTTCGAGGATATTCCTGAAAAGGACTATCGTCCTTAAAGGATATCCCTGAAAAGGACTATCGTCCTTAAAGAATATTCCTGAAAAGGACTATCGTCCTTCAAGGATATTCCTGAAAAAGACTATGGTCCTTCAAGGATATTCCTTATAAGGAATTTCGTTCTTAAAGGATATTCCTGAAAAGGATTATCGTCCTTCAAGGATAATCCTGAAAAGGAGTATCATCCGTCAAACAGCCCTGAAAAGGACTATTTTCCTTCAAGGATATTCCTGAAAAGGACTTTCGTCCTTCAAGGATATTCCTGAAAAGGACTATCGTCTTTCGAGGATATTCCGGAAAAGGACTATCGTCCTTCGAGGATATTCCTGAAAAGGACTATCGTCCTTCAAGGATATTCCTGAAAAGGACTATCGTCCTTCAAGAATATTCCTGAAAAGGACTATCGTTCTTCAAAGATATCCCTGAAAAGGACTATCGTCCTTCAAGGATATTCCTGAAATTAACTACCATCCTTCAAACGTGGTCCTGAAAAGGTCTATCATCCTTCGAGGATATTCCTGAAAAGGACTATCGTCCTTAAAGGATATCCCTGAAAAGGACTATCGTCCTTAAAGAATATTCCTGAAAAGGACTATCGTCCTTCAAGGATATTCCTGAAAAAGACTATGGTCCTTCAAGGATATTCCTTATAAGGAATTTCGTTCTTAAAGGATATTCCTGAAAAGGATTATCGTCCTTCAAGGATAATCCTGAAAAGGAGTATCATCCGTCAAACAGCCCTGAAAAGGACTATTTTCCTTCAAGGATATTCCTGAAAAGGACTTTCGTCCTTCAAGGATATTCCTGAAAAGGACTATCGTCTTTCGAGGATATTCCGGAAAAGGACTATCGTCCTTCGAGGATATTCCTGAAAAGGACTATCGTCCTTCAAGGATATTCCTGAAAAGGACTATCGTCCTTCAAGAATATTCCTGAAAAGGACTATCGTTCTTCAAAGATATCCCTGAAAAGGACTATCGTCCTTCAAGGATATTCCTGAAATTAACTACCATCCTTCAAACGTGGTCCTGAAAAGGTCTATCATCCTTCGAGGATATTCCTGAAAAGGACTATCGTCCTTAAAGGATATCCCTGAAAAGGACTATCGTCCTTAAAGAATATTCCTGAAAAGGACTATCGTCCTTCAAGGATATTCCTGAAAAAGACTATGGTCCTTCAAGGATATTCCTTATAAGGAATTTCGTTCTTAAAGGATATTCCTGAAAAGGATTATCGTCCTTCAAGGATAATCCTGAAAAGGAGTATCGTCCGTCAAACAGCCCTGAAAAGGACTATTTTCCTTCAAGGATATTCCTGAAAAGAACTATTGTTCTTCAAGGATTTTCCTGAAAAGGACTATCGTCCTTCGGGGATATTCCTGAAAAGGATTTTTTTTTTTAAAGGATACTTTTTATAAGGAATTTCGTCCTTAAAGGATATTCCTAAAAAGGACTAATGTCCTTCAAGGATATTCCTGAAAAGGACTATCGTCCTACTAGGATATTCCTGAAAAAGACTATCGTCCTTCAAGGATATTCCTGAAAAGGACTATTGTCCTTCAAGGATATTCCTGAAAAGGACTATCGTTTTTCAAGGATATTCCTGAAAAGGACTGTCGTCCTTCAAAAATATTCCTGATAAGGAATTTCGTTTTATAAAGGATAGTCCTGAAAAGGAATATCATCCTTCGAAGATAATTCTGAAAAGGGCTATTGTCCTTCGAGGATATTCCTGAAAAGGACTATTGTCCTTCAAGGATATTCCTGAAAAGGACTATAGTCTTTCAAGGATATTACTACAAAAAATTTGTCCTTCAAACAAAGTCCTGAAAAGGACTATCGTCCTTCAAGAATATTCCTGAAATGGACTATCGTTCTTTTAGGATATTCCTGAAAAGGACTATCGACCTTCAAGAATATTCCTGAAAAGGACTATCGTTCTTCATAGATATCCCTGAAAAGGACTATCGTCCTTCAAGGATATTCCTGAAATTAACTACCATCCTTCAAACGTGGTCCTGAAAAGGTCTATCATCCTTCGAGGATATTCCTGAAAAGGACTATCGTCCTTAAAGGATATCCCTGAAAAGGACTATCGTCCTTAAAGAATATTCCTGAAAAGGAATATCGTCCTTCAAGGATATTCCTGAAAAAGACTATGGTCCTTCAAGGATATTCCTTATAAGGAATTTCGTTCTTAAAGGATATTCTTGAAAAAGATTATCGTCCTTCAAGGATAATCCTAAAAAGGAGTATCGTCCGTCAAACAGCCCTGAAAAGGACTATTTTCCTTCAAAGATATTCCTGAAAAGGACTATCGTCCTTCAAGGATATTCCTGAAAAGGACTATCGTCCTTCAAGGATATTTCTGAAAAGGACTATCGTTTTTCAAGGATATTCCTGATAAGGAATTTCGTCCTTAAAGGATATTCCTGAAAAGAACTATCGTCCTTCAAGGATATTCCTGACACGGACTATCGTCCTTCGAGGATATTCCTGAAAGGACTATCGTTTTTCTAGGATATTCCTGAAAAAGACTATCGTCCTTCAAGGATATTCCAGATAAGGAATTTCGTCCTTCAAGGATATACCTGAAACAGACAAACGTCCTTCAAGGATATTCCTGAAAAGGATTATCGTCCTTCAAGGATAATCCTGAAAAGGACTATTGTCCTTAAAGGATATTCCGGAAAAGGACAAACGTCCTTCAAGGATATTCCTGAAAAGGTCTATTGTTCTTCAAGGATTTTCCTGAAAAGGACTATCGTCCTTCGGGGATATTCCTGAAAAGGACGTTTTTTTTTAAAGGATATTCCTGATAAGGAATTTCGTCCTTAAAGGATATTCCTAAAAAGGACTTATGTCCTTCAAGGATAATCCTGAAAAGGACTATTGTCCTTAAAGGATATTCCGGAAAAGGACAAACGTCCTTCAAGGATATTCCTGAAAAGGTCTATTGTTCTTCAAGGATTTTCCTGAAAAGGACTATCGTCCTACTAGGATATTCCTGAAAAAGACTATCGACCTTCAAGAATATTCCTGAAAAGGACTATCGTTCTTCATAGATATCCCTGAAAAGGACTATCGTCCTTCAAGGATATTCCTGAAATTAACTACCATCCTTCAAACGTGGTCCTGAAAAGGTCTATCATCCTTCGAGGATATTCCTGAAAAGGACTATCGTCCTTAAAGGATATCCCTGAAAAGGACTATCGTCCTTAAAGAATATTCCTGAAAAGGAATATCGTCCTTCAAGGATATTCCTGAAAAAGACTATGGTCCTTCAAGGATATTCCTTATAAGGAATTTCGTTCTTAAAGGATATTCTTGAAAAAGATTATCGTCCTTCAAGGATAATCCTGAAAAGGAGTATCGTCCGTCAAACAGCCCTGAAAAGGACTATTTTCCTTCAAAGATATTCCTGAAAAGGACTATCGTCCTTCAAGGATATTCCTGAAAAGGACTATCGTCCTTCAAGGATATTTCTGAAAAGGACTATCGTTTTTCAAGGATATTCCTGATAAGGAATTTCGTCCTTAAAGGATATTCCTGAAAAGAACTATCGTCCTTCAAGGATATTCCTGACACGGACTATCGTCCTTCGAGGATATTCCTGAAAGGACTATCGTTTTTCTAGGATATTCCTGAAAAAGACTATCGTCCTTCAGGGATATTCCAGATAAGGAATTTCGTCCTTCAAGGATATACCTGAAACAGACAAACGTCCTTCAAGGATATTCCTGAAAAGGATTATCGTCCTTCAAGGATAATCCTGAAAAGGACTATTGTCCTTAAAGGATATTCCGGAAAAGGACAAACGTCCTTCAAGGATATTCCTGAAAAGGTCTATTGTTCTTCAAGGATTTTCGTGAAAAGGACTATCGTCCTTCGGGGATATTCCTGAAAAAGACGTTTTTTTTTAAAGGATATTCCTGATAAGGAATTTCGTCCTTAAAGGATATTCCTAAAAAGGACTTATGTCCTTCAAGGATATTCCTGAAAAGGACTATCGTCCTACTAGGATATTCCTGAAAAAGACTCTCGTCCTTCAAGGATATTCCTGAAAAGGACTATTGTCCTTCAAGGATATTCCTGAAAAGGACTATCGTCCGTCAAGGATATTCCTGAAAAGGACTATCGTCCTACGAGGATATTCCTGAAAAGTACTTTCGTCCTTCAAGGATATTCCTGAAGAAGACTATCGTCCTTCAAGGATATTCCTTATAAGGAATTTCGTCCTTAAAGGATATTCCTGAAAAGGATTATCGTCCTTCAAGGATAATCCTGAAACGGACTTTCATCCTTTAAGGATATTCCTTAAAAGGACTATCGTCCTTCAAGGAAATTCCTGAAAAGGACTATCGTGTTTCAAGGATATTCCTGATAAGGAATTTCGTCCTTAAAGGATATTCCTGAAAAGGACTATCGTCCTTCAAGGATATTCCTGAAAAGGACTATCGTCCTTCGAAGATATTCCTGAAAAGGACTATCGTCCTTCGAGAATATTCCTGAAAAGGACTATCGTCCTTCAAGGATATTCCAGATAAGGACTATTGTCCTTCAAGGATATTCCTGAAAAGGACTATCGTTTTTCAAGGATATTCCTGAAAAGGACTATCGTCCTTCAAGGAGATTCCAGATAAGAAATTTCGTCCTTAAAGGATAGTCCTGAAAAGGAATATCGTCCTTCGAGGATATTCCTGAAAAGGGCTATCGTCCTTCGAGGGTATTCCTGAAAAGGACTATCGTCCTACAAAGATATTCCAGAAAAAGACTATCGATTTTCAAGGATATTCCTGATAAGGAATTTCGTCCTTAAAGGATATTCCTGAAAAGAACTATTGTCCTTCACCGATATTTTTGAAAAGGACTATCGTCCTTCGAGGATATTCCTGGAAAGGACTATCGTTTTTAAGGATATTCCTGAAAAAGACTATCGTCCTTCAAGGATATTCCTTATAAGGAATTTCGTCCTGTAAACATAGTCCTGAAAAAGACTATCGTCCTTCAAGGATATTCCTTAAAAGGGCTATCGCCCTTCGAGGATATGCCTGAAAAGGACTATCGTCCTACAAGGATATTCCTGAAAAAGAGTATCGTCCTTCAAGGATATTCCTGAAAAGGACTATCGTGCTACAAGGGCATTTAGTCTTGAAAAAGACTATCGTCCTTCAAGAATATTCCTGAAAAGGACTATCGTCTCTCAAACGTAGTCCTGAAACGGACTATCGTCCTTCAAACGTAGTCCTGAAAAGGACTATCGTCCTTCAAGGATATTCCACAAAAGGACTATCGTCCTTCGAGGATAATTCTGAAAAGAACTATCGTTCTTCAAGGATATTCCTGAAAAAGTCTATCGTTTTTCAAGGATATTCGTGAAAAGAACTATCGTCCTTCAAGAATATTCCTAATAGTGACTATCGTTCTTCAAGGATATTCCTGAAAAGGACTATCATCCTTCAAGGATATTTGTGAAAAGGACTACCGTCTTTCAAGGATATTCCTGAAAAGGACTATCGTCCTTCAAGGATATTCCTGTAAAGGACTATCGTCCTTCGAGGATATTCCTGAAAAGGACTATCGTCCTTCAAGGATATTCCTGAAAAGGACTATCGTCCTTAAAGAATATTCCTGAAAAGGACTATCGTCCTTCAAGGATATTCCTGAAAAAGACTATCGTCCTTCGAGGATATTCCTGAAAAGGGCTATCGTCCTTCGAGGATATTCCTGAAAGGGACTATCGTCCTTCAAGGATATTCCTGAAAAAGACTATCGTCCTTCAAGGATATTCCTTATAAGGAATTTCGTCCTTAAAGGATATTCCTGAAAAGGATTATCGTCCTTCAAGGATAATCCTTAAAAGGACTATCGTCCGTCAAACAGCCTTGAAAAGGACTATTGTCCTTCAAGGATATTCCTGAAAAGAACTACGTCCTTCAAGGATATTCCTGACACGGACTATCGTCCTTCGAGGATATTCCTGGAAAGGACTATGGTTCTTCAAGGATATGCCTGAAAGTGACTATCGTCCTTCGGGGATATTCCTGAAAAGGACTATCGTTTTTCAAGGATATTCCTGAAAAGGACTATCGTTTTTCAAGGATATTCCTAAAAAGGACAAACGTCCTTCAAGGATATTCCTGAAAAGGACAATCGTCCTTCAAGGAAATTCCTGAAAAGGACTATCGTCCTTCAAGGATATTCCTCAAAAGGACTATCGTCCTACAAGGATATTCCTGAAAAAAACTATCGTCCTTCGAGGATATTCCTGAAAAGGACTATCGTTTTTCAAGGATATTCCTGATAAGGAATTTCGTCCTGTAAACATAGTCCTGAAAAAGACTATCATCCTTCAAGAACATTCCTGAAAAGGACTATCGTTTTTTAAGCATATTCCTGAAAAGGACTATCGTTTTTCAAGGATATTCCTGAAAAGGACTGTCGTCCTTCAAAAATATTCCTGATAAGGAATTTCGTTTTAACTACCATCCTTCAAACGTGGTCCTGAAAAGGTCTATCATCCTTCGAGGATATTCCTGAAAAGGACTATCGTCTTTAAAGGATATCCCTGAAAAGGACTATCGTCCTTAAAGAATATTCCTGAAAAGGACTATCGTCCTTCAAGGATATTCCTGAAAAAGACTATGGTCCTTCAAGGATATTCCTTATAAGGAATTTCGTTCTTAAAGGATATTCCTGAAAAGGATTATCGTCCTTCAAGGATAATCCTGAAAAGGAGTATCATCCGTCAAACAGCCCTGAAAAGGACTATTTTCCTTCAAGGATATTCCTGAAAAGGACTTTCGTCCTTCAAGGATATTCCTGAAAAGGACTATCGTCTTTCGAGGATATTCCGGAAAAGGACTATCGTCCTTCGAGGATATTCCTGAAAAGGACTATCGTCCTTCAAGGATATTCCTGAAAAGGACTATCGTTCTTCAAGAATATTCCTGAAAAGGACTATCGTTCTTCAAAGATATCCCTGAAAAGGACTATCGTCCTTCAAGGATATTCCTGAAATTAACTACCATCCTTCAAACGTGGTCCTGAAAAGGTCTATCATCCTTCGAGGATATTCCTGAAAAGGACTATCGTCCTTAAAGGATATCCCTGAAAAGGACTATCGTCCTTAAAGAATATTCCTGAAAAGGACTATCGTCCTTCGAGGATATTCCTGAAAAGGACTATCGTCCTTCAAGGATATTCCTGAAAAGGACTATCGTCCTTCGAGGATATTCCTGAAAAGGACTATCGTTTTTCAAGGATATTCCTGATAAGGAATTTCGTCCTTAAAGGATATTCCTGAAAAGAACTATCGTCCTTCAAGGATATTCCTGACACGGACTATCATCCTTCGAGGATATTCCTGAAAGGACTATCGTTTTTCTAGGATATTCCTGAAAAAGACTTTCGTCCTTCAAGGATATTCCAGATAAGGAATTTCGTCCTTCAAGGATATTCCTGAAACAGACAAACGTCCTTCAAGGATATTCCTGAAAAGGATTATCGTCCTTCAAGGATAATCCTGAAAAGGACTATTGTCCTTAAAGGATATTCCTGAAAAGGACAAACGTCCTTCAAGGATATTTTTGAAAAGGACTATTGTTCTTCAAGGATTTTCCTGAAAAGGACTATCGTCCTTCGGGGATATTCCTGAAAAGGA
Source organism: Leucoptera coffeella (assembly GCA_030578115.1). Lineage (NCBI taxonomy): Eukaryota > Metazoa > Arthropoda > Insecta > Lepidoptera > Lyonetiidae > Leucoptera > Leucoptera coffeella. Next base: position 242,893 of record JAMBLF010000402.1, read on the forward strand.
CTTTTTTTTTTAAAGGATATTCCTTATAAGGAATTTCGTCCTTAAAGGATATTCCTAAAAAGGACTAATGTCCTTCAAGGATATTCCTGAAAAGGACTATCGTCCTACTAGGATATTCCTGAAAAAGACTATCGTCCTTCAAGGATATTCCTGAAAAGGACTATTGTCCTTCAAGGATATTCCTGAAAAGGACTATCGTTTTTCAAGGATATTCCTGAAAAGGACTGTCGTCCTTCAAAAATATTCCTGATAAGGAATTTCGTTTTATAAAGGATAGTCCTGAAAAGGAATATCATCCTTCGAAGATAATTCTGAAAAGGGCTATTGTCCTTCGAGGATATTCCTGAAAAGGACTATTGTCCTTCAAGGATATTCCTGAAAAGGACTATAGTCTTTCAAGGATATTACTACAAAAAATTTGTCCTTCAAACAAAGTCCTGAAAAGGACTATCGTCCTTCAAGAATATTCCTGAAATGGACTATCGTTCTTTTAGGAAATTCCTGAAAAGGACTATCGTCCTTCAAGGATATTCCTCAAAAGGACTATCGTCCTACAAGGATATTCCTGAAAAAAACTATCGTCCTTCGAGGATATTCCTGAAAAGGACTATCGTTTTTCAAGGATATTCCTGATAAGGAATTTCGTCCTGTAAACATAGTCCTGAAAAAGACTATCATCCTTCAAGAACATTCCTGAAAAGGACTATCGTTTTTTAAGCATATTCCTGAAAGGACTATCGTTTTTCAAGGATATTCCTGAAAAGGACTATCGTCCTTCAAAAATATTCCTGATAAGGAATTTCGTTTTAACTACCATCCTTCAAACGTGGTCCTGAAAAGGTCTATCATCCTTCGAGGATATTCCTGAAAAGGACTATCGTCCTTAAAGGATATCCCTGAAAAGGACTATCGTCCTTAAAGAATATTCCTGAAAAGGACTATCGTCCTTCAAGGATATTCCTGAAAAAGACTATGGTCCTTCAAGGATATTCCTTATAAGGAATTTCGTTCTTAAAGGATATTCCTGAAAAGGATTATCGTCCTTCAAGGATAATCCTGAAAAGGAGTATCATCCGTCAAACAGCCCTGAAAAGGACTATTTTCCTTCAAGGATATTCCTGAAAAGGACTTTCGTCCTTCAAGGATATTCCTGAAAAGGACTATCGTCTTTCGAGGATATTCCGGAAAAGGACTATCGTCCTTCGAGGATATTCCTGAAAAGGACTATCGTCCTTCAAGGATATTCCTGAAAAGGACTATCGTCCTTCAAGAATATTCCTGAAAAGGACTATCGTTCTTCAAAGATATCCCTGAAAAGGACTATCGTCCTTCAAGGATATTCCTGAAATTAACTACCATCCTTCAAACGTGGTCCTGAAAAGGTCTATCATCCTTCGAGGATATTCCTGAAAAGGACTATCGTCCTTAAAGGATATCCCTGAAAAGGACTATCGTCCTTAAAGAATATTCCTGAAAAGGACTATCGTCCTTTAAGGATATTCCTGAAAAAGACTATGGTCCTTCAAGGATATTCCTTATAAGGAATTTCGTTCTTAAAGGATATTCCTGAAAAGGATTATCGTCCTTCAAGGATAATTCTGAAAAGGAGTATCGTCCGTCAAACAGCCCTGAAAAGGACTATTTTCCTTCAAGGATATTCCTGAAAAGGACTTTCGTCCTTCAAGGATATTCCTGAAAAGGACTATCGTCTTTCGAGGATATTCCGAAAAAGGACTATCGTCCTTCGAGGATATTCCTGAAAAGGACTATCGTCCTTCAAGGATATTCCTGAAAAGGACTATCGTCCTTCGAGGATATTCCTGAAAAGGACTATCGTTTTTCAAGGATATTCCTGATAAGGAATTTCGTCCTTAAAGGATATTCCTGAAAAGGACTATCGTCTTTCGAGGATATTCCGGAAAAGGACTATCGTCCTTCGAGGATATTCCTGAAAAGGACTATCGTCCTTCAAGGATATTCCTGAAAAGGACTATCGTCCTTCGAGGATATTCCTGAAAAGGACTATCGTTTTTCAAGGATATTCCTGATAAGGAATTTCGTCCTTAAAGGATATTCCTGAAAAGAACTATCGTCCTTCAAGGATATTCCTGACACGGACTATCGTTTTTCAAGGATATTCCTGATAAGGAATTTCGTCCTGTAAACATAGTCCTGAAAAAGACTATCATCCTTCAAGAACATTCCTGAAAAGGACTATCGTTTTTTAAGCATATTCCTGAAAAGGACTGTCGTCCTTCAAAAATATTCCTGAAAAGGACTATCGTCCTTCAAGGATATTCCTGAAAAAGACTATGGTCCTTCAAGGATATTCCTTATAAGGAATTTCGTTCTTAAAGGATATTCTTGAAAAGGATTATCGTCCTTCAAGGATAATCCTGAAAAGGAGTATCGTCCGTCAAACAGCCCTGAAAAGGACTATTTTCCTTCAAGGATATTCCTGAAAAGGACTTTCGTCCTTCAAGGATATTCCTGAAAAGGACTATCGTCTTTCGAGGATATTCCGGAAAAGGACTATCGTCCTTCGAGGATATTCCTGAAAAGGACTATCGTCCTTCAAGGATATTCCTGAAAAGGACTATCGTCCTTCAAGAATATTCCTGAAAAGGACTATCGTTCTTCAAAGATATCCCTGAAAAGGACTATCGTCCTTCAAGGATATTCCTGAAATTAACTACCATTTTCAAACGTGGTCCTGAAAAGGTCTATCATCCTTCGAGGATATTCCTGAAAAGGACTGTCGTCCTTCAAGGATATTCCTGAAAAGGACTATCGTCCTTCGAGGATATTCCTGAAAAGGACTATCGTTTTTCAAGGATATTCCTGATAAGGAATTTCGTCCTTAAAGGATATTCCTGAAAAGAACTATCGTCCTTCAAGGATATTCCTGACACGGACTATCGTTTTTCAAGGATATTCCTGATAAGGAATTTCGTCCTGTAAACATAGTCCTGAAAAAGACTATCATCCTTCAAGAACATTCCTGAAAAGGACTATCGTTTTTTAAGCATATTCCTGAAAAGGACTGTCGTCCTTCAAAAATATTCCTGAAAAGGACTATCGTCCTTCAAGGATATTCCTGAAAAAGACTATGGTCCTTCAAGGATATTCCTTATAAGGAATTTCGTTCTTAAAGGATATTCTTGAAAAGGATTATCGTCCTTCAAGGATAATCCTGAAAAGGAGTATCGTCCGTCAAACAACCCTGAAAAGGACTATTTTCCTTCAAGGATATTCCTGAAAAGGACTTTCGTCCTTCAAGGATATTCCTGAAAAGGACTATCGTCTTTCGAGGATATTCCGGAAAAGGACTATCGTCCTTCGAGGATATTCCTGAAAAGGACTATCGTCCTTCAAGGATATTCCTGAAAAGGACTATCGTCCTTCAAGAATATTCCTGAAAAGGACTATCGTTCTTCAAAGATATCCCTGAAAAGGACTATCGTCCTTCAAGGATATTCCTGAAATTAACTACCATCCTTCAAACGTGGTCCTGAAAAGGTCTATCATCCTTCGAGGATATTCCTGAAAAGGACTATCGTCCATCAAGGATATTCCTGAATGGGACCATCGTCCTTCAAGGTTATTCCTGAAAAGGACTATCGTCCTACAAGGATATTCCTGAAAAAGACTATCGTCCTTCAAGGATATTCCTGATAAGGAATTTCGTCCTTAAAGGATATTCCTGAAAAGGACTATCGTTTTTCAAGGAAAAAGTCCTGAAAAAGTCCTGAAAAAGACTATTGTTCTTCAAGAATATTCCTGAAAAGGACTATCGTCCTTCAAACGTAGTCCTGAAAAGGACTATCGTCTTTCAAGGATATTCCTGAAAAAGACTATCGTCCTTCAAGGATATTCCTGAAAAAGTCTTTTGTCCGCCAAACATAGTCCTGAAAACAACTATCATCCTTCAAGGATATTACTGAAAAGGGATATCGTCCTTCAAATATTTTCCTGAAAAGGACTATCGTCTTTCAAGGATATTCCTGAAAAGAACTATCCGTCTTCAAGGATTCCTGAAAAGGACTATCGTCCTTCAAGGATATTCCTGAAAAGGACTATCCGTCTTCAAGGATATTCCTGAAAAGGACTATCTTTCAGAAAGAAAGAAAGAAGAAAAGTCTGAGCCTTGTCAATTTGAGTTTCCTAAATACACCTAGATTCCTATCTACACAGATGGATTTAAAATAGAGCGTGGTACCTGTGCTGGGGTTTTCTCTGAAGATCTCAACATTAGGATAGCCACTCCTCTAGGCACGTATAACACAGTGTTTCAAGCAAAATGTATGGGAATCTACCTGGCAGCTTATGCCATACTGTCCAGAGAGGTGAAAAATTTTCCTATTAGGATCTTTTCTGACAGTATGGCGACCCTGCTAGCGCTTAAAAGTAACACAATAAACTCCAACCTCGTTCTGGAATGCCATGAGCTACTCAACAGGATAGGTGCTAACAACATGGTTACTCTACAATGGATTAAAGGACACAGTGAATCTAGAGGAAATGATGCTGCAGATGAGCTCGCAAGACGTGGCTCAGATATGAAGCCGTTTGGACCAGAACCCTTGGTTCCTCTATCATTCAACCAAATTAGATCACTGCTAAGACAGAACACCAGAAACAAACACAATTCCTTGTGGGCTAATGCCACTGAGTATAAACAAGCTAGGGACGCACTTCCAGTTATTAACTCAGGGTTATCAAGAAACCTTTTGAAACTAAGCAAATCCGATCTAAGGGTTGTTACGTATGCACTTACTGGTCATGGTCCCTTTAACAAGCACCTTTATGTTTTAGGAGTGACGGACAGTCCCCTGTGCAGAGCATGCATGGAGACTGAGGAGACAGCTGCGCATGTTCTCTTGCAGTGCGAGGAAACAGCTATCTATAGGCGAATGCACTTCGGCGAAGCTGCTGGGAGCGAGCTGAAAACGCTTGTCGCAAACACCAAAGGCCTTCTGGGATACTTTGGGGAGCTGGGGTGGTTTGAGTGACCTTCGTCTCAATACGCAAAATAGGCGCTAGTCGTCGAGTTGCGGACACTAAACCGGCTTCTATCTAGGACTATCTTTCTTCAAGGATATTTCTGAAAAGGACTATCGTTTTTCAAGGATATACCTGAAAAGGACTATCGTCCTTCAAGGATATTCCTGAAAAGGACTATCGTCCTTCAAGGATATTCTTGAAAAGGACTATCGTCCTTCAAAGATATTATTATAATCTATCTATGATCATTGTCACTAAATTGTAATTTTCAGGAGGATCCTTGTAAGTAAATAGTAACTTTCAGGAAGATCCTTGTAAGTACATTGTAATTTACAGGACGATCCGTGTCACTAAATTGTAACTTTCAGGAAGATCCTTGTTAGTAAATTGAAACTTTCAGGAAGATCCTTGTAAGTAAATTGTAATTTTCAGGACGATCCGTGTCACTAAGTTGTAACTTTCAGGAGGATCCTAGTCACTAATTTGTAACTTTCAGGAAGATCTTTGTTAGTAAATTGTAACTTTCAGTATGATCCTTGTAAGTAAATAGTAACTTTCAGGAAGATCGTTGTAAGTAAATTGTAATTTTCAGGATGATCTTTGTAAGTAAATAGTAACTTTCAGGAAGATCGTTGTAAGTAAATTGTAATTTTCAGGATGATCCTTGTAAGTAAATTGTAACTTTCAGTATGATTATTGTCACTTAATTGTAACTTTGAGGAAGATCCTTGTAAATAAATAGTAACTTTCAGGAAGATCGTTGTAAGTAAATTGTAATTTTCAGGATGATCCTTGTAAGTAAATTGTAACTTTCAGTATGATCCTTGTAAGTGAATTGTAACTTTCAGGAAGATCGTTGTAAGTAAATTGTAATTTTCAGGATGATCCTTGTAAGTAAATTGTAACTTTCAGTATGATCATTGTCACTTAATTGTAACTTTGAGGAAGATCCTTGTAAGTAAATAGTAACTTTCAGGAAGATCGTTGTAAGTAAATTGTAATTTTCAGTATGATCCTTGTAAGTGAATTGTAACTTTCAGGAAGATCGTTGTAAGTAAATTGTAATTTTCAGGATGATCCTTGTAAGTAATTGTAACTTTCAGTATGATCATTGTCACTTAATTGTAACTTTGAGGAAGATCCTTGTAAGTAAATAGTAACTTTCAGGAAGATCGTTGTAAGTAAATAGTAACTTTCAGGAGGATCCTTGTAAGTAAATAGTAACTTTCAGGAAGATCGTTGTAAGTAAATTGTAATTTTCAGGATGATTCTTGTAAATAAATTGTATTTTTCAGTATGATCATTGTCACTTAATTGTAACTTTCAGGAAGATCCTTGTAAGTAAATAGTAACTTTCAGGAAGATCGTTGTAAGTAAATTGTAATTTTCAGGATGATCCTTGTAAGTAAATTGTAACTTTCAGTATGATCCTTGTAAGTAAATAGTAACTTTCAGGTAGATCGTTGTAAGTAAATTGTATTTTTCAGTATGATCATTGTCACTTAATTGTAACTTTCAGGAAGATCGTTGTGAGTAAATTGTAATTTTCAGGATGATTCTTGTAAGAAAATTGTAACTTTCAGTATGATCATTGTCACTTAATTGTAACTTTCAGGAAGATCCTTGTAAGTAAATAGTAACTTTCAGAAAGATCGTTGTAAGTAAATTGTAATTTTCAGGATGATTCTTGTAAGTAAATTGTAACTTTCAGTATGATCATTGTCACTTAATTGTAACTTTCAGGAAGATCCTTGTAAGTAAATAGTAACTTTCAGGAAGATCGTTGTAAGTAAATTGTAATTTTCAGGATGATCCTTGTAAGTAAATAGTAACTTTCAGGAAGATCGTTGTAAGTAAATTGTAATTTTCAGGATGATCCTTGTAAGTAAATTGTAACTTTCAGTATGATCATTGTCACTTAATTGTAACTTTGAGGAAGATCCTTGTAAGTAAATAGTAACTTTCAGGAAGATCGTTGTAAGTAAATAGTAACTTTCAGGAGGATCCTTGTAAGTAAATAGTAACTTTCAGGAAGATCGTTGTAAGTAAATTGTAATTTTCAGGATGATTCTTGTAAATAAATTGTAACTTTCAGTATGATCATTGTCACTTAATTGTAACTTTCAGGAAGATCCTTGTAAGTAAATAGTAACTTTCAGGAAGATCGTTGTAAGTAAATTGTAATTTTCAGGATGATCCTTGTAAGTAAATTGTAACTTTCAGTATGATCCTTGTAAGTAAATTGTAACTTTCAGTATGATCCTTGTAAGTAAATAGTAACTTTCAGGTAGATCGTTGTAAGTAAATAGTAACTTTCAGGAGGATCCTTGTAAGTAAATAGTAACTTTCAGGAAGATCGTTGTAAGTAAATTGTAATTTTCAGGATGATTCTTGTAAGTAAATTGTAACTTTCAGTATGATCATTGTCACTTAATTGTAACTTTCAGGAAGATCCTTGTAAGTAAATAGTAACTTTCAGGAAGATCGTTGTAAGTAAATTGTAATTTTCAGGATGATTCTTGTAAGTAAATTGTATTTTTCAGTATGATCATTGTCACTTAATTGTAACTTTCAGGAAGATCCTTGTAAGTAAATAGTAACTTTCAGGAAGATCGTTGTAAGTAAATAGTAACTTTCAGGTAGATCGTTGTAAGTAAATAGTAACTTTCAGGAGGATCCTTGTAAGTAAATAAATAGTAACTTTCAGGAAGATCGTTGTAAGTAAATTGTAATTTTCAGGATGATTCTTGTAAGTAAATTGTAACTTTCAGTATGATCATTGTCACTTAATTGTAACTTTCAGGAAGATCCTTGTAAGTAAATAGTAACTTTCAGGAAGATCGTTGTAAGTAAATTGTAATTTTCAGGATGATTCTTGTAAGTAAATTGTAACTTTCAGTATGATCATTGTCACGTAATTGTAACTTTCAGGAAGATCCTTGTAAGTAAATAGTAACTTTCAGGAAGATCGTTGTAAGTAAATTGTAATTTTCAGGATGATCCTTGTAAGTAAATAGTAACTTTCAGGAAGATCGTTGTAAGTAAATTGTAATTTTCAGGATGATCCTTGTAAGTAAATTGTAACTTTCAGTATGATCATTGTCACTTAATTGTAACTTTCAGGAAGATTCTTGTTAGTAAATTGTAACTTTCGAGATGATCTTTGTCACTAAAATGTAATTTTCAGGTTTATCCTTGTAGGTAGATATTAACTTTCAGGAAGATCCATGTAACAAGAATGTAATTTTCAGGATGATCTTTGTTACAAAATTGAAGTTTTTAATACCATGTTTGTAAATAAAACGTAATTTTCAGATCAGTATTTTCAAGTAAATTGTAATCTTCAGGATCGTGTATGCTTGTTAGTTTTTGTTTTATTCAGGACCATGTTTGTAAGTAATATTACATTGTCAGGACAAAGCCTTTTAGTAAATTTTTAATTTCGAAACCATGTGTGTAAATGAATTGTAATTTACAGAACCATTTTGTAAGTAAATTGTAATTTTTAGGATAATCAGACAAAAGTCCTGTATCTTAGGACTTGTAGCTAGGTACATAAGTGTGACATTATTCTATACTGACTATACGGAAACCGATTTATGGTGTGGTTTATGACAGTGTACGACAGTTGAGTCAAAAAATGAAAAAACAAATGCTTGTATTATTTTTGAAATTTCCTTTATTTATATTTCGATTTATACATTAAGTCATACGTCGTCCGTCTCAAATGTGAAATCGAAAGAAACAGTCTTAAACACTTTACAAAAGGTGTCTTCCACATTACTTAAAGAAAAAAATGCGTACATACTTGTACATTCGATCAATATATATTTACATACTTATAACCGTACAAAAATAAGAATTAATAATTATACGTATAATACCACAATTAAAGATTAAATTAAAACGTTCATCCGAGTTACATAAGACGTATAGTTTGCAATTTACATTAAAAATTATAATTTATTTACAAATAGGAATTAAAACGTGAGCTTGTAACGCCATACTTATTTATATATCTTTTAAATTAATTGCTCTATCTATTCATTCATTATATAAAGTGCCAACATGTTATTCAGTAACAGTCATACAATCTTATATTTAAACATAATAATGATTTATTATATAAAACCGTGCATATCTAAGTCTATATTACATTTACGTTCAATCATGTAAATAAGCGGATAATAACGACGCATATTCTCATATATAATAAATACTCCCCGTGGTAAATGTTACAAAATCTTCGCGTGAAAGGCATAACTAAAAAAATATTAAATGGAAAAAGCTCAATTTAAATATTTGTACAACAATTTTTATTCATTTTACAAGAAAATGTACGTCAGTTAACCCGTGGCCGAATAAATATTAAACGCGTTTTAATACCTTGAGTATCGTATAATGTTTGGACAATATATCAGTTCTTCATACAGCAAAGTAAATTTAATAAATTCATAGTTATGCCTTTTCGAATATACGGGTGAAGTAGCATGAGTTTTATTTCTTAAGAACATTGTAGGATAAGTTTGTATATCTACATGGCAACATTACGTATACTTTGCGAATTTCCATTTAGTATAGCAACACTGACTAGTTGAACCAAATATTATAGTGATTGCTGGTAACATTTTTTTATGTGTAAATGGTTTTTTTTGTATGTAAATATACTTAATGAATCTTAATAGACAAATAAAAGCTTCATAATTGAACATAATTATATTGAATTGAATAAAATAGTATAAGTCAGGTATTAAAAATTAATGGCGTCACATTTCAATACGTTAAATTATATAATTACAACTTAAGTGTTAACAAAGCGATTTACTACCTATTCGAAGGGGCGAAGATCGAATTTACAAAGGCTTACACCTATAACTAAAATTATCTATGTACACGGCAGTATACCTTAAACTTTTTAGTATTTAGTTAAACTAACTATACATTTTGTAATATACATTGACAGTTATACAACCGCCTAAATTATTTGTGATATTTTGTCCACGACACGAAATCTGAAGCTATTAGGCTTACAGCATAGACAACCTCATATGACACAAATTGGCTTTTAGGAATCTAATCACAGATGGCAGTAGATGTCACCTGGAGCCGGAGCAGAACTACTGAACTATCGCCTGCCTGAGCAAGGTAGATCAGGTCTGCGCCCCGTCTTCAATAGGCCTGAACCTCACGAACCCATCTTGGGTGACGAGCATGGTATTCCCGTCGTTTTCGTGAAGTTCATCTTGTGGTTGCGCGTAAGACGCTTCGTAGGCACAATTCCTCGGAGCCGGTTGGGGGTATCCCTCCTGAAAGCCGTACAGGTCTGAGCTCTGCGGTCTTTCTGGGAACCCTGCGTTCTTCCCTCGCTTCTGACTGCCACTGGATTGGGCCCTGGACGGAGAGTGCGTTCGTCTCTGCGAACTCCTGCCTTGGCAAGGGGGCTCACAATAGCCCCTGTTGTTCAAGGTCTGGATTCCTGACGCGTGGTAGGAGGCGTTCTCTGTGTTGTAGCCGTATTCATCCGGCAAATGCGGCTGGTGATAATGGTGGGTCTCGTAGCCCATTGTCATGCAGTTTTGGACGTTTTTGTTCTTAGCTTTGTGCTTCTTCCGTGGATTGCTATTCGTCCGGGACGAAGACCTGTCATGGGACGCGTGTTTGAAGTTATGAGACCCTCTGTGAGATCCTGAGTTCAAGTTTTGACTCCTAATGAAGTCGCTGTTGCTACCGTACTGTATGACGTTGTATTCGTGATCCATCGGATCATCGTGAAGCGCAGGATCACAGTTAGAGAAGTGATCGTCTGACGCCGATTCTATACCGTTATACCCTGCCATGTTTGGATGGTGTTTGATCAGGTGGTTCATGACTCCCTGACTGGAGGCTGCGTTGCTAGATTCAGTGGAACTACTGTGCCCCGCGTTGGCTATAGAGCTATGGCCGGAATAGTTTTCCGTGCCCGAATTATTATCACAGTGAGGGGGCAAGTTGTTCAGCTGGAATCTCTGGTGCTCTTGCAAGGGGCCTCCACAGCATTGGTCGGGCATGTTGGAATGGTGACCGGCTGTTTCGTATATGGGTTTACCCGTCCTCAGGGTATAAGTGTGGAGGTTCGTGTTGGTATTACAAATGGCAGGGTAGTCTGACTCGAACTGTTCGTTACTGGATCCGCCCGCGCAGGGGAATAGGCCTAAGCCGGAAATCTTGTGACCGTCAGTCTTCTCGTGTTGCAGAGAAGCGACGATACCGACTTTCAGACTTATGACCCAGGATATTAGGGCTACGATACTAATTTCTAGTAAACGCAAGGAGAATTGGTATCCCCATTGAAGCCAGTTGAACTTGGACATGCTGCTTTGATTTATACCAATGATGCCATAGATCTGAAGCGTCGCCACCAATACGAAGAGTAAGGCGGTCGCCAGATTTATGTGTATAGCTTGATATAAATTCTGGAATCCATGTATGTAGGTGTGGCTTTTCTTCTGCAGTATGGTTTTAAGCATCTTATACACGTACAAGTAACACAAACCTAACGTTAAACATATCATAATGTAAATAATTTGACATGTTAGTCCTAGTACCCTTTTTTCGGCGCCTTGAGGCGTCCTGTAAATAGTTTTATTATTCTCAAAGATATGCAACATTAAACACGACAATAAATGTAACGACCCCCCTATAATAACTGTGCGAGAACGGAACAAGAACGAACAGCACAACGTCTTGAAATTGATGCTATTCGTCAACAAGAACAGTATAGTACTAGCAAAAGCTATGGACAGGAAAATTTCTGGAACGTGCAGTAAAATTTCACTAATGAAAGTCGGGAGGGAATTATTAATATTATAGGGATCGTAGCACATGTAGAATATCCTCAGGAGACACACAAACACTAGAATCAAGTGGAGAATGATGAAGTAGTACTGCGTGAAGAGATGGGTGAACTTATTGTAGCAGATGATCTTAAAGATAGAATATACAGCCAGAATAGTGAACATTACAGTCGCTAAATAGATGTGGATGTTCCACGCGAACGGCCACGAGACTCCTTGCCTCTGCACTCCCTTGTCATGCTTCAACAACTTTTTATCAGCGTTGGAATTCACCAGATTATGGTACCTTTCCGTCGCAGTTTCTGGGTCTTTCAGCTCGAACCCTACCGTAGTGGCTGGCGTGTACCCGGCGCTTGTTTCGTTGCGTTCTCGCTTATCATATTGTAGGTTCCTCCGCGTATTTGTTTCTTGTCCTTGATTAACAACTAGAGGTCTATCTATAGTATTCATTTCTGGATCTAGAACAGCTAATACAGAACCTTCTGTAGATACGTCTCTTGCATCACTAAGTGTTACGGAGGAGTCTTTAGTGACGTAAATATCACTTTTTGAGCTCTTTTCTTGATTAGGCAAAGGTTTGGCCGTGACTGTTCTTAGAAGGACGTCAGGAATATCTTCTTTTCTACCGTTGGATCCTGACAGTATCCTGGATATGGTCGGGATGTTGAGGGAATTGGGGACGAAGTCTGTGAAGTTGGCTTGGTCTGACCCGTTGAAGCTGTCCATCTCTGAATCCGGCTGGAATTGAAAAGATTTCTTATTAGATAGTGTTATACATTAGTATTTAGTATGGCTATTGAACCATGTAAGAGTTGAGCTTTAGTGCTGGCATTTATATTGAGTAATACAGAAAAAGGTTTTGGAAATACACAATATGATACAAGATACGAGTATGTTTGATTTCTTAACGTCTAGTGACAGTAGTTCTATTGTCACATTTGTTAATAACTCTATATACGAGTATTTTTCGAATACAAAAGTTTAAAATTATCATTAATAAAATATAAATTAACAATGCAAATTGGAATAGAATATAAGCATTATTATCTTTGTTTCATAATTAGGTCTACACGTTCGTTTCTACTTGTACTTATGTAAATATAGTACATAGTTTCTTTTGATAACATGAGAATTATTTTATCTATTGTGACCTATTTACACTTCACCTTTGACACTTTTATAACGTACACAATTATTATACTTAACTACGTATTTATTTATCTTAATATTTACACTTGTAAATTACGGTGACCAAATCATTAGGAAATCAGCCTATTTTTCAAAATAGGCAACAATCATCTGTATACCATTTGACACTTTCGGTGCTGTCTATTTGCTGTATTATTTTTCGATGTGGTCTAAAATCACGAACTCCTCTATTGAATATAGAACAATAAGGGTCTGACTACCTCAGATAAACAAAAATTTTATTATATCTATGTTTTTATTTATCTAACCCTTGCTAGTTTAAGATGTGAATCGAATACTACTGCTGTAAGCTGAAATTCTTTCCGACATGTCGAAGAACCAACTATTGTCCTAAGGTTCAATGGAATCTATCAAGTGATAGTCTAGAAAAGTATTACTAATATTTAATATACATTTTGTCACAACCTTAACATGAATGCTAAAGTTCCCGAAAACATATTGTACCTCCGAAGTTAATGGAGGTGGTTTCTAAGGTATGTATGTGTGTATGGTATGTATGCATGCTTACCCGATTACTAGGTGTGTTCAGAGCCTTTTTCTTGGGTTCGATGCCCGGCGGAGGCAGGGGCGGCGCTGGCGGAGGGGCCGGCACTTGTGGGGATGATGTCTCCTGGAATAGTCATATAACTTTATATAAGCAATCTAGCATGTTAATATCACGTCGTATAAACATATTATACATCCTTAATAATATTCAAAAGCTAGTGTGCTGGCATTCTCAGTAGGTTCTTATGAGAAAAGGTCCTAGGTTCAATCTCGGCTTTGGCATGTACCAATGAATGAAATTTGAATATGTGTTTTTCATTTACGTACATAATTTGCAGTCGCTAACGGCGAGGGAAAACACCATACCTAACATAGGTATAATAAAAGGGTGTATGTATGTACAAATCGTGAAGCGTATGTTATGTTTTATGTATATATTTTATAAAAACAAATTAAAATATTAAAAAGCTCATATATTAGCGTTCTTTGAAAAAATATTAACATGAATTTATACATTCGCCTATATCTTAACCTCTCTCATATACTAAAAGCTAGTAAACGAACTACAAGTTATATGCCTTACCTGGCCAGGAGGCCTGATGGGTATCCTCTCGTGTCCTGGCCCCAAAGACGGAGGGGGGATGGGCCGACGGTTGAGGTAGTTACTGCCATCTGTGTTCGTACCTGCGAATTAAATAGGAAATATTAATCAAAGTACATATTTCAAAATACCCTTTTATATAACAAGTTTTTACGAGTATTGTTTGTTAGTAGAATGAACTGAAAATGTGACAAATTATATTAATGCAACGTAGCTCAGTTGTTTGGGGTTTTAATTCGTATCAGTGGATACAGGGTTCAAATCCCACTTGAGCATATACAAATGTACCAATGAAAATGAAGTTAAATTTTTTTCTATATACATTTTCGCAATACAAATACAATTACGAAATGCATCGTATACTACAGTGAGGGAAAACATCGTGAGGAAACCTATCTGTTCCCCGAAAAGGTAATAGTCAGTGCTTGCAAATCGCGACATGGCTTATCACCTGTCACAATGTAACACGTCCACATTCGCTCCATTCATACACCTCCTCATACACACTCGGCGGTTATAGCTACATGATAAATAACTAACGAGACTTATTGCGTAAGTTTTTAAATAATAAAGTTTTATTAACCCGACGTTTCGGCTACGTTGCAGCAGCCATGGTCACGGGCAGACAGTCAGTCAGTCAGTAATAAAGGTAACTTTATTATATAAAAACTTACGCGATAAGGTAACTGTATTATATAAAAAACTTACGCGATAAGTCCCGTTAGTTATTAATCATGAGTATAAATCGCGAATCTCTTAAAACTATGGTTATAGCTACTTCTACTTTACCTCTAAGCGTAGGCTTGTCTGCAAAGGGGTTCTTGTATTCCGGCGGTAGAGGGGGCGTGAAAAAGGCTCTGCCTGGAGGCGCGTAGGAGGGCGCCGCGCCTGTGCCCACCCCCGCCAGGATTGAGGCGCCATGGTGCTGCGGAGGCCTGTAAAGAAAGGAAGTATATGAATACGGTGTCATAGTAAATATTTACGTTGGGTGCTGTCTATCTAGTAAAACGCGGGCTTCGAATGACCCATACCTAACATGCCTTCGAAATTTCGGAGATGGGCATTCAAGTCTCTGACTACCCCGCCATAATAAAAAGGGAGTGTGTATACACAAGTCGTGAAGCGTATGCATGTTAAATATTTATTACTAAGATTATTATTTAAATAAATATCAAAAACAGGGTATCATTAATTAGAAATATATATACACTTGAAATATACCACAAAATCGCATACATGTCAATAACTGGCCAAGAAGATTTTTTCATGTCGTCATGCATCGAATTATACGGTGAGGGAAAACATCGTGAGGAAACCTACCTGTTCGTCGAACAGATAATAGTTAGTGCTTGTAAATAGCGACATGGCTGACCACCTGTCACATTGAGTACTGACTATCTGGTTAACACGTGGGTTCGAGGTGGCCATAGAATTACTACCTTCGCAATTGCGGCGATGGACACCTAAATCTCTAACTACTCCGCAAGGATTAATAGTCGTGAACGCATTTGTTTTTGTTTGTCTAATCTATACAGAATGAAAATATCTGACTGAATATGATTATATATATAAAATGCTATCATAAATAACTTTCTTGAATACTTATCGTAAGAGACGTATAAGGGGTAAATTAAATCTATTGGATGATGGGCTAGCAACCTGTCACTAATGTTCCATAAGACATCACAACCCCAATATTTAAGCTATGTTATTACACAGGAGATATTGTATCTCCGTGGTTCTAACCCACCGGAAAGGTTCTTAAGGACATTGATACAGTCCCTTAGTCGCCTCCTACGAGATGCTAAATCTCATATAAACAGAAGATAGGCATATAGTTACATCTCAAAAGTCCAAGTTTAACACGCAAGATTATTTATTAGTCTGCGTATGTATGTCAATTATTATCATACGATAAACTGCGGGTGAGATGCAATGACATCTTCGTATTGATGCATTATTTATGGAGTGTCCTACTTTTGAATATCAGTTGGATAACGTTCGTATAATCACGCCCTTTTATAGCTTTAAGGGTGGATGGAAACTTGGAGTATAAATATCTTGTAAGTCATCTGTATCATAGGGGCTATGGGCTAGCAACCTGTCACCAAGGTTGTGTGGCATAACAACCCCAAAATTCACGCTAAAAAGTGACCTAGAAGATATTATGTCTCCTAATTTCTGACTAACCCAAAAGGGATTAACAGACCTGAATGTATATGTATGTATCTTTATCATAAGACTCGTACCTTAAACCCTTTCGGGGTAGTCAGAGGTTGAATGTCCACCATCAACTGAGCATTTTGATAGTTTATGGTCAATTATAACTATTGGTAATGTAATGTTATTGACATGGATTGATCACAGCTTACTATCCCATCACTCAATACATTCCATTAACCTCTAGATGTCGTCCTTACAACATGCTGAGAAGAACTGCAGCTAGTTATCATTCTTTTTACGTTCCAGCTAACACGTTAGTTACACCATGTCCATTAACAAATTATAATAACAAATATGTGAACTTTTCAATAACGATTTGATTATTATTATTATTCTAATTGGTAATTTTAATATAATAACTAATGCGTGTATAACATTTTTTATTTAATTTTGTTTTGTATAGTTTAATTATTCATTAATATTATTGTGTCAATTATTGTTTTGTGTAGTATCAATAAAGAATCGTTATTATTATTATTAAATCGAATCCCCTGACATCTAGCGGTGATACTGAGTAACTAACATATGTATTAATAAGCTAATTAGTAATATCCAATCATAGGGGCATGTCACTGAATATTAGGCCCGTTAATTCAGTCGATTCCTAGTAATTGATACACTTGGGTATTACGTTAATACCTAGATTTCACTATGTATATATGTGTATGATTTGAAGGGTTAAACCGGTTAAAAGTACTTATTATATAACCATAACAATATTTAACCATATCTATAATTGGCAGGGTTAAAAAGTTTAGGTTAGAAGTACCTATAACCACCGAGTGTGTATGAGAAGGTGTATGGATGTCAATGAAAAGAAAGTGGTTTTGGCATAATCGCTAAAAATGGGGATCTGTCATCTCTGCCTACCCCTCTTTATGAAGATGGCTGTAATGTGCATGTATTTATGTACAATGGTGTAAAAGTCTTTCTTATAGAAATAACTGATAAAGTCATATACAGCTAAACTATTAGGCGATGAGTTAGAAATCTGTCACTAATAATGAGCCCGGTACTAATGTTAAAAGTGACCAAGCCAAGTATATGAGTATTTTCAAAAGTCCTGACAGTCCCAAATGGGATTAAAGGGCATATATACATTTATAAGGTATGTCAGCCCATCGATATTTTACTATAGTATATTCGCTTTAATAAAATAGTGACGTCATGTTATTCAGAGGTTCAACTGGCCAATGAGAACCTGGCCAATGAGAATAGACTATAGATAGTTACAGTACAGTAAAAAACAGTTTTTACAAAGTTTTCTTTCGTAATATAAATCATTTAAACCAATTTAAAAATATCTATCTATACTTCACTTAATACCCTTTTCATTCATCTAACTATACCAAAGCACTAAACAGTTTAAACACTAAGCTCTTAAATCTCTGCCTGCCCTGTGCAGCGAACCGCGTGATAATATGGCCCCCTGCCAAATAGGTAAGTTGTTTTGGGACTTTTTCCAAGAGCACGGAAAATGCATTTTAATGAGTTTGGGTAGGCATAGCACGTTTGATACGATTGTAGCACTATAATAATAATATATGGATGTTATTACACAAATTGTACTAGCGCCTTGCTAAGTACATTTAAGACTTGTGTTAAGTGTTACTATTTAGCGTATATTTAGGAAATATATACTTATTATACATAGATAAATACATATGTATTAGTTTTATTAATTTAACTTGATTTATTTTAATAATTAGTGTAGATTAATGACATAGTTTTTTATAAAAATTGTTCTTTTTTTTTACTTTCAATAAGTGATTTTATGATTCTTATATTAAATAAAAGATTTTCATTTCATTCCAACACGGGTTCGGGGTGTCCATAGAATACTAATTACGCAATTATTATCATTCGAATCTCCAATCTAATTACATCGCAGTGCAAGAAAAGATCTAATGTCTATATGACACTAATAGTCCAGCTACGTATAACCCATGCTAGGCCCGCCTGAAAAAAGGTCTCAATTAAAAGACTCCTACATTCTGTCCATGCCATTCTGATCACGCGTCGCCCGCCTAATTACTTCCCCGCTACGTGACCATTATTCCGTAAAAACTGTGTTAGGGAGAATTGTATTAATCCTTTTGGCTTACAAATGGCCTTAAATATATAAATATTTTGGTCTGGATTGAAACGTTTACAATCACGTGTGTTATCACTTTGGGATGGATAGAAAGTTGAAGCCGCGATAATATCACCTAGGTCACTTTTTAGCATGAATGTCTATGACGCGAAAGTGGAATCCGTGATCTCTGCCTACCCCTTTACAGGGAGACGGACGTTATGTGTATGTATGTATATTGGGATTGTGATTGGGAACAACGGTAACAGGTTGCTAGCCCATCGCCCAATTTAGTACACACAATTAGAATATATTATATGCTTGAACTTAAAAGTTTTACTTCTCTTGATGAAACTAGATGGCGCAACATGACAAAAGAACGCATAAAAAAGTTTCATTTCTAAAGTTTGACCTACAAACTAAAAATAAAGCTAACAAAGTAATGATGATGCCGTAATTGATTAATAATATGCAATTAGTCAATATTTTCTATCATCACTTACTCTTTTATCTAATATCAAAAGTTTAACTTTCACATTTAGTTCCGCTACCCAACACGGCGTAGCGCTAGTAGCGACGCGATAATCCATGTCTACAATATTTATACCCTATCTATTGAACATCTTTTCGTACTAATCTCGAACTTATAAATAACGCTAACTAGCTGCCGTTCTTTCCTGCATGTACTATTTAAGTAAGTGTCAACGCAATATATTGAGCGATGATCTAACAACCTGTCACTAATATTACATTTAAAAGCTAAAATCACAACCATAATTTTGTTGTTAAAGAAACCATTTAAGTAGATTTTATATCTTCAAGGTTCTGTCCAACCCGAAAGGGAATAAAGGACGTGTATGTATGTTTTGTATAATATCTCTAGCAATAATTTCGCGAACCGGCTGACTGTGATTAATGAGTGCACATCACACAAACGAAACACAAAGACACAATGCTAAAGGGAAAAACTGGATAATATACAAATTGTACTCCGCTTTCATAATTATTACGTTCGTTCGGTTTATTTTGTAATATTACTTTTCCATTGTTCCTTTTAAATCGAGGTTATACTAACAAATATATTGATATTAAACTTATAATATAAATATACGCTTCACGACTTGTGTATACACACTCCCTTTTTTATTATGGCGGGGTAGTCAGAGGCTTGAGTGCCCATCTCCGAAAATTAGAAGGCATGTTAGGTATGGGTCACTCGAAACCCGCGTTTCACTTGATAAACAGCACCCAACGTGATAGGTAGTGAACCATATCGCCGTATATAGCTATTACCTATCCCGAGGGATAGGCAGGTTTCCTCACTAAACTTATAAACCTATACATATTATATTCAAACGCTAAGCCTACTAATGCCTTCTAATCAATCGTAGTTCAATAACACTTAGTAATAGTGTGAAATTGGTAGTGTATTAGCAAAATTGACAAATTTCGTCATAAATTGTCACTTTTGATATAACCTTATCAACTTCACATATATATGATAGTAGATAGTGAAGTGATACTAATCTACGATTTTACAAAAAGATTAGTGGGCTAAGGCTCCAGATCTTTTAATCCTTTTCGGAATGGACAAAGCCTTTTTAATATATCTTTGGTCAGTGTTAACATAACTATATACATATCATATAATGACATTCATTTAAAATACAAATAACCGGTTACCAATCCATCACCCAACGATTCCATTGACCCCTAGTCCCTTAGTCGCCTCCTCCAAGGGAGAAATGCAGCTAGTTAGCTCTCTTTTTATATCTAGCACGAGATGAAAGATACTATAACAATACGACTTAATGTTTTTAGGGATACGACGGCTGGTCTACGGAAAAACAAAGTAACTAACAATTTTAGGATTTTTGTTTTTTTACATTTTTGTGACTTTTACAACGTATTGGACGTTGCTACATTTACAGATTTCTCATAATTATGATAGTTTAGGATTTAATAATTCGGCAAACAAAGTAACTGCAGGCGCTTGTCCGAAATATCTACGCAAAAACAAATCAAAACACAATTGAAACTCAAAAACAAAGTAGTTGTACGTTACTTACTTTGTTTTTCGGTTGTAATCTAATGAACTTTGTTCTTCATTCTTTTAAAACGATTTAAATAAACTTCTCAAACGAGTTAAAAATAAATTAAAGAGCCTTACTTTGTTTTTACAATGATATTTACAGTCTCATTTATCAATTTGTCTATGCAAAAACAAAGCAAACAGAAAATCAACTAAAAAACAAAGTAATTAAATACAATTGCTTTCTTTTTGTATTTTCATGTCATTGAATTTGAGTTTTTATAGCGTTTACTTTGTTTTTAAAAATGTTTAACCGTTAATAAAAAAAACATTTTTGTCATTTTTTGATACTTGCTTTCTTTTTTTATACTGAATGCAACATTAAACGTCACTTGTTTGCGCGCAAAAATAATGTCAAATGCGAAATGACAAGACAATTTTCTATCGGGGGGTTCTGTAAACTTCTGTCAAAACTTTTCTTTCGCGAAAACTTTAAATTGTATGTATGACTAATGTGATTTAACTTAAAACTTTAATAGATATTACGAGAAGAAATTACCTATTTTTTAATATGTAGAGTGGACGTTCACGTTCAAACATTATCTTGCAGTTAGCACAATTAAGGTAAGTCCAAGAGTTATTTAATTATTACTATTAATTATGTTTAATCTAGGTCTAAAATGTATCTTTATCCTGTGTTTTTTGTATTTTTGAATAATAACTATGTTGTATCAAGTACGAAAATCATTTTTGTCATTCCTAACTTATCAGATTTTTTTTGTAAGTATTATATTAGGTAAGTCAATCAATCAATCAGTCTATGACAGTCCACTGCTGGACGTAGGCCTCCCCAAGGTAACGCCACAAAACACGATCACTCGTGGCCCTCAGCCAACCACTACCAGCGACCTTTTTCAGGTCATCAGTCCATCTGGCAGGGGGGGTGTCCTACACTACGTTTACCGAGACACGGTCGCCATTCGAGAACCGCTTTGCTCCAACGGTCGTCGGTTCTGCGACAGATGTGACCGGCCCACTGCCACTTTAGCTTGCAACATCGATAGACAATGTCGACGACATTGATTCTCTGCCGGATAATCTCGTTCCGGACTCTGTCCCTTAACGAGATACCCAGCATCGAACGTTCCATTGCCCGCTGAGCGACATGTAATCGGTGAGCCAGCCCGACTGTCATATTCCACGTCTCGGCACCGTATGTCATTACAGGTAGGACGCACTGATTGAAAACCCTGGTCTTAAGACACTGCGGTAGTGGCGACGAGAAGATATGACGCAACTTCCCGAATGTTGCCCAGCCCAGCTGCACTCTTCTGGAAACCTCACACTCGAAGCTGTCCCTACCCATTTGTAGAACTGAAAGTATAGTGCTGACAACATTATACACATGCAAAAAAACATAGAGGAGTTTGAGATCTAGGTCATACAAAAATTTCATGAAAACCACTTTTCCCATTGAGTTTCTCCGGGGTACTTTCATTATTTATTTGTTACAGTAATAACAATACACAGTAATAAATAACAAAGTTTAAAATTTAAATTATTTGGTTCTAAAATTTATATTATTTTTCTATTTACAGTGACCTGATCACACACACACATTAAAGGAACTAGCCACTCCTGCCGTTCATATATTTAAAGCTTGTTATGCCACTCAATTATACCGCTCAGATGTTGCAAAGGCACATGAAAATGACACCAAAGTCATTGCTGTTGATTTACAAAAAGTGTTCCTCATTCCAATGATGCCTGGTTTGAAAGATTCAGTATTCCTGAGTAGATTGATATGTTTTAATTTAACCTTTGCACCTTTAAAAAAAGGTGAAAACTCTGTATGTGTGTTATGGCATGAAGAGGTTTCCGAAAGAGACGCTAAAAATATAATAGCTGCATTTTAAAAATTCATTAAAAGAAAAAGGGACATTAAACACTTCATATTCTGGGCTGACAATTGTTCAGCACAGAACAAGAATTGGTTTTTGTATACTGCATGTGTTCAAATGGCCAATATGCAAGATTCGCCAATTGAAACAATCACAATAAAATACCTCACAAAAGGCCATACCCACAATGCTGCTGATCGCGTTCATGGAAACATAGAAAGAAGTATAACGAAAAACCGGAACGTGTACGATTTTGACGACCTTAAAGACAAAGTATTGAACAGCAGAAAACACATGAAGGTATTAGAAATAGATCCAAATAACGACAAATTCAATTGGAACAAAAAGAAGAGACAAGCAAATAAACCGGATCATTCTTTGAAATCTTTTTATTTGACTGACATAATATGTGTTCAGTTACGAAAAGGATTAAAGACAATGTTCTATCAGACAATGCTAGAACCAGAGTTTAAAAAATATGCTTTTTTCAAAAAAGATTTGATGTCACTAAGCTACCGGAATGTAACGTTGGGCGACCTGGTATTAAACCACAGAAGAAAGAGGCTATAGTAGAGAAGTTGGTTCCTCTTATGCCGGAAAATCGACGACATTTCTGGAGAAATCTGCATACAAGTGACGATTCTCCTGATTTAATATCCCAAGACATAACAATAGAATCTATTGATACTAATTAATAGTCATTATAGTTACTTAGGTCTAGGGATATTTAATCAGGAGAATACCTTGATTCTTAATATTTTTAAACATATTGTCGATTTTCCGGCATAATAGCAACCTTCTCTACTTTTTAATAACATTAAAATAGTTTGCTTTTTATTTAATACCTTTTCAATAAAAAGATTTCAACTTTTATATTGTTTTCATCATCATCATCATCATAATATCAGCTCGTTGACGTCCACCGCTAAACATAAGCGTCCCCAATGACTCCACTACGCCCGGTCCTGCGCGCATCGCTCAGCCATCGATGACCCACGGCCTACACGGGCCCATTTCCGCTATTTCAGTTGTGGTTCAGCGGTGTCTCAATGGCTATATCTTATCGTGTTTAACGCATGCATTAGAAACGTACGCTTATAGTAATTGAGACACCACCGAACCCAAAGTGAAATAGGATCGTCGGTCCATCTTGATCCACCCTGGTTCTGGTCGCCATTTGAGAACCTTCACTCTCCAGCGTCCGTCGGTTCTCCGTGCCAGCATGAATACTTACCTGCTCATAATAACTAAGTATTTCAAGGTAAAGCCTAAAGAAATAGCGTTTCTTCCTTACAGTTCACAATGATATTATGCATTTGTGGGCGAAACAATTTCAGAAGGTAAACACACTTACTCTTTTCATTCTAAAATTTTAACTAGGAAATGGTTTTGACTCGCTTGTTATATCAAGTAATTGATTTTGCTTCATTATTTCATTTGAAACTAGGAGATCATGAATGCCTCCATCATCACCTAAAAAACAAGTCAATAGCATTTACTTTGTTATTGATTTGTTATATTTATTTAGAATCAATTATATGTCTATGGAAAAACATTTTTTTTAAAATTTAAGAAAATTATAGCTGCTAGATAAAAAAGCAAAAGTACCATCGGTAGATGCAACTATTTTTCACAGTATGTCATTAAAAAAAAAACTTTAATATTTATGTTACTTTTTAAATAAATGATTTTTCGTTTTTTGGGCCTCCTGTAAAATTACTAAAATGTAATTACTCTGTTTATCCGTAGACCAGCCGACGATTTATAGTCGACGTCGAATCGACGTAAATAAAAAGCGAAAGATATCCGATATCACCCAATTAAACAGACAACATTTCTGTGAGCGACATCTAACGACGAAAATTATTATCAACGTTAGTGTCCCTAAATATAAGGGAGATTATGTAGGCGGACTGTGTTACAGAATTAGGAATTTATGTCGAGGGATATTAAATTTAGTTACCTTTAGGTAATTCCCGTGTTCATTTATTCTTTACGGAAGATTAAAGAACATTTTTTACTAAGTTTTTAGTGGTGACGATGTTAGAAATTGAGGAATAAGGTTGTTTTATCCAAAATTTCTTTCAATATCTAAGTTAATTGACGAAACACAAGTGTAAATGCAGCACCTATCTATTTATGGTATATGTCATATTACATTAATTAACACAAATTTTGATTCATATTATTTATCGGAACAGATAGGTTGCGAAATCTCTGCCTACCCATTTACAGCGAGACGGGACTGATGTGTATGTATGTATGTATTAACACGAAACACCTCATATTAATATACACATTTAACATAACCATCCAAGTTTTAATTAAATTGTTATAAGTAGCCGGTTTCTAACTCATCACTTAAAAGATTCCATTGACCTCTATCCCTTAGTCTTCCACATGGGTTAGTAAGAATGGCAGCTATTTAGCACTCCATTCCAGTAAACTATTAAAGCACCTACAGTCCTCTAGTCCCTTTTAACGAAGTCCACGTTAGTTTAAGCGTTTGTTGGCCCCATAAAAGATTAACGACTGGTGATATAGCGATGGTCATTCGAGAACTATAAAGCATGTTTATACTGTACGACAGTAAAGGATTCTCATTTAGAATCAAGTAATATACATAGACAGAGACAACCATACATACACAATATATATAACTTGAACATGCAATACACAAGAAATGAATATACACGGGGTTATACTACCGAGATTTTACTTACCGTTAGGGTGACGTACATTTAAGAATTAAATAAATAAATTATTAGGATGAGATTACGGGATTATAAAATAATTTAAAAAAGGTCTCACAAAAGTTAGGACAAGTTAGGTAAGAATATCATATATGGAAACCTATTTATGCCTTGGAACATGTAATAGTACTTCGAAATGGCGACACGGTTTACCACATTGAGTACTATCTGGTCAACACGGGAGTTCGATGTGGCCATAGAATTAGAATCTGACTACCCCGCAATGGTGTAATCATCGTGAACATGTTTCTTTGAGGTTTGTAACGTTAAAGTCATTGGTGCAAGACAACCAGCGTCATTCAATACATGTATGTATTTCGACGTTCAATGAATGTACTATACTTATCACTACATAGTATAAAACAAAGTCGCTTTCTTTGTCCCTGTGTCCCTTTATATGCCTTAATCTTTAAAACCACGCAACGGATTTTGATGCGGTTTTTTTTAATAGATAGAGTGATTCAAGAGGAAGGTTTATATGTATAATAACATCCATTAAATAGTGGAGTAGGCTATATATTTTATACTCTTGCGAAGCTCGAGCGGGTCACTAGTATTGAATAAAAAAAATCAATTTGTAAATTAATTATGTAACTATAAATAACTACTAGTATATTCGCATTAAGAATAGTGACGTCATAATGTGCTCACGATTTGACCAATGAGACGTGACAACGGTTGTCTGCAATTGGTCAATATGACATGTTTTCTTATTTACTCTCGTCTCTAAGGCCAGTTTAAGCTCTGATTATCATGACGTCACTATTTACTTAACGCTAATACACTATAGTTCAATTGGTGCAATAATGTCCAAATATTATTATTATTAAGTGTGTACTAAGCGATATGTAACATCTGTTACCAACCTGGGCTTGTGATACGTGGGGTTGCTGTTGGTCTTGAGGATATCAGCGTTGGGCACGGAGGTCGGGAGGGCGTGCTCCCTCTCCAACTCCGACTCGTACGCCTCGAGAGGCACATGCTTGCCCGGCAACGGGTCCGCTGCAACAAACGGGTTGGTTAATACCAGTGGCGCCATCTAGTTTTCAAATTAGCATAGTGTTGGGTTGTACTTTTTTTAACTTTATGTAAGGGAAGTTTTGAGAAATGATTACATATTGATGTCTTATATTAGTTGTGCATGCGGTTTAAATTGTTAAGTTGACGCGAAATGAGCGATTCTTAGATTTTATAAGGCACACAAATAGTTCATGTTAATCAATATCATAATAATCAATATACTTAATAGGTATTTTGTAGCGATTTTCGTGTTCAAATAAACACCAATGGTCCTAACTCTTTAGGCTGGTATTGGAATTAATACAAACAGGTTCAAGAACGCATAACTTTGCTTACTTTACTGTACTTTTAATCAATATTGCATAACATCCTAAAATTAATCAATTCCTTAAATTATTTCCAGTATGAATGCATCGTATACTCCACACATTTAATCAACCACACTTCCCTTAACCGAAAAAGCGAGTAACTCTAAATTTAGTAGAAATAAACATTCGAAATTCGAACTCCGCGTTCCATTACTTATTTTTATTTATCGATTTGTAATTGGAGACGCCGTTATCGCGATTCCAAGAAGGTTTGGCCACCCGATCCTTTTTGGTGCGCTCTGTTTTTTTTTATTCAGCCAACACCGGACCACGAAAGTTATGTGCAATCACGCCAGATCGGTAGATAAGCTAATTTACAGCTTTGGTGGTCTTAGCAGCCGGGGCTTTGTTAAAAAATAAATAAATAAATGTCAATTGAGATTGCGATCTGTTGAAATGTTGCTGAAAGATAACTATTTCGAACTTTTAGACTACTTTTGTTTTTGTTTTAGACGTAAGACGCGGTTAAGATATTAAGGGTAATTGGAATTTATTTAGGCACCTATGGCCAATACTCCATGTTAATACCATATCAATCATGATTGTAATTCAAAAAATGTTTAAAGGAATATTATTTAAAACCTCGTTTTTTCAAACTCGAACAAGATTATTGATTAATTACTTGAGTATATACGTGTATACGTTCATATATACATGAACAATAAATTTCATTACAACATTTTTACAGTCAGCAATAAACAGGGCCTGTTACAAAAGTGCAC
The DNA here is from genome assembly GCA_030578115.1 of Leucoptera coffeella. NCBI lineage: Eukaryota > Metazoa > Arthropoda > Insecta > Lepidoptera > Lyonetiidae > Leucoptera > Leucoptera coffeella. Next base: position 270,119 of record JAMBLF010000402.1, read on the forward strand.
TAACTCTCTTTTTACATTTTACAACCTCCAATTCACCATGACCGGTTGGCCAATCCAAACCTATACAGCCGAACTTTACCTCTTTACAACAATATTTATTGGGTAACGAACCCATTCTTTAAGCTACGTATAAATTACAACAACATTATTGCGAAAGTATCTTTTAATCTGCCCAGAGTTATAAGTAAAGTAAATTAATCAATAGTGGAGTTACTCCATTGCAATATTATATCGAAGAAGCGAAGTAAAAGTTAATTAATTTCAACGCAATAAAATTATTACGAGATTGCGCCTTTTATTGATTTGACCATTCTTAAGTAATGACTATCATCACATGTTCCTAGAGATTACAAAATAAGAGAATAGAATAAATATTATTGCTTACTTCCAATGTAAAACACAGAATAACGTAAAAATCGTGTAAATTGTTTGATAATACACTATTTTATTAGTTTAATTTACGAATATACTAGGTGTGCCAAGAATTTCGGTGACACGATATTCCTTCAGTAACTGTTAGTATGACTATCAAAATAGTAAAGGTATTAATATGGAGTATTGGTCCTACATGACTAGCCTATCGCTCAATAGATAGTACATTAATCTTGTATGATCAATTTCTAGTTTGCAGCTTAAGAAAAAAAACCTAAACTATTACGACAAAACTAGTCAAACCGTTTAGTCCTAAATCAGAATTTTCGCAATAACCAATTTCGTACTCCTTACAAAAATAGTATCGTGGTGAAATTCCACCAAGACCCATGTAACCATGAAAACCGAGTTCTTATAACAAAAACAGCGATTAGATTTCACGGGTTAATTTCGCTTCAAGAAACATTTAATTAATACCCAATGAAAAAGCTGAAGCAATGCCACGGTTATGGTCTTAATCACCTCTTTCATTAGCATTGATATTATTCTATACAATTCGGGCATAATTCTTTAGTAGAGTTCTTTACCGTTGGTAGCTTGAATTGAATTTAACAGACGGTTGAAGTACAGTCTTTAAGGGTAATTAAGGGAGTATATTTGGATATTTTTGGGTATCTAGATATAAATGCTATTATTAGGTGTTTGATATTCAAGACAATTTTTTTCTTAAATTTCCAAGTACATAATACATAGGTTACATAAGTAAAAAAAATAACTTAAAGAGACTTATATGGTTTATATAAGAATTATTTTGTAACCTTTGGTTATGATAATGTATAATGAACGCGTATGTAAAATATATAGGCACACTGCAAATTCCAAATTTTAATACTATATGAATTCAAAATTTTCTTAACACATTACACATTAGGTGTATACAAAATTTGGAGTTTTTATTTCAGTACTTTAAAATCTAGTCCTATATTATAACAAAGGTGGATTATATTGCAGTGAAAAGTTTTAATCACAGCACCAGTTACCCATTCACAGACAGAATGGGAAATTCTACTAAAAGTAACTATTCGCAACTGGAGCAACCAACCATTGCTCAATTTTACCAAAAGTTGAAAATTCTGAATTAAGCCACTTGGCTTTTAAAGGTATTTTATTCGGATTATTAGAAGTTATGCAATTAATATGTAATTATACTTGTATCTATTGCATTATAAATATGTAACATTTTGAAAGAGAAAACTTCGTATAATACTTTTCTGAAAAACATTATTTAATTATATGTATTTAAATTATGTTATTTTCAAACACAGGTAATCGAGACTCTTCTTATATTAATTACGAACATACCGAATATCCGATATCCATACATATACATTCACTTAATTCTTTAAGGGGTGGAATGAACCTCGGAGATACGATTTTCTATTCCTAAGACATGCCGGGATGAACGGCAGCTGGTTAGCATTCCTTTCACGTCCTAAGCCATCACGGAAGAAACATTCAAACACACCATTCCTACTACAAACCAGCCATGATAGCTCTAAAAAGCTACTTTTTAACTCTTGATGATGATCTATTGGTCCATTAGTAGGATCCTGGCCCACTTTGGTCCGGTACATCTAACATGATGAATTGTGAAAGCGGTTCGCCGCATTAAAAACAAGACCATTTGAACTAGTGGCTCCATCTATCTTCGAGTGAAAGTACCATCGCAGCGCTACGCGTGACTGCCTTGATGGACGCCCGGTGGGGAACCGATTCTGCTTGCAGAGTTAAGTGATTTTGGATGAATTGATTTGAGCTTTGGTGGGTATAATTTGAACCGGAATAAAGTGATTTATTTATTTATTACTAAAATGTAGTTCGAGATATATTGTTATATTTAAGTTTTTTGTTTATTCGCCTGAGTAACAATTCCTAATTTATTATTGTGATGTTATTGATTCATTTGGTTATTTTTCTAAATTATTATGATGTTATTGTTTTATTTCGTTTTAGTATTTTACCATAAAAATGTCTATTATATGAAGGTTTTGGTAATCATTGTTACATTTTTCCTATCATTATTTTATCCTTAAGCTACAAACTACACTTAAAGTACATTTTTAAATATATTTCAAATCAATCTTTTTATACCTTTCCTAAGACAAACAAAACCTAACACAACCCTTCACCATACTACACCAATCTTACATATTCAATATCACATACATTCTCTTATCACCAAATCCAACTCCACATACCCCGCACCTCACCTCCCCGTTAGGAGAATCGGCGTCAGCAAAACAATACCCAAACTAGAGCGGTCCCACCAAGGAGTCCGAACGTGATAAAAAACTTTTTGTACTCGTTCGTTACACTTCACTATATCTGATTAAAAGTTGGATCGCATCTCCATTCTATGGAGTATTAACGCGGCCCTTTCTTGAAAAGTTCTTTGGAAATTATCTCCCTATTGTATCTGGGTTATTAAGAGGTGGCGCTACGAACTATGTGCCTATCTTGTCGATTAAATCAAAGTTCAACTTTATTTTTGATATGTAAAAACTTTAGATTT
>JAMBLF010000403.1:0-281954 GCA_030578115.1 Leucoptera coffeella
GATACACTAAGTCTAGAATTTTAGTCCTTGATGAATGATTTGCTTCTTGACCTAGAACAGATAAAAAAGCTTTAGAAAATCTAAATAATCAGCCTATAGTAGTTGCTGTATATAGGCCTTCCCGAGAGTATGCCTCAAAATACGATCTTTCGAGGCCCTAATCCAACCACTACCGGTGACCTGAAGATCAGGTTATCAGTACTTCTAGTGTAGGATAGTCCGCAACTTGCGGAGGCGTGGTTGCTATTCCATTTATAGAATCATGTTTAAAATTTAACAAAACCAATATCCGCGATGGACTTATTATGTATCACGGAAGACACAGCTCTAATGAAACGCAGGCATAAGTATGAACAATCAAAGTGGTGATGGTGACGAAATATATTAACTAAAGGGGATTAACTGTCGTTATGATAAATCGAATTAAGATTTGCAAAGCAGTGTAATAAAAAAAAGATTTAAAAGTGAAAATTAAAATTGGTTTTATGAGTAACATAAATAAAACTTTAAGTATGAAAATTGCATTAAACTTACTCATATATTTCCATTCTTCTAATTCAAAATCAGTTAGTAAGAGATCTTCTTTTGAGTTCTCGTTGTCTGAATTTTTGAATCTTCCTACAACAATATCATACATTTCATTTAATGAAAATATCATATCGTATAAGATTCAATTAATCATTTCTTAATTTCACTTAGCAAAATGATCAAAAGCAATAAAACTTTATGCACATTGACTTGAGTGTCCCCAACAACGAACTCATTTCATTAGTTGCTAAAGGTAATTAAATTACACAAAGTGAATACCTTTTTTCTTCTCGGGGGACACGTAATTAATCATCGCAGATGTTGTAGATGGAGGGCTGATTTCTGCAACAAATATTGGAGAAAATATATCAAAAATCACAAAAAATCAATGTTCATTAAGTTAAGACACATAACTGCATTTTCATTTAAATGGTGCATAGATTTAATTAGCTTTGGCGTTATGACAACATCTACGTTAGTGTTATTTTATTATATTATCTAGTTAAAACATTTATCTTTAAAGACGAATCTATATTGATAATACCGTAAACACTGTCGTGCACTATCAAACCAAATATCTTTAGATTTTTAAGAGATCATTTCTTTATCAAGTTGTCTATCTATCTATAAAGTTGAACCCGTTCGACATAAATCGTATCAAGCTTAGTTTATCCTTATCATAATAATCTTATTCACATTCTTACCATCAAGTCGAATCAATCCATCGGTTTCTCCTAGAGAGTTTTTGGCGACGCACCGGTAGGAGGCAAAATCTTGGCTTGACACTTTTCGGATAGTCAGACGCATCTTTCGGGTATATCCCTCGTCGGTTACTGTCATTACGTACTTGTTACCTTAAGAAAAATATGCATGGTTAGGTGGTTTTTGAGTAAAAACAAAAAAAAAACTCAGTTTATTTACTGAAAATACTACAATTATATATAATAATGTACGCAATAAACAAACTCTTACAGTAGTGAATAACCGGATGTTATTTTAATTTAACTATATCATTACATTGACTTACAATCCTGAAGAATCTAAATAGTAAAGAATGCATAATATTTTTGGAACTGAATAAAAAATCATCCATACTTTTCTGAACTTTAAATTCAACTGTACAACATTCTTACCAGGTATGATCATTTCTCCACGATCTGTGATCCAGTAGTTAATGGACGAGGGATAGGCTTCTGTGTGGCATTCTAAGGTGACATCCTGGCCTATATAGGCGCCTTCCAGCTGGTTTGGTATGGAAAGCATCGGAGGAACTGATAAGCGAGAATACTCGATTAGAATCACATATTATATAGAGATATGTATGTATATATAGACATACTTCCACTAAAATAAACCCTTGCGAAGTAAGATTTTTTTGTTCATCTCCGCAATTTCTGAGATATGTAGTTATTCTATTACTTCCCACTTGTTAACTAGGTAGATAGACTTCATTCCTAATTGTATATGTTCAGTTCAAAGATTGCACTATAGTAAAGATGAACTAAACCAAATATATTTAAAAAAAATAGCTTACAAATATACAAAATAACCAATAATTCTAATCCTTAACCGTAAGTAAGCAAAGGTACATAAATCACGCATCTCAACCTACGATTTCCTTGAAAGTAAAGTACGAAGCTTGTTCCTGACGTGTGCTAAGACAAATTGAATTCCTCAGAGCCTGTCGCAGATAACAATGGCGAATTCAAACAAACTTACAAGCAAAAAGTCATCAGTTATGTTACAGCTGTGGGAGATGATTTGTTACTTTACGTAGGTATATAATATTGTATAAATATCATAAGTTTAAAAGACATATGTAGATTATCACTTAACAGATGTATTGAATGGTGAAACTTAATAAATGGTGTATAGCTGAGTGGAATTTGATGTTCAATATCTGGTCATTATTTTACTAGCTATCTTCACAATTCTCGTTTCATTAGTAATCAGATTAACCTTACAAGTGATGATTACCTTCAAACAAAGCTATAAAGTTTTTTTATGAGCAAGCTTCCATAGCATATGTTCGTATATACAACACTCCCGTTTACCTACGGAGGGATAGACAGAGATCAATTCATGAGGATAATTGATCTCGATCCTGTCAAACCACATTCGCATCATTGACATCCAAGACCTCATACTCAATCGGTGGTTATATATACTATTAGCGACCCGCTCCGGCTTCGCACGGGTATAAAATATATAGCCTACTCCACTATTTAATGGATGTTATTATACATATAAACCTTCCTCTTGAATCACTCTATCTATTGAAAAAAACCGCATCAAAATCCGTTTCAAAGTTTAAGTATACAAAGGGACAGAGAAAGCGACTTTGTTTTATACTATGTAGTGATTAGCAACACTTTATCTTACCTTATGATTTATAAATATATCAATTTAACTTGAAAAGATAACTCACATTGCACCATCAGCATAACTCGTTTGGAAATGGAGGGAGGCACCCCGTTGGAGGCTATGCATAGATAAGCGCCCATGTGCAGCCGGGAGATCTTGGAGATTGTCAGGTTCTCCCCGTCCACTACGTTCACTGGAACAACATAACAGTATGAGTACCGAGTTCACCTTCAAAGGACGTTTAGTTTGTAAGGTATTGAAGTGTAAACATGAGTTGTATGAAGCATTATAAGACAAATGACAAACGCTTCCGGGCTATGTCAAAAAACTGTGCCTTTATGTAAATAATTCCTGTACTAACTTTGTAATTTTAGTACAGTATATAGATAATAGTTTTCTGGACAGAAACTTAAATACTCGTAGTTATGATGAGATGAATACACTTCTACAACCGAGACTATGAGCTTAAGCTGGATTAGATGAATTGCATTGACCACAATACCATGATTCATTTGATCAATTTATATGAATACAAAAACATTATAAAATATAGAATAAGTCTAAAAATGAGCTATAGCAAACAATTTTTTTTACAATTGTGCTGTATATTAGCTGCCTGATTAACGTAGTATGTTCATGTTTTTAAAAGTTAAAGTTACACATACATACATTTATGTAATACACAAGTACGAGTATTTACCTGATTCCCCGTTCATATTAAACTCCTGGCCATCTTCCCTCCGCCACATGACGTAGGGCTCCGGGTATCCCTCTGCTCGACAGCTCATCGTCATGTTAGTGCCTTCTCTTACCACCAGATCCGTTGATGTCATGTTGTCTATAATTGTTGGAGGCACTGTTGAGGTAAGTAATACATTAATATATGTGTATGTAACATACATACATATCACGCCTGATTCCCTGTAGAGGGGTAGGCAGAGATCACGGATCCCCATTTGTCCCGATCCTGACAGACCACTTTCGTATATGTAAACAGATACAAATCCCACTTGTACCAATATAAATTAATTGTTCGGAATTTTTGCGTAGTTTTTAGCTTTAAACATTAGCTAAATACATGTTCGAAGTAAACGGTCGTTGGGTACTTGAAAGCTATGAATTAGTAAATTCAGGATTCAAATAGTAATTCTGCCTGAGTATGTACCAATAAAAAATTAAGGTTACTGATTTCGTACGCAGTACATTTTCGCAATAAACAATACTATTGCGAAATGTTAATGATTCCGCCTGAATATGAATAATATACCAATGGAAATTAAATTTACTGATTTTGTACGCAGTACATTTTAGCAAAAAAATGTACTTTTACGAATTGCACTAAGTGTGATGAAGGTAAATATCGTAAGGTATTCTAACTATACGAAACTCGTAACAGTTAAAAGTCAGTGCTTGTAAATGGCCACACTGCATATGCATTATGTATATCAGGTTCAAATCAATTGTGGAGATGGATGTGCGAACCTCTGACTACCCTGAAAGGGATGATGGTTTTAATGTGTACGTTTTGATTATCACTCAAGATAATCAAGGATAAACCTTACAGTAAAATACCAAATCATTTAAAAGTTAATTCGTTTCATAATTAATTCCGGTTATTATTATCCTCTTCTTACCAGAATTTCAATAATAAATTAATGTTTAATTTGTCAAGCCGGCTTAGTATTAAAAAGTTTCAACATTGTTTAGTAAATTAGTCTCTGTGAAGTACTGCTGTTTATTTTTCTTTAGTATGAGTTTGTTGTAATATAAGAGAAATTCGATAAAAATAATAATAATAAATGGAAAATGCTTTTTGAAAAATACTACCGGCGGAAATCACATCAAATTAACATGTAGGAACAACGATAATTTTGAATGACATCGCTTAATTTTTTCTTTAAACGTAAACTATTTCTTTCATGTTTATTAATTTTCGTATAATATTAAAAAATATAGATATATAACTTAAAACATAACATAGTAACATTTATATATTCCATTACGTTCAGTTCGATATATGTATAGTTAAAAGCAACTTAGATATACACAATACGTGCTAGTATATTATTTATAACAACTTACCAACAACTTGCAAGAACCCTTTCCTAGATATCATGGGGTCAGTATTAATCTGGCACAGGTACCAACCCCGGTCTGTTTCCTGAACATTCTTGATGTGGAGGTACCAGGACCGATGGTCGTTGAAAGAGAGGCTGATGCGAGGGTTCTGGGAGATGATGTTGTGGTGGATACTCAAGATGGTTTGAGTATCCACTCGTACCCACGCTACCTGTAACGGTAGGTACTGTTAGTTACTAGTACATGATTCCGTTAGTGAGATATAGTACGAGTAATCAGTGTATAGTCTAATAATAACTTGGACTCTTAGTTACAAATATAATACAAGCTATGGTTTCACCACAAGGAATAGTTATCCTCAGAAAAAAATATATATAAATCAACAAAATAATATAAATCAACAAAATTATTATAACTGTAAGTGTATGATGCATCATAAAGATATAAAGTAATTTTGAAGCAAAAACGCTATTACTGAATCAGAAATGAAATTCCAAAACCTCTGCTTTTAATCTGGACAAGAGACATACTCTTATTAAGTAAACATGATGTATTGAGGTGCTTTATAAAACTTACCTTATATTTCCCGAGATCTTCGATAACGCAGGCCAATAAAGCATCCCTCCCTATTGTTACCGTAACATTATTAATTGGTTCCACAAATCGAGGGAACTCCGCACCTGAAACAAAATGTAATAGTCAAACAGCAGTTTTGTGTGACTAACGAATCATTTTAATCAGATATGAAAATGCCGTAAATTTAATAATTTTATACATACATATATGTACATTCACGTCCTTTAAATCCTTTCAGTCCTAAGTCACTTTTAGCATGAATATTGGGGTTGCAATGGCATAAAGAGACATTGATAACAGGTTGCTAGCCCGTCACCCAATAGATTTCATTTACCCCTAGTTCATTAGTCGCCTCCTACGACATTCTGGGTGAAACGTTACCTAGTTAGCATTCCTTTTATGTCTTAGACTAGCACAGGACATATATATGTGTGTGTGTATATAATTCCACCATTAAATTTGTATTTGCTATGGTCGATAACGTTGATTATGATTACTATATTATAATCATTATTTTAATAATTAATATGCACACAAAATCAATCACAAAACATGGTCTCCCCTTAAACAGAAAGCTTCCAAACCTTCAACATAACGAAACCAACAGTGTAAAAAAAACTTTACGTCAAATTATAAAACACACGAGCAGAGTTCAACCCACTCAACCTAGTTGATAAAATAGTTCAATGAAATTCAGTGAATGTGACGTCGAAAATCCGGGATTACATTTTAATCCGCACTTATCAGGCCCCGTGATGACTGGAGCATGCAATCGGTGAAACTGACTATTCACACCAACGGTCAATGAATGTAAGATATTGGAAATATTATGCTATCATTTGTTCATGGTTCTTATGTTCAAGTTTTATCGGTTTTTGATAGCATATTTCATGAGAGTAATCAATACGATGACCTCCGTGGCGCGATCGGTTAGCCGCCTGCACGCTAATCTTGAGGTCCCGGGTTCGATTCCCGGTGGAGGCAGAGTTAAGAACTACGCTTTTCTTCTGCTTTCCAGTCTGGCTGTTGATTATATATGCTATATATGTATTTATCTATATATAATAAGTATATATTTCTTAAATATACGTTGACTAGTACCCTTAACACAAGTCTTAACTGTACTTAGCAAGGGGCTAGTTCAATTGGTGTAATAATGTCAAAATATTATTATTATTAATAAAAATAATATCTAGTAGTTATAAATCTATATAAAAGAATGCTGTACTAGTTGGCTTGGAGTGGGTCGACCAGTCACAAATGACTTTTGGTGCTTACTAAGAGGTCCCAAACCCCCCTTTTTATTAGTGTTATTCTAGATAATAAAAAAATATTACTTGTTTATAACAACGGTGCATTACTATTGTATATATTGATGTTATATTAATAAGATCATGTTTCATTCGTAACACAAGTTAAATGTTTTTTATGTAGCTTCTTTGTGTCGTATCTACATACATACACATCACGCCCGATTCCCTGTAGAGGAGTAGGCAGAGATCACGGATCCCAGCTGTCCCGAGTATACATCTACATACACACGCCTGATTACCTGTAGAGGAGTAGGCAGAGATCAGGAATCTCAACTGTCCGGAATCTGACAAACCACTTTCGCTACATTGACACATACACCAACTCATACACACTCAGTGGTTATAGGTACTGTCACCCTTTTTCAATATGTAAAATACAATTTTCTACCGTATCTTTAATACTATCATATTTACATAAAACTAAAATGCTTAATCCGTTCTAAAATTGCTGTTTTAATTCCTATTTGCTCACAGCGAAATGCATATCAAAAGCTTAATTCAAATTTCTATTTCGTATATCATATTGTCGACTCTTGAAGTCACACGACACAAATATTATACCCAAAGCAAACTATTATTCTGTCGTCTCTTCGTCTATCTTTAGCAGAATATCCAGTGAGTTTACCTTTGGCACTTTAAGCAGCCGGCTGCAGTTTTCATTATGAAAGTGTTTGTCCGATTTCATATCGTGCAATTATAATTATTATAAGAGCATTTCTAACATAACAGAATTATTTATTGTATGTTGCATTGGATAGATCTTTTCGTATGTATGTATGTGTTGGAAGAACAGTTACGTAGTGGTCGGTCTACAAAATGTATACAACACAAATAGATATCATACGGAAAAATGAAATTTAAAGTACTTATAAGCACTATTAATCTAGCTTTACATATTCACATACTAACTAACCTAACCAAAAACATTCGATATTTATCTATTAAAAGCAATATTCTCTACGAAAACATTACCAAATCATTATATGAACTTCAAAGACGTACAAATAGATTAATTCATGCATTATAATAAACGAAGTTGAATCCCAAATGGGAAATATGAAGTGAAGTAAAAGTTACTCCCAACTTGCAAGTGGAAGTTATCGACTGCAGTGTTGTGGCCGAGATATAAATGAACGCACCTGAAGTCTGAAAACTTTTCAGTGGTTCTGAATCCGTAAAATGTTTCCTGTCAAATCTTGCCAACTGTGGTTTGGCGGAATACGCTTATTTTTGGAAAACACGGAAGTGGTTCAAGAATGGTACATAAATAGTCTACAATCTCGACATCATACTCGGGACTGCAAACTTTCTTAAAGATTTTCTAATAACTATTAATATTAACCGAACTTTTCTTTGTTTTGAATGATACTTTGGTCGAAAACATAAAATAAAACTATACATACAATCTAACTTAAGGCTTTTAGAATAATTATTGTTGATTATGTTATGAAATAATTAAATGATACGCAAATTGTATTAAAAATTTTTAGGGATTGCTGATTTTAACATTTACAAATATGTTTACATAAATATTGACTCAGGCAAAACTATAACAATAGCTTAAAGAATTCACCATGAAGCAAATTTATGATGAAAACATAACCACGTCTTAAAGGACGAAAAATGCTTTTATGGTGATATTATTTATATTCTGTCTGTAAATATTACGTGTGTTTATATTTGTTAATTATCAGTTCCCACCCTTGCAACTATTAATAAAAACCTGTTTATTATTCACACACATTTTGTTTCAAGCATACAACAATAAAGACATATGTATTATAGCTTCAAACCTAAGAAAGATAATGAGAGATGAAACCTAAGAAATTTTTTGTTTTAATAAAGTATACTGCTATTTAAAATACATCATTACGTATTTAAAATAGCAGTATACTTTATTAAAACTAAAAAAGTTATGTGTTAGCAATTGATAATTTCACATAAGCTATCAAAAAATTAAGACAATTACTCTGTTCATATTAAAATAAATTCTTAGTTAAAATGCTAATCAACCTCTTCCGGTAATGCCCATATGGACATATAAACCTTACCACGAATAAGGACGTAAGTGTTAGTATTTGAGTTTGAAGTAAATATATGATACATTCATAACATATTTACTATAATCCCATAGCTAGAATAACTACGCTAATATTGCTAATGCTAAAAGAACGGTAAATTAGTCTAAACTCAAAAGAAACTCACAAACGAAAATGTAAATAAACAAACACTTATCTCACCATTGGCTATGTCGAGAATTTCAAAACACAACAAAAATATCCCGAAAATAGTTGACATTTTCTCTCTTTATTTCCTATTCATATTTTTCTTGTTTATTCATGAAACATCTGTTATTTTGATACCGGTCATCGTAATAAAAACGATTTGTTTCTCATAGGAGCGCTTATGCTACGAAAAACACGGTTTCGTAGTCGCGTGGGAGGCTGCATACTGACCATTTCATTACCTCATTGTTTCCGTGGCCGTGGCGCTTGCGTAGTATAGCGGGGAAAAATTAAATTAAGTAGTGAAACTACTTCAATATTGTTCAATATAATGGTCAAAGTAGTTTATGCAATGAACACTTGATGTTGTGTAACGTTATAAAATTGAAATTAATTGACTGTTAAGTACAGTCATGATAAAGGCTTCATAAGAGTCTCAATAATGTTATAAAAATACTGGAGATATTTTACAAAAAGGTTTCTTTTGAAAAGAAATATAATAATTTCATTTTAGAGTCCACAGGCAAATAATAAGTTATGACTCACATGTCACATATGTAGTTATTTTCGTAGAAGATAAATGTGTGTGTTAATTAATTTTTTATTAATTCATATGCAATACATGCAATATTAAGTCTCAATAAAGGCAATATAATAAAAGAACTTGAAATTAATACTCTACAAACATGCTATGTAATCACGGCTATATTTTTTTACGGGTCCACGGATTCTAGTATCCATATCTGCAATCGCAAAGAAGCAAACGCAATTCCCATCACATAGTCAGTACTGGAACTCTCAAATATAGTACTACAAATGTACAATATAATAAATATATATAAAAGGATCTAGCCCCTCGCACATCAAAGTACCCAAGCACGGCAAAGCGGTTGCTAAGCCATCGATCTCGCCTATCGAGATATCGAATATATCTCGAAGCAAACAATTGACAGCCCACTGAGCAGCTATCCATTCTCGGAAGTGTATTCCTCGTATGCCAATGCATTCAGTCTTCACCCAGCGCCTGTCAATTGTAAATTCATCTGACTCGCGCACTTCAAGCATGATGCCTGTCTTAGAGGCTCTTTTGTGGCAAATGCCTTGAGGGATTATGTGGTATACTTCATTGTAATGTGTGGTTGGAATGTGATCAACTTATTTGCTGTGGTGAGTCGAAAGATGGCATTAGTAGTACTTCGGTTCGTGCATAGGATTAGATGAAACTCGATATTAAATATGTATATTATTTCTCTTCTTTTAAACTCCACTGTTAAACTCCAGATATATCATCTATCTTTAAATCTACAAAAAAACTAGAATGGATATAATAAAGTTAACTATTTTTGTTCATAACAAGCATTAAATTTATTCTAGCGATGATGAAGTATTACGGCAACGTTCTGTGCATGATAAAAAGGTTAAACTAACCCAAGTCCATTTACGTACCTACTTTTCAAACCCAGATTTCACATCAACCGATAAATATGAAAACACCACTCATGCCATTTTTATTTCAACCGTACCGTCAAACGATTAATACCAGAGCTTATGCAAACACTGGATTTACATAGAACGAAAATAACCGGCTCACGGATTCGTAATGCTGACGTAGCTTATTCGCCTGAAATTTCTCCAGACATGCAAGCTAAATTTTCAGCTCGAGCCAACGCTATAACTTTTGTTTCTAGATATTGGCCAATTGCATATTCTCGAGATACAATGCAGCCTGGACAAAGTTTACCGCTGAACATTATAATAGGAGTAACATGAGTTTTATTCTATTGGTACATAAACCACTTAATAGTCATATTTAGAACATTAATACCTGTTTAAAAGAATATTATAGTATATGGCTTATTGTTCTGCTAAAGAAGCTTCTCAACATCCAACCTTTAATGAGTAAAAAGTATATGATAATATATGGTTAATATGATAAAGAAGTTGTGGCCTCTCAACCTTAGGGAACACACATCATAGTATCACCAGTGCAGCCGAGCATTTTAATCTTGCGAAAAATCAGGCTAGATTTGACAAGATGACTACTTATCTTTGATAGAGGCACCATAAGAAGGAGAAAGGTCTGGTATATACTATATACTTGTGTCGTATGGTTTTTTTCGTCTTTTAGAAGTGTTCATACCTATTTAACTGCATTAAAACATAGTCGTAGACGGGGTATGGATATTATTGATTCAACATGGATGAATCTTGAATGAGCATTTCTTCTTTATATTGTCATTGATTCTTATTAAAATTATGGTTCAAGAACCATTTGATAACACTATAGTCTAGCTTCAACCAAATTTCAAATAAAGATGTCTGAGTTAAGCAAAGAATATGCGAGTACACTTCACAACTTGTTTAGACTTCATTAAATTTCGCTTTGATTAAACTTTGACTTCATTTTGATCTCGCTTTAAATAATAATTGAAGCTCTTTGATTATTGATCGACGTCTGTCTAGACATCACAAATTCTTGACTAATTTAAACTTCGCGTATGTATGTAGGTGATTTCATTAATTAGTTCCATTAGTCTATGTATTCCAATTGTTAATCACGTTACGCACAAATTAATTCAACCTTACTAGGCTTATGATAGTCAAAGTCGAAGATGTCAGAGTATTTGCTTGATATAAACTATTACTTATACACTTTATAACTATAATCAATTGTAGAAATTTTGTAGTACGATGAGCCAAATAGAAGTCACTGTAATAATAAAATTATTATAGAAATAATCCGAGGATGCTATTGGTATAGAATATAAGGTCAGAATATTGAAGTAAACACCTACAAAATGTATCCCACCTACTCGAGGAATAAGCAAGTTTTCTCTCGAAATTTTAACTTAATGTCATAAATCAGTTATGAATATTCAAAACTTACAAATTCAATGCAGCATAGCAACGGTGCAGCGTAATATAAAATTTGCAATAATTGTAATCACGCAATCAAATTTTTGGTACCAACAAAGTTTACCTGATTTATTTCGTGACTAATGTCTCATATTTTACAAGGTTTTCTCAACTAACTGTTCATGTTTTGCACTTGGAGCACTACACAAATTTCTTGAACGTAAACTTTGCATTCAAACGAAACTTAGCTGCTGATACGCGTGTGAAGTGAGGTAAGTTACAAGACTTCAGCTCCATTTCGGTTAAATAAATTGTGACTATGTTTTAGGCAATATAATAAAACGTGTTTACTCGTTCTTGGACGGTCCTGTCCAGTATTATGTTTGTTTTATTTAAATAAACGATTCTTATAATAATTATATTCACAAGTTTAGTCCACGTAATAAATGCCGTTGAAAAAAGATTGACAAAAGTAGATAGATGGTCGTATGTTTGTATTCGTTTAGCTGTACCTCAGTTTATAAGAGAGTTGGACCTTATAAGGGGTAAACTACTTAAATTGCAGTCTGATAATTTATGTATTTATTGTCAAAGTTTGCTGTAAAGTAGTATGTCTTCAAGCATCTACAAATAACTCTAATTCAACCACCGTTACGTTAACCATGTAACGGTGGTCTGCTAATAATGATGATACGAGTTTCAAATGTTATTATTCCAGGAAATAATATCAATTTAGAATATCGGTAACCCATTGCTTGTTGTGTTAATTTATCGCCCGGTTTTATTACATAGAATTCCCGCACCTCCCTTTGTTTGCGTAAATAGGAACGCATCAATTCCTAACGATGCCATCCCATCGCTCAGCGTCCTAGTCGGACAGGGTGTTATTGCATCACATCAATATGGGGATAGGCACGGCTTCTACGGAACTCTAGTTTGATACCCGATGTGTTTTTTGATACATTTGTATACGTCTATAAATGTTATAAACGAGTATGTAAGCGTTTTGTGCTAGCTGGTTAGTAGAGCACAATATTTAAGTAACTTTTGTATGACACCCAATGTGTTATTACATTTGCAAAAATAAAGGGTAAGTATTAACTCACTACCAAATACTTGGAACAAATATTTGGTTCCAAGTACTTGGTAGTGAGTGTGATTTGTGTGGTATGAAGTATTTAAATTATCGAAAGATATATACGCCAAGCCATTCATTTAACAGTTTAAATTTAACTGAATTATAAATATTATAAAAAACAACTATTTTAATGTCTACTAAAGCTTGCTGGATAGTCAGAGGTTCGCGTGACCTTTTCCACTATCGGGGAGGAAGTAACACAATGGCTACCTTAAACCGTCTTTACCCAATGGTTAGGACTGAATCTGACAGATGGTAGGCTGTGTCACCATTTACAAACACTGACCGTTACCTGTTTGGATAGGTAACCCACGATGTTCCCCCTCACAGGATTCGACGCATTTCGAAAATGTATGTTTATAACGAAAATGTACATAGAATAACAGAAAAATTAATTCATTTGTCTATAGTCATTGAACCCCAGATTTCCAACAAATGATCTACGCCGATTTTGAACTCAACGAGAAAATAAAATTTATATATATAATGCTAAATATAAAATATGCTTTATTTTTGAAACATTATATTTATTTGGGAATCCCTTTTATTTTTGTAATTATTTGTACGTCCATATTGTTTGTAAGCCGTGGTTATAACACAAAACGTGGTCAGTCGGTTTCTAATACTTTTTTCGTTGTATCTGCTTTTTCATAACTCTTAGAAGATCAATCAGCAAAGAAACTCATTGTTAAAAGAATATATGCTCATTGAATATGTACCTACAAAAGTCACTTCTTTTCACAACCGTAGTTTGCCTTACCTTCCACCGTTTCCTAGAATAAAGTTTTCAAGCTTCAAGAATAAGGGTGCAATTCTGTCAACTGACGACACGATCAAGGCTGCCGAAAGAAATAAATCCAAGCTCCCCGTAACAAATGCCTAGGGGTCGCCGAACACGAGCTAGTCCTGAATCACTCCAACGCCCTCTCTGTTCCGCTAATGCGAAAGGGGAAACAGAATAATAAGCCCCATTTCCCAAGCTTCCGTTTTTTTTAAGATAAAACGCGTCGGCTCAATGTTTTTTTGCTTAAAACTCGCTTCAGTAGCATTCATTTGTTAAAATTACTAAGTCTTTCTAGTTGTATTCTTAATTTAAATATTTTTCGTAGATCGTTGTAATTTAAAATGGATGTTAAAGCAGATAAATAAGTTCCACTCTTGTGTTTCGTTATTCATGTTTACTAAAACATTTTTTCTTGATTTGAATATTTTTATTTCTTCACGTTTTGTTTCTTTTAGAACGATCAACAATTTAATTAATACCTGACACTTTCTGTTAACTCCATGAACTACAAATATTCAAAAACAACAATTGAAAGACTAATTACAAACTTTCGATACATTAGAAATTTCCTCATAAAGGCAAAACAGAACAATCTTTATAAACATCACTAATTGACACTACGACCCTATCACGTTCAGCCTGAACTGGATTTAATTTGATACCAATAAAATTCCAAGTACGGAAGCTTTGTGCCATTCAATTATTCGCGGCGACCAACCTAATTGGGCGAACATTTTGATAGAGATCTCGGAACGGCGACCCATATCATCTGTACCGAAATGTAGATGACATTTTGAATGCTGGATCCACTTTAAACGCCATTACGACTGCTTGCGGACTTATATTTTGCTAATGATATTTAACTTCAGCGCGTGGTTAAGTATTTATACTTGAATAAGTGGTATAGAAATGAATATAAACAATAAATCGTCTAATAAATGTTCTGTTCTAGCCTTATTTAAACGTTTTAAGCCATCAACCGCATCATTGACTATCACTACATAGTATAAAACAAAGTCGCTTTCTCTGTCCCTATGTCCTTTTGTATGCTTAAATCATTGAAACTACGCAACGGATTTTGATGCGGTTTTTTTTAATAGATAGAGTAATTCAAGAGGAAGGTTTATATGTAGGTATAATAATATCCACTAAATAGTGGAGTAGGCTTTATATTTTATACCCGTGCAAAGCCTGAGCGGGTCACTAGTTGTATATAAATACTAATAAACTATTATTTTGCATGCCGAATGAAACAGCATTGTTTATTCCAAAATCATTTGAAGTAATGTTGATTAAAAAGTGCCCAAACGGCGCAGAAGTGGCTATTGTTTCAATTAACCTTGCGAAGCCGTGCCCCGGATTGTCTTAATTTAGACGTTTTAATTACGGCTAAGTCCACTTGGTAAATAACTAGCTAGGAGAGCTGGCGGGCGGAACTAATTGCTACTATATTTAATCCAGTAAAATACAAAGGTCTCCGATTTCCATAAGCTTTTATTGCTTCTGTACCTGAACTAATTCACTGGGTTTGTTCGTGACACTGGGCGTCTTCATTAACCTTTTAAGTGTTCTGTTTCACCATCCTTTGTTTACTCCGGGTATTTTTGGTACGTCCAACTGAAAGGATATTTTGCGATTTTAAATCTTAGTTCTCTGTTCTTATCTTGATAATTACGATAGGAAGATACTGTTTTAAATTACGGATGAATAATTTTAGTTTAAATTAAGTGGAATGTTGTCATAATAATATCAAATTAAACAGTATTGTTTTGTTTGTACGATATGACTAATAAGTTTAACTATGAGAGTAATGTTAACCACCTAACTAAGCAATTAAGGCAATCAACGTCCTATTAAAATTTTATTCATACTCGTATAACAAACAATCATGCAAAACAGGCTTGTGCATGTTTACATTTTCTGGAAACAATAAAAACACTACATGTGACTAGAACTTTATTATTTTTATTTCATTGGTTCCATGTAGCAAACAATATTTTTATTTGAAACTTCTGTTCTAACTGCCAACAAGCTGTCAAAAGCATAGCGAACGATTTGATATGTCTCTAAAGCTTTAATTATTTTTATGATACTGGAAACGTCGATTGCATCCTATTGACACTAAAAATATAACTTATCACGTAGGACTTATACAGATAAAATTGGAGGCATTCTTCTCAAGAGCATGTATGAGAAGGTTACAATTGATATGAGTGCAGCAAGAGAGGTTTGTCTGGATCATTCCAGGTGGCAATCGATAGTCTCTGCATATCCCGTTGGGGAACATATGTATGACTGTATGTTTCACATTAAAATGTAAAAGCTCGTAATGACCAAAGAGCAATATCATTGGTATTGATTGCATATGAGTTATATATGTATAATAACATACCGATTTAAGAACTATGTGTCACGTTTACGTGGCTTTATATCAGAAATTTAGATTAATGGCTGTAATACATCGACCAGCCAAAACGCTGTATACGTAAGTAGTCATACTAAGTAGAAACAGAATGAAATCGGAAGAAAAAAATAAATGGACTTCCATTATCAAAATACTCCGGGTCAATAAGACCTTTGTTAAAAAGAGCATCAATTATATCGAAATATGAATGGCAAATCAATGTTCATTAAAACACAAATGTAAAAAGAAATCATCATTATTTAACAAAGATGTCACATCATTGAAAAGAAGGCTCTTTCTCGCTTTTCATAATTTTGTTTAACGACTGTTCATACAATACAATTGGTAATACAATTGGTAATACAGTGGTATGGTAAGAGAGCTACCTGTATTATTATGAACTTCATATAAATAATTCTTATAAAATAGGTCTCATAAATGTTAATAGTATGAACCGTCAATTGAAACATTTGAACGTTTAAACACATTTTTTTTAGACTATACTACAGAAATAAGACGATGCGTAAATATGTTGACCCCTTTATAAACTAAACAGACATAACGTGTATGCAGGTAATTATATCAAGTCCTCCGTTAGATAGAGCACGTAAACATCCATTAAACAAACTAGAATTTTAATAATGTAAGCTTAAAAACATTCCAGAAACTTGAGCGATAGATAAGTACTATGAAGCGGTATTCGTCAAGAAGTAATTGGTTTCCGAAGTTCTCGCAAAGTAGGTGCAGCTGAAAAAGTATGAGCTTCCCAACTGAAGAGCAGTTGCTGCATAAAATTCAGCTGAAGCGAGTTTCTAGTTTACTAAGATTCCTGAATAGGTTGTGTGCATGCGAGGCGAAAAATTGATTAGGTCTGCGCTCCGTATTTCTTTGAGAGCCGGCGAAGTTAAGCGGAGTTTTGACTCAAATTAAGATTATGTTTGAGATACGTACACGTCTTGACCAACCTTTAACAAGTTGCAGAAACCTTGTTTCCTTATAATACAGCGGTCTCCTTGTGTATGTGTTTTGCTTAAAAAAGTAAGCAATAGTGGCGTCAATGTCAATTAATGTTGTCTATTAATTCTATTGTCAAATAAATTTCTGAGATTATCATGAGTTATTCATTTTATTTGGTAATCATTTTATAAATTAAAATCTAATGAAATACGGAAATCTATTAAAGTTTGACAGATAATAGAAAATGATTAAGTTTGGTTAAGAGACATATGTACTTTGCTTTTAAATAAAAACGTGGTTCAATACTAATTGAGTTAAAGTTTCTTTTGTACTGCCAATACATACATGAAATCTATAGAGCATTTGAGCAAGAAACTACAAAACAAGTTACAAAAGAACTAGTGAGTCTTTTACAGAACTAGTTCAGCTAAATAAGTCCGGAGTGATCTAAAACTCTTATGTTTTAAGTTCTTCGTCCAAAAGCCACGGAACGACGCCATTCGCGGAGCTGACTTCGGCTTAATTTAAATAAATGCGACATTTTGAGGTAATTGGGTAATTTAAGGAAAGGTAACTTCATAAGGCTGCGTGTGAGAATTTTTCCGCTTCGTGGGCGAAAAGTATGGTTACTGTCTATTGGCGCAATTTATAAGGGCTAAAAATAAAGGAATATATTTGTTTATTCTTACATATTTACATACACTTCACGACCTTATTATATAATTTCAGCATTGCAAGACATGCGTATTAATGAAAAGGAGGTAGTTATTTTATTAAATCACTGAAATTTTCAGTAGCTAACCATTGACAATTTCAGAATACAGTTCATTTCCATCAGCGTCAGCATCAGCAAAGGCGAATAATTATGTTCAAATTAATGTACAATATCAACACTGTGAACCCCTTTGAGGTAGTCAGAGATAATATTACCGCAAGAAGTAATCTTTATCAGACTATGAAGCTGTCTTACGACCATCATGCCATTGTAGCTGAGACAGCAATTTGGAAATCGCCATTACAGCACGAGTCAAGTGACAAACAAAGCTGTCATGGTGTAATTGGTACTAGATCGTCATTTTGTGTAAAGACAATGGTACCATTGGAAAAGACGTATACTCACGACGGATATCCCTTTGGTGGGAATAGAAGCTTGGAGACGTATTTTTTTAATCATAGTATGTAAATGGAATTTTCTGGGCTGTTAGATTACTTGTTCATTTAATAGAATTAAGTGACTTTAAGCCAATTAGTTACTTTTGCACCATAACGATAAGACAGTTAGCTATTTGGTGCTTTATATATGTTTCAAGCTATTGCAAAACAAGCACTAGAAAGAAAATAAGGATATCAGTTGAATATTACAAACACTTTCACGAACTTTACCCCTTGTGGGATAGTAATTGTGGTGATAGTAATCTATTTTACCATTTTGATACAGCAGACTCAACTGCCAAACATTGCCTCAATATATAACAACATAAATACTCTTATACTATAACGAATTGAAAAAGTATTAATTAAAAATATTATACTCATATCAACTAACGAAACAATCGCATTAAACGGCCACAAATTTATGAAGCCCCATTAATTTCCGGGCAAATCAAAGACGCTGCTTTCTCAGCACTTTTATTATCGTTTAGTTCTATGAAATGTTTCTGTAAACCCATTGTGAGCCCAATAAAATACGAATCCGCAGAGGGCGCGCTCAGCTCGTTATCTGCCCGAGTGATTTATTGACATTTGAAAGAAATATTATGCAGGCTCTGCTGGAAAGCAGGCTCCAGGTGGCGCTAGGTGTCTCAGGCTTTTTAGTACTTAAGGTACCTGAGCTGTAAAATATTTAAACGGCTTGGAGATTACATACGTTTATGTCTTTCAGATCTTTTTGCGGTGAAATGAACCTTTAATTTTTTATCTATCATTGTTGTGATCATAGACATAAGAAAAACTAATGGAAAGTTCCTAGTCCACTGTCAAAAGATTGTATCTTGGCTTCATAGTCAATGTCACTGAAGAAATCTTAGTTAGACTTGGACAAAAATACAATGACGGTCTTTACATGCTAGTGTATAGAATAAACAGGTAGATAGATACCTCGTTCTTAGATATATTTCACACAGCTGTAGAGAAGAATTATTTATCGAAGGAGTATCGTATATGAATACATAAATAACTGAATCTTTTTCTAACCAATATTCCCAATGGTTCCCAAAACAATCCTTAATTTTATTTTTTAAATCTATTGAGAAGCAAAAGTTAAAGCGTAGTTGTTATACAAAATTCGAAAAAAATGTGCATGATATTTCTTTGGAAACTCAATAAATCATCGAAGAGATAACGAGCTCGATGCGGCGATCTCGGCGAATACGTATTTTATTGGACTGTCGGAAACATTTCCCTGGGCTGGATTACAACAGTACTTATGCCACCAAGACTGGGAGCGGAGATAAGGAAATTACTTCGTTTTTAAATCAAAGAAGTTGTTACCTGGAAGCGAAAGTTAAGAAAACCAACCTCATTACTGACAGAGCTCTAATTTGAAAGATGCTAGTTGTAATAAAATTCCTTTGGGTATGCCACTGTTGTGGTCATTCATCTTACCTGTTTATTATTAAACTCAATTCCAATGAGTTTTTAATTGAATAAATTGCTCTTTAAAACGATACATGAATAAGTAATATATCATAAAATCTTTACATTATACTATGTATCATTTGTCGCGCTTTGAAATATGAATTATTTGAAAATTACATCTAAGATAAATACTATATGACAAAAATAGAGAAAGGTATGATAAGGTGGTTTGCGCACATGGAGCGGATGGATGAAAGGAGGGGTACAAAAGGAATCTTAAGCTAAAGCGGAAGTTAGAGTTATGGTAGGCCGCGTAGTAGTTATACAGATCAAATTGGAGACATTCTTGTATGAGAAGGTAAATGGGTGTGAATGAAGCAAGAGAGATTTGTCTAGATCGTTCCAGGTGGCGATTAATAGTCTCTGCCTATCCCGTTGGGGACTATGTATACTGACTTATTGTCATATTGTGGTTGTGCACAAAGCTTAGTTAACTATCTGTTAGTAACACTAGAGTTGATTTGACCACTGCATCTGCTGCCATGATGCTCTCTCAAGGCAGATGTTCGGACACTGTTGTCTTCCTTTCTGAAATGTTAGAGAGATACAACATACATACATATATAGGCATATTGACGATAATCTTTCCTGTCCTAGTCTAGCACGTAAATAGGATGCTAGTAGCTGCCGTACTTTCCAGTATGTCGTAGGAGTCGACTAAAGGATAGAGATAAATGGAGACTTTTTGTCGATAGGCTAATAACCAGTTATCAATGTTCTATAATATGACAACACAACGTCAATGTTCATGCTAAAAAGTGACCTAAAAGACATCATGTTGTCTCCAATGTTCTATCCACCCTGAAAGAGTCAAATGACGTGAACGTATATGTATCAATCTTTATTAGGGTAGGAAGATAATCATCGATTTTAAACAATGAAATAGAAAACCGTACAAGAAAAATGATTTATTTTACAAGTTGTACAACCATGGTGAATTGAAGGTGGACATTGAACCACTGCCTACATTAGAAATGGTTCTATGAATAAAAACCAAAACTATATTCCTTTTAATTTCCTCACTTTCTGTCTTCGAAATAATGCAGCAGTGTTGCATTTAGTTAAAAGTAAGCACGTAGACGGGCGCACGAATTCTGGGAATCCTCTTAACATAAATGAGGAGAAGCTGCTAGGGTTTTAAAGAAATTGTTCCCAAAGATGATTAAATTGCAATATGCATTCTCTTCTTTAAATAGATTGCATTATTTTGGTTACTCTCATACTATTTAATAGTTATTTGATTGTTTACTACTTATTTATTATTGATATAATTTGCCTAAAGGAGATAAACCTTTCATATGCTTAATATATTTCAGAGTATTAACTAAAACGTTATGGATGATTTTAAGTCATTTTGGGTGAGATGGCAAAACGATCGATCGATTACAAAATTTTCGGTATCTATCTCCTCGATGATTAAAAAGATGTTAACTATATGCCATTCTTCTCGGCATGTCGTAGTTGGTGACTTAGGGACTAGGGTTAAACATTGGTATGGGCTAGTAACCCGTCAGCAATGTTCCATATGAGATGTCATATGATGATTTGATGACAATATTAGTGCTAAAAAGTGACATAAGAGATATTTTATCTCAGAGATTCAATATTAATGCTTAAATAGTGACCTAAGAGATATTAAATCTCCGAGGGTTGCCAGCCCGCAAGAGATTAAAGGACGTGCATGTATATGTATGTCCCCAATCACAAAGGATTGATATATCAGAAGTTTCAGTACCTTTTGATCTGTCTAACTTCTGATTATACTGACACGTGAACATTTTAGCTACACCTAATAAGAACTATGAACATAAGATACGTAACTATGTAGATATACTTTCAATACACGTAGCAATACGTAACTAGATAGACAATTAAGATTTTTGGCGCACTTACAGCCCTTGGGCGCTAGTTGAAAACAAGAGCTTGATTAATGCCTTCCCAAAGTTCTCCAAAGTGCCGGTGTTACGAACAGTTTTACGTAGTCGCGTGACTGCAAGCTAACTTTAGAGTATTGAACTAAATGAAGTCCATAGAATACCGATAGCTACTTGGGTTAACTTGGAACAGACTGGTGGGTTTTAGAATGTTACTTGAATTAGTGTTGTGTATGAGAGAATACGTGTTTTGTACACTGGTACTGTCTTGAAGAAACAAAAGATGTAATTTCAACTTTAGCTCTTTTTACTTACAAACTTTTCTAGGTGGTCTAAACCTCGTATAGATGTATAATTTCATCATTCACATTATTATGAGAAATGAGATATTATTAATATGGAAAATAGATAACAGTTTGATATTTCATTTGCCAATTTGAATTTTAAACTGATAAGCATTGGCGCTATTAATTATATTGAGACTAATATACATTTGGCAGGTACTAACTGGGAATTCTTTCTTTGGTATTCTTAATGATATAATATTACCTTCATAGAGTGATTATAATAACTATTTTGATATTTTTACATTCATTTGAGATATTACAAATTGTTCACCAAAATGTATATACGATAATTAACATTAATCATATCCACTCCTAATACAGGTTTTTCTTTCTTTCTTACTACGCATCACCCATCTGCATTTGTATCTTATGCACATAATCTGCTATTATTATTATCAATCTGCATGATATGTTCGGCTTTTTATTATTCCTTATTTTAATGTCGCTAACAACAATTGCTCATTAGCGTCTACCAATTTTTGTACCCATATATTGAAATGGAATTGTACATCTTTTTTATATCTTATAATGAAACATTCTAAATCACTAGAAGCACTCATTCAAGAGACGAATAGTTCATGTGTGGTTAAGTCGGAGTTAGACAATGTTTGCTTTTCATTGTTATAGAGCTCCTCTGTAATGGTTTGCTTAGCTAGTTGTGAGCACACTAATAGCAGGTTTGACTTTATCAGGCTTCTATCTTTCAAGTTGCAATAGAAATGATACGTGTAAACGTGTATTGAATGTGTTTTGTATTCTATTGTGTAGGGAATAAAACAATGTAAAGCAATATTAATATATATAAGCATTGAGTTGGACTGAAACGAGTTACATAAAGATTCGCTTCAGGACTTGTAAACACACTCTCTTTCTTTATTGTGGCGGGATAGTCAGAGGCTTAAATGCACATCTCCGAAATTTCGAAGGCATCTTAGGTATGGGTCACTCGATGCCCGCGTTTCACTAAATAGACAACACCCAACGTCATAAGAAGTGAACCGTATCGCCGTATATAGGCACTGGCTATCACCTATCACAAGGGATAGGAAGGTTTCCTCACGATGACGCTAGTGACTGTAAATTATGTACGTTAACGAAAAAAACATATTTAAATTTCATTCCATGGTACATGCCAGAGCCGAAATTCGAACCTAGGACTTTTCTCATAAGAAATTAGAGGTTTACCCACTCGGCTACAGCCGCATTAAAACGAGTTGATTTTATAATTCAAGTCAAACAATAACACTGAAGGTAAAAGGAAAAAAGTCATTACGTACATTTATAGGCTTTCATGTGTAGACTATTTGACTTGTGGTTAGATCGATCGTAGATAAACTTTTATGCACCAAGAGTGTTGAATTCGATTTCCGGTCAGGGCATTTATTCCTTGCTGAAACAAGGTCTGCGTTTAATGGTAAAGTTTAACCTTTTGAAGAAATCTATACATTCCTTTTAAATGTACAAAAATCTATTTAGTTATTTATCTCTCTCTCTCTCTGATGGTGCCTCTCCGACTAACGAAGGTTGGCAATCCCTTCGGCAAATTTAGTCCGATCCCTGGCGAGATGGAACAACTCGGCGGCGCTCTTGATTCCCGTCCACTCTCGTATGTTACGGAGCCACGACTTTTTCCTTCGTCCAACACCTCTTCTTCCGGCTATCTTGCCCATCATAATAAGTTGCAGCAAGTCATATCTTTCATGTCTTAAAACATGTCCGAGATATGCAACTTTTCTTTTTTAGTTATTTATAATAAAAGTAAAATTTCGCATATGCTGATGAAGTTACGGTATTGACTCAAGATGTAATAATTAGATCGCTTTTTCATTTATCACTTCGACACAACATTCATTCACTCAGTCATTTTTAGTATCATTAATTGTAGTTATGTTATGCGGATGAATGATAGCAGATTGATAAAAGGAATATATGTGAGTGAAGTGGAAGGGCGATTACGTAGAGGCTGGCACAATAAGACATATCACAGTCAGGTAGACGCTATATGGAAAAAATGTGACGTTAGGAGTACCTATAACCACCGAGTGTGTATGAGAAGATATACGAAATGTCAATGAAGCGAAAGTGGTCTGGCAGGATGGGGACAAATGGGGATCCGTGATCTCTGCCCACCCCTCTACAGGGAATCAGGCGTGATGTTTATGTATGTGTTAATTGTGGTGAAATTGATATTGAAACGTTATTATCAATATCCTAGCCTAGCTAAACATATTTCCTTGTTCCTTACTAAATCTGTCTCAATCAGAGAAGCGTAAAATAAACAAACATCCAACCAGATTAGGAAACTAGGTGAGTATATTAGCATAATGCACCACTTCGCCGGCGTTTACTCCAACTCGCTTGCATTCTAGGCACTCGAAGCGAACTCTTCCATAACAGAGTGAGCTGGGGAAACTTCGAGAAGACATTAATCAAATTTTTCATCCTTATTTGCTAGAACGAACTTAGCCTCGAGCGTTTAAAGAGATGTCGGGAAACAGCCTGGGTTAATATGCCGTGAATTACATATAATGTTAAGAACGAAATTTGTAATTACTATGTGTTAGAGTTAACCATATCATCAAGCCCTTAAACGATTTGCATGTTATGTTTGGGGGTTACATTTTTTGATATATTCTCACTTCACTAGTATTATAACGTGATCAGCATTAATTTGAATAATACCTTATAGATGTTGATTAATATTAAAATACAAGAACATACATATACTATTATTACGTAGTGTTTGTTTACATGAAATTCATAAAAATTTGGATGAACTCTTAGTCTTCATTCGCTGTCGCAGTTAACTAAGATATATACCAGTTTCAAGGAAGCAGCATTTGTCCTTGTAAACAATAAAACTTTTTTTTTTATTCTTTATTAAGCCATTCACCACTAAGGTAATGTCGGCTGAAGTACAAACACTGATGCCACGGCGTTTGAACTTCTTGTTATTCCATCGCCGTGGTTACACCAACGCTGCCAGCCGCTACAACCGAAGAAAAACGAATTCGTAGCTCCAATTCTTCTCTTCCTTGTTCTTCAGTTTGTTCCAGTTGAGGATCCAAATATAATTCCAAAGCAAATATATTTATTCACAACTGACTAAATATTCAGCCGAAAATAATTATTTGTATTTTCAACTTTCACTGAGCTGCTGACTTTGTTGACGCACCATAGACGACTGAACAATAAAATTTATTATGCCTTCTTATTGTGAGTCAATCGTATACTATAATAACCTCTTAAGCAAACTTATCTTGTGAATGGCAATACTGTTTATCATTTTCACCGATGAGTTTGATAGGCCATAGAATAACTAGAATTTCTGCTCCTCCGCAACTGATGGTCATTAAATGTATATGTATGTATGTATGTCTGTAAGCCCCGTGATTAGATGCCATCACAAAAAGTATGCAAAAGAAAGCCGGGTTAATTGGTAGGTGAATTTTGTAAATAAAGATGAGACGAATTTGTGAATAAAAAACCGTAGGACACCCTTCTGATCCTTAATAATAAACGCAGATCCTGGGAGAATAGGCAGGTGTCAAGGGAATCTGCAAATGATTTCCAATCTAATACACTGAAGGCTTTTTGGAACTTTAAAAAGAGCTTGTATTAATAACGATTTGGTTGGTAGCTAAGTTGTATTTTAGTATATAAGTGATCTAAATTAGGAAGCTAATCAGTTGTAAATTTTATTTTATTTAAAATTTTATAATATCTTTATTTCTATTTTTAAATTTATTGGTTGTATAATAATTACAATTCGTCTTGCATCTAAAGTTAATGTCAATAACAAACGAAATTTAACGTATATATACACTACAAACAATTATAGCACAAAAATACACTAAGTGCCCCTACACAGTCATAAGAAAAGCGGAACAAAATAAAAAGGATGTCTCTTTAGGCTCGCACTAAAATTTTAAGCAGATATATTCCCATGGGGTCTGTTCAATTTTCCGAGTCACTGTCTAATTTTCAGGGTGGGTTCCCGTAAAATAAAGCAGAAACATCCAAATAAATCTGAGACGTGACATGATCAAAACAAAGAATTCCAAACCTGGAGGAATTTGATTCAAACTCTCCCATTTTATTTTAGAGCGTACGTCGTAAATTCGTACCCACATAGTCTGCAAAACAACGAATATATCAAGCGAACTTCTATGTAATTTATAACTAATACTATCATAATCAGAATCGATATTGAGTTCTAAGTAGCGTGCCGTTCATTAAATTATCAGAAAATTGTAATAAAACTTAATTTATAGAATATTACTTTAATCCACGTCTGCGAAGGAATAAATTAATTCATACACTTAAATGAAATAAGAGTTTCGTTAATCTCGCAGTAGTAATGACTTGCACGTGCTATGCTCTTTCCACTATATCTTTGCAGAATACTTACTCACTTAAGACACTTTAATTTAACACGAATTGTAAAATGGTTTTCATTTGTAATATATATACGAGTATATACATATATTATATGTATCAGTTCAAGGTTAATATATAATTAGTAATAAAGGATTGAATTTTCGCTAAAGCTAAGTGTTATAAAGTTCATAATAGTTTTAAGGTAAACGGAGACTTCCATTTTAATATAAAGGGGACTGATTAACTAGTACATAGTTTTAATTATATGCATTTAGTAGTAAATAATGAATATAATTAATCTTACTGGGAGCCGATTTAGAAATACTAAACCCCACTGGGCATAAAATCTCGATCCCGTAGCTTCAAGCATTAATCTTTTTCACTACAATCTTGTCTCAGCGAAATAAACAACCAACGCAACAGTAACAATAAAACATACGTACCAACGTAACAAATAAACGGGATTTCTTATCTCAACAACATTAAAGCTTTTAAACTGTCTAAAAAGAACCTTAAACTGTTTTAAGATTTCTAGTCATGATAGAAAAAGAAAACAATAAAGATATTTTAACTGAGCTAATAAATGGCTCTTGTTTAAAAGCAAGATAAACGCTTTGTTAAAGTTTTTGTTACCTACGTAGTGGTACTTTTTCGCTTTATTTTTTGCGTCTTACTGACACTGGCTTTTGTTTGAAATTTACAGTTTGGTCACTAAGATAACAAGACGAGTATCTAAGAAAAAAGTCTAAAAGTTCAATGTTTAATTCAGGGTGAGAAACTAAAATTTGGTCAAATATAACTTAATTAGATATCCGTACTTAAACCGTAATTAAACCTTCAGTAAAAGTCATTAAAGTATAAAATATTTATCAAATACTCACATAGAAAATGATACGACATCCTTAACAAGAAAAATTTGATGTAGATTTTGCAACTTTAATGATATTAATTATTATTTTATATACTTAATTATATTTTATATGAGTTTTTATTCACCGAATATTTATCATAATACGAGTTATTTTCTGTTTACATTTTCTTCCACATTTGCTAGAAAGGCAGCCTATTTTTACTCTTCTTATACCTAGAACCTCAGTACCATATCATTTTGAACTTAAATAAAGAGACAGCTTAAAGAAATGCAAGCCTTAAACTAATGCAGATTGCGTAGGGCCCCCGAGAACGATTAATGGCCGACTGAGATCATTTCGTTCCATTTGGAAGAGTTTAAGCGTGCAATGATTATTAACTTTGCCTGGGTAAAATTTGTAAGAGTAAAAGTTTGGTGGTATATACATTAAGACACAATCACGCCTGTTTCCTCACAGAGAGATAGGTAGAGATCATGAATCCCCATTTGTCTCGCTCCTGACAAGCCACTTTTGCTACATTGACTTTCATACACCTCCTCATACACACTCGGCAGTTTTTGGTTCTTCTAACTTAATTCTGTTTCAATATGACGATATATGATGGTACATAGATTACTGAATTGTTATGTCACTGATAGTCTAAATATGTGAATAAGAATGAAACAAAGACAGTAAAGAAATGTTTCAACATTAAATAGATATTATATATTGTGATTTAAAAGCGAATGGTAAAAGCTCAAATGGCCTTACAAACTAACTTTCTGTGAAATTAAATTAGTCACTCGAAAGAACTTACGAAGATTACAGACTCTCAAATTGGACGATGGAATTAATTAAGAGGACCAATTTAATATTCTTTATTAATTTCTAATTACTTTGCGTTTAGAGGATGTTGGGAATTAATTTGGCGTAAAATTCACGCATAATATTTAGAGGCACTTGTTAGGTTTCATTTTTAGGAAATGTAGAGCTTCATTCTGTTAAGTAAATAAAAAAACAATTTAGATAATGAAATGTGATTATACACATAGTAATGCATAAAACCATAGTGATGCGTAAGGTAATGCGAGGAGACATAATTTATCTAACGGTTCTGTCCATGAATTGGTTCGTGGTTCTGCTTAACCCTACAAAGCTAATAACTCGAGTAAACATACAAAATAAAACAGTTCAAGCTTTAAAAAAAAACTATGATAAACACTATTAATCATAAATATTAGTTTCATCATGTACCAACCAAATAAAGCAGTTACAAGAAAAATATTACGTTTAAATATATTAAAAAGGATACTTCTTTAAGAAAACAGTACTAGTTCCATAAAAAAAAGCTTGAGATTCCACGGAACAAGTAGCTTTTTCCCCTGGGCACGATTTGCAAACTAATCTCCTTACATACCTTGAAGCCCGGGATGTCATTTTTAAGGCGCATTAAGCACTGCACGGCCGTGTGTAGCCGGCTTTAGGGAACTTTTGGATGTTTTGCATTTTCTATGTCCGCTAGGGGGCGTTGTTACGAATAGAATGGGAAACTGTGATAGGGGCAATCTGTGTTAAGTGACAGGTATGAACCTAACATTCAGGGCATTTAATCCCTTTCGTAGTTTGCAGAACCTCGGAGACACGATAATATCTCCTAGGTTACTTTTTAGCATAAAAAATTAGGTTGAGATGTCTTATTAAGTGATTTACTATAAATAATAAGGCACAAGGTAGCCTTCCTTGTCGGAAAAAATGTATCTTCTGAGAAAAATTAACTTAAAAATAATATAGTAATATAAATTTAACATAAAAATATTTTGTACAAAAATTCTGTGATAACATTAGGCGTGAATCTGTGTTAATATAGATAATTATATATCAGTTTTTCTCATCGGTTTGCTTGATTAAGAAGATTATATCATGTTCTCAAAATTCTGTTCACTGAAAGTATGAATGACTATGACTATTATTATCTCTGTAATAAAAATTTTTCATCTTAGTTCATCACTAAAAACAAATGTATCCTCCCCCATTCTTAAACTTGAATATTTATAGAAAATAGCATAAATAGCACAAGAAAATAGCATGTAAATAAAACAATAGCAGTTAGCTAAGCAATGTAGGCGACTGTAAATAGTGATTAGGGGCTCCAAGACGACGTTGCTGAAACTCACGGCGTGAATAAGCTAAGCTCTCCCTCGCCTATTATTCATACTTTAAATCTGAGAACTCATACATTTGCCTGTACTAGATGCGATATTACGACACAATACTTGCATATTTATAACAAGAACACACAGTTCCACGACCAATAACCCTTGAGGTTAGGAGTTGTGTGACCATCTTCACAATGTAGTATTGTTATTGGGTTTATTATAAATGTTTTTCTTTCTTTACTTCTATTATTAATGCTTAACTTTAAGTGATTACAACCAAAGAAATAATCTATCTAATTCTATGTCCACACCAAAACCCACATTTTACCAAGATAAGTTTTTTGTTAGGTGGTAAGTTGTGTCGTCATTCTATTACCTATTGCAAGTAAATGATAAAGTTCCTCACAATGATTTCCTTCACCGTAATTAAGTAAGTAAGACTTGGTATTGTTTACAGTAATTGTACTTACTCTTTCTATAAGAACCTACCAGAAAAATAATGGCAATATGATAAAAAAGATTATTCGGAAAATTCGGTTTCTAAAAACGTAAAAAAAACACTATTTAAAGCAGATAAATAGACAGAAATCTCTCGGTTGAAACCTTGTCCAAGTTCGCAATAGTTCTTATTTGTTAGGAGTATAAAATGCACTTCCGTCAGCAACGAAATTAAATTATAACAACTAGTGAAAATGGCGTTGTAAGCAAAACCGTGCTGGCGACTCACAATGCTGACAAAGCTTTGAAATTCTAGAGCAAGTGAGAGAGATTTTTAGATAAAACTGGTGATAATTTAACAAATTTTGGGCATTAATTTAGAATATGTTAGGTTTTTTTCATTAGATATATAATATTCTGCAAGTGAAAAGAAACGTATGATTTTAGATGAACCTTTTAAAAGTACACATCAGATAACTTAAATATTTTATCCATGCGAACAGATATGATACCTCTACTTGCTTTAATTTACGTCTTTCCTATATAAAAGCGTCTTTGTTATTTTAATTTGGCACAGAAGGATGTTTTATTATAATTTATAAGTGTAAGTTATATTTTATTTATTTTACTGAAATAGTTAAAACATTACAATTTAACGAAGATTTGATTTTGCTCCTAACTTACGGCCCACGTTTTACTTTTTCATCAAAATAAATTTTACTTTTACGAATATTATATTTTCATGCCAACAATGACAAACGTTACTACTACGTAACTACTTACTACGAAAACTAATTATTCTTACTAAACGTAATCTCACCCAAAAAGTATATCAACAAAACCTTACGCATTAACTACGACTTAAAACACATCCTTCACCAACTGAAGCCATTTTAACAAACAGTATTATACCATCTCACAAACCGTTTGCGCGGATAAACAAAAGCAAAATACTTTGTCGGACATGCCTGCCCTCAGGTAATAGCCAGAGGTCTTTGTACCTACGTGTTTGCGATAATAATGAGCCATTCGCCCACTACAGCAACCGCCTTCGGTTTTAAATTGAGCTGGAACTTTTACTGTTCCACCAATTTATGTTGGATCTAAAGTTGCTCCATTCGTCATATTTCTAGTTTGTTACTCATTTGTTTTTATTTTGTAGCTTGAAGTAAGCAGCTGTGAAGTTGCAAGAGATGGTTATGTGACTAGTAGAATTTCTCTTAAGTATTTTGCGGTTATAGGCTAACATATATCACCCATATATGATATCCTACATAATATCTGTGACTAAATTAGACGAAGGGTATATAATAAAGGATAGATAAATCAATACTTATCCAGTCTCATTAAAAACCCTTCAAGAAAGTGTTCAATAACATTTCATTTCTTTGTACCTAGACGCGATGATTACACAAGGAATTTAAAAGGTTCCTAATTGCTCTTACTTTGAAAATCTGAACCGCTCAGGATTCAAGCGAAGCAATCTTTTAATTAAATTAATTGACAGTCACTGCGAAGAGGTTGGAGTAGTTCTCGAGAGATCACGGCCGTCTTTATCCAATTTGTTTGAGGATGGAAACGCTCATTAACCGACTGGACTCACCGAGATTCCGGACCCGAATGCTCAAGCCTATCGTTAGTTGCTATTGTTCTGCTCAATCCAATCCTAGGGCAGTAATACAAAATTTACTCACTTCATTGATTCTGATTTATTTGGGAGTTTACTACCGGAACGTGTTAAGAGGTTTGGGGTGCTATTAAGGTGTTTGAATTTATTGAAATAAGAAAAAAGAAAGGTTTTATGTACTGCATCAAAAACTAATATTTATAACAAACAAAACAGGAGTTGCTACATATATCGTATTCCTTGAAAATGTTCTGCCACAGTATTCAAAGCAGCAACGTTAGAGTTTCGGTTCAAGCATCAGACATAACCCAAACTCCGCATAACTTTCTTATATTGATAGACAGACTTATTACAATTGCTGACTTTTTTACGTAAATTTGTACACAAATTAATACAGAGACGGGCCGTAAATTGAGAGCCCTTCACCCTCGTAAAGTACTGGACAGCTCTGCCAAAATGTTCTCAAGAATGCTCAGCAGATCTTTTGATAAAAGATGGAAGTCTTGAATGGAAAAAATAAATTAAATGCTCACCTGGACTTTTGAGAACTTGTGAATGGTTTCTAGACGAAAAAGGCTAGTAAGGGTTAAAGCTCTACCTTAGCAGATTAAATTAGGAAATGCATATCTTTAGGTATATATATCTGGCATTTCGAAGGTTACTTTTATGATACATCTCACAGACAATATTGTCATAATCGTATGGAAGAATACACAAATAGTAAGTATAAACATTATATGTTACAACCACTTCTTACTTTATTATATATACATACATGCACATCACGCCTGATTCCCTGTAGAGGGGTAGGCAGAGATCACGGATCCCCATTTGCAACTTTCATTATAAATGCGAAGAATTATATACTTATTGACTATTTCATTTTTACACGGCATTGAATATAAAGACTAAAAGGTAGCATGTTATTAAGTTAGTCTTAGTAAATTAGTACCATTATTACAAACCCTGGCGCTAGTACCGTAATAGCATGTGTACTAAAGTTAAAGTAAAGAACCATAAATTGATGTAGCATAGGTAAAGGTAGGTAAATGAGAAGTGGCCCCTCAGAGCCTTTACTGAGTAAGGCGTCTGTTTAGACACATTGAAAATAGTGGAGTGGAATTCAGGTGAAGCAAAGGCACAATTAATCACGATTGCCACACTACTAGATCACCTAGGGAATAGTGTTTTCCTAGGACCTGGTTTTGTTTAATTCAACGTTCAATTCGGTACAAGAGATACATGTTAAGTTTAATTATCGTTAACATGGATACTTACAAATACATCGTGATAACCTTCGTAATTTTCGGTTAGGTAGAGATCATGGATCAAGATTTTTTAATTTTAGTAAATAAAAAACACATACTCGTACTTTATGTATTCAGAGGTTTCCATGTTAATTTCCGCAATTGGTATAATTTATTAGAGCGTTTTGCAATCCATTCATTTTATTTTATGCAATCATTTTCAGTAGAAGTTGTACATGCTATGTATTTTATTAAATAGACGAAATAATCATTCGTTTCAGCTGTCAACAAAACAGTAGTGACCTCTATTGTCCCAGTGTATAATACAGTACAAACAGCGATGTAGAAAATTGTTTGAATTGATGGATGCTTTTTATCTGCGTGAAACGAGCCAGAAATTCGGACTGCCATGCAATTCATTATTTTCTGTTGAAATCGGGTTTGAAAAGTCCAACCAACCATCAAGTATCGCTTGTCATGTAGCCGGTTGGATAAGCACTGATCGTTTCAATATTTGTTCCATTTGTTTATTAAACTACTGATAAGGTCTATATTTTTATGCAGCTGTACAGAAGGCTTACTGATCACATATATTATGATATATCTATTTTATATATAATGTCCTGGCATTTCATTTTCACTAGCCTTTTAAGAGATAGCAAAATCGTATTTCTTAGTTAATTAGTTTAAAGTTTCTAAAACAAATAGAACACAATAATTATCAATACAATTGATCTTTAAAGTACATTAAATAATAAATTATTATTAAAAATAAACTCAAACAATGAATAATGTTTTAATTATATACTATTTCGTAAGGTCGAGCAAAAAGTATTAATTTATGGATGTGGGTTTCCTGTTCATAAAGCCCTTTATTCAACTCTTCACTTAGCGAGTTTAAAATTGTGACCCAAATGATAAATGATGCCAAGTTGGGGGCCACTTCTGTTCGGCCCTGAAAAACACTTGATGTGTATTAATTATTTCCTGAGTAACTGTTTGATTAGAATAAAGTGTTCCTGATGACTAGTCACTTGTCTAAAATGAAGTGACATCACTATTTTGTTTCTAGATTAGTGTATGTTATTAACACCAACAACTTATTATCATGTGAAATAGTTTTTTTTTTATTTTATGATCATTAAGTAGAAAAAAACATTTCATTTCATTATCACTTACCAAGCGTTTATTTAACATACATTGTTTACTAAACATAAGTCATATGGTACATACATACACATTACGTCTGATTCCCTGTAGAGGGCTAGGCTGAGATCAAGGATCCCCATTTGTCCTGATACTTACAGCCACTTTCGCTTTATTGACACTCATACACACTCAGCGGTTATACTCGTATGTACTTTTAAAAGTCATCCTTTTTCAATACGGCGTGTATCTGATTGTCATATGTCTTATTCAGCCGGCCCCTACGTAACCGCCCTTCCACTTCATTCACATAATAATATATTCCGAAGTTGAACGGATAGCACCATAGTAACATTGCCTTGTGTTATTGACGATCTCAGTCGTTTCAGTTAGGGAAGAAGAGCCGTTAAATACATGTGTTTCTATGATTCTCCTTATAAAATATATACAATTAGTCTCATCATTAATTTCTTGTCTTTTGTTTCAGGTAGATATTAAAGTTGGTGTTATAATCATACTTAATAATTAAACAGTTGTTCATTATGAAATTATAAGTACTTTACTAATAAAATCTAGTACCACGATTCAAACTTTTGTATTTGAACACGAAACTAATTGAAAGGAATGTTTATTTTCATTTCTATGTACGTGTCCGCAATTGAGGCGAAGCAGTTCATAAATCAAAACTTTATTGAAGTGAAAACAATAGATCGAGACGATTAAACATTGAGGAAGGGGCAAGATTGATTGTTCCTGGTCGGGCATTATCTTCTAACAAAGGTAGGTATTGTTGCTCCCATCAAACCGTGGCAACTTACTGCTTTGTTTAACTTATTTTCCTATTAAGTACCCACGCGTTTTCAGGTCAACCAAAATATAAAGGAGTTCATAACATAAGTCTTATGAATTGTTAGTGTAGTGAGTAGAAAATAGTTATAAGTATTGCTCTTAAAAGTACTCCTTACTATTATTACAATCTATAAAGTGATGAGTCTTTTCGATCACTAATAGTTTATAAATCAGCTAAATTCGACCTCGAATATAATCGTATTAGGTCTTTCTAAGTTATATGTATCTGTTATGTGTTATATATACAATGAGTAACATATGTCTTAACATATTATATATCTTTCGCCTTCACCTGCCAAATCTCAAAGATTTGTATTGTAAAAATCCTTCCTTTAGCGTGATTCCCGGATTCCCCTCAAAGACCTCAGGACAAAGGATCCCGTCGGACCCCACTTCATGTCAACAGCAACCACCAACCTGATTTCAAACTGAGTGCTAATTACGAGCACAACGGCCGCTGACGTTGTCCTTTACTACTTCATAGTTGGAAGGGAAAAGTGAAATATAAATAATTAGATGAAAACACGACTTCGCTAGTCTATAGTTTTGGCAGAATAGTCGAAAAAGCAATAGAAAAACTAGTTCCATTAAAATTATGGTAATACTACATATCCGCAATTTTGTAGATAATGATGCCGACTGGAGATCAATATTCAGAAATTTAAAAGTGGTTGTAATGGAGCTTCGGATTTTGATTAGAGTAAAGTATGTAGGACAACATTGTAGTTACACTGACACACAACGTAGGGTCTTAATGTGTACGTATTTAAGTTACTCTGAAAGTCTTAAAACAAATAACATAAATATATTATTATCGCCATGTATTTAATTATCAATACATCTAACTTAGCAAGTAGCTCAAATCTCAAGCCCGTCATAAAAAACGATCTCTATAAAAAAATTTACATACTCGTAGTGATAAATTTTAAAAACATCTCCAAAACCTTTTACAAAAATGATCTCTATAAAAAAAATGACCTAGTGGTGAATTTTAAAAACATTCGCATACGATACGACGAGCAAACAAAGCAAATCACCTGCATTAAGCAAACGACTCGTAAAATGAATTCATCAATCATACCCAAACCACAATTTCGGTTTCAGCCGTCAGCGAGAATTTTACAGCTCATCAGAGTTTTTGTTAAAACAAATGATGATCGGTTTGCATGCGAAAAAGTTTATGATCATGCCTAATTAGAAAATTGTTAGTTGATTTTGCCATGCATATTTTAATTAATAAGTTTCAATGATTAGTTGCTGAATAAAGAAAAGATTTTATATCCTTAAGTTTCGTTTGCTGCTATTGAAGTTATACGACGAGGTAACGGACCCACCCAACAAAGGCGACCAGCTTAAAAGGAGAGTTCAAAACGACTCTTTATATATAAACTGTACATTAATGAAATAAAAATTATTATATTCTTGAAGTAATGTTCACTTGTTAATACCTAACATACTGGCTTGTTAAAAGACAACTTAAAAATAGTAGGTGATACGCAACCTTTCCAAATTTAATATTTTTGTAACCATAGTCTTATTTAAACTTTGCACACTTGTCATTTCTACAACAACCGAACCCATATTTTTAAAAATACATCGTTCATCTAACCGCGTGTCCCGGAAACGCTGAAAGCATCCTGCAATTATTTACAAGTACACATATATGCTCTTATTTCATTAGAAAGACGCGCACCCGTCTCGCCGGATAAACCGCAAAGATTGATGGGCTAGTCACCGTCGACGACGCTGTGTTCTAGTCTCAATCATCAATCTCTGGCAAACAACTTTTATCGGATGTCTTCTGTAAAGCTAACTCTTTTAAAACGTACATTTCCGTGCAGCTTCAATATGGAATATATCTCCGCAAACAGGAAAACTTGTACTTCACATTCAAGTACTAGTAACACGTGGGTTCGAGGTAACCATAGAATTAGGTACCTCCACAATGGTGGTGATGGACACCCGTACCTCTTAAATGTCATGAAAACATTTGTCTTGGTTTTTTTATATTCAAATAGTGGTGAGGCTTGCGTTAGTAAAAGCCTATGTCAAGTAATTTTAGTCAGTCGGGCAGGGAAGATTCTAGAGTAAGAAATTCGTACTCGTATATTACATACTACGAACACTGTTACTTTTTAAAGTTTTTTAGAGCCTAAGTGACTTTATAACATTACCAAGGCTTATTTTCATCTAAAAATATTATTGGTATAGCTATTCACAAAAATGAACTACATAATTGTCTATCTCAGTCTATTCCCTATCACCACCACACACCACTAATATCTAGAGTTAAGATTCTAGACCAAACCTACACATATTTGTCCATATATCCATATATTAAATGGAAACAAAACCTTTC
This sequence comes from Leucoptera coffeella, assembly GCA_030578115.1. NCBI lineage: Eukaryota > Metazoa > Arthropoda > Insecta > Lepidoptera > Lyonetiidae > Leucoptera > Leucoptera coffeella. The sequence continues at coordinate 37,136 of JAMBLF010000403.1, forward strand.
AGCGATGTTATCGGACGGTATGAAAAGCCATTCCGATTATCGTTATACAAAGGCTGTAGCCTAAGTAAGAGGTTGTATGGTTAAGTTAGTGATGCTCAAGTTGGCTCGAACACAGGACGCTTATTCAAGTTTAATCTTGATGCAAACATGACAATTCTATAGCCGGTATTGTTCTTACCTGTGTTACGGCGATCGGTCAATTTATGCCGCATTTATAACGTATCTTTATATCAAATTATCGCTATCATAGTATTTTTTTATATATACCAATGACTTTTTATACAGATTATTTTTATTTTAATTCTATATGTAATATAGTTAACAGTGCGTGTTCTTTTTAGGAAAAATGTTAATCGTAAGATTTCGTTTTCGGGCTAGTCTTTCATACCGACATGTAGTAGATCATCAATGCAATTTACAGGGCGATGTGCTATCAATCTATCACCAATGTTTCATATAAATTATTAGTTACGCTGTATGTGATTTACAAGATATTATATGTCCGAGATTATGTCCACCCCGAAGGACAGTATGAGTATGTAGTATTTATTTACCAGTTATAAATAACTTTTCCTACTTATTTATAACTAAAATAAATAATAGAACTATAAATAATATATGTATGTATGTATGTACCTTTATCCAGTTGAAGCTGTCTTCAACAGAACATGTCCTTCAATTCCCTACGTATACTCAGGTAATGATTATCTGCTTTGTTGTATTATAAACGATTGATTATGTCTCCTGCATATACATTCACGTCCTTAATTCTTTTTGGGGTGGACAGAATCTTGGAGGCACGATAATATTTCCTAGGTCACGTTTTAGCATGGGTATTGGGGTTGTGATGTCATATGTATCTATGTTGACAAGTTACTAGCCCCATAGATTATACAATTAATTAAACATTGATAAATACCTACCTATACTGTATTTATTTACTGTATTTAGCAGTATTTACATATTGCTAAATACCTTTAGAATATAATAACAGTACAATTAATTAGAGCTTATTTCTATAAGTGTCAATATGGTAGAGCACTACGGACAATTAATTTTATACATACATATACTCAAGTCTCTATTATTTAAGTCCTTAGATCTAATTATACCTTCCTAACACTATCCCATAATTAAAACCTTAAAAGTCCTAACTATTCCAAGACGCAAACTAAAAAAATCATTGCAACACAATGCAAAATATACTTTCGTGAATTAATAAGAAAAAGCCGTTTCAAGAAAATTGTTCTCAGACGTAATAAAATGAAGTGCCTCACAACACTGTTTTATCCGTTGAATATTACATTAATTCTTTTGTTTACCAGAATAAAGATGTTGAGGTTTGTACCTTGCTTATTATTTTACTATATTCTAGCTCGGGGTTATTTCAACTTATCTTTAACAATATTAAATGTTAAGTTAGTTTTGGATTTAATAGAGCCAATGTGAAAGTTAGGTATGGTTGGACGGAAAATGTCGCACAGAATCTTAACATACTCGTATCAAATTGGAGACATCATTCTAAAGTCGAGTGTATGTAGTGTGATGAACAGAACAGAACAGAACATGTATGAGAAAGTAAATAGTTGTGAGTGAACCTAAAGAGATTTGTAACGATCGTTCAAGGAGGATATATTCTCTGCCTATCCCGTTACTGAAATAGTGAATAGTGTGGATATGTGTATGTATGTTAAAGGTAGTTCATTCATATGGTAATGCAAATATAACTTGCAATGGTGCTTGAAATAGTGAGATCTATTCCATATGCTTTAATAAGTTTATTTAAATACGAATGAACGATATTTCATTACTAAGTAATAGACAGCTTATTACTTATTTAAAGAAGTTTTTGCTATCATTACTTCATAATTTCGAAGTGTATGAAAGTATCTGGTTACAATTTATAAAAATCCTAGACCAGAACGCTACAACATAAAGAAATAAAGAGATAAAGGACGTGAATGTACATATATGTATGTATATCTTTGTTGTTGTTTAGTCTTTAAATATTCTATTTTTAGATAAAATAATGCTTTGCAAGGCATAATAATTATTTACTGGCTTCATAAATGTTAGTAATCGTCTGTCCTAATAATCAAAGTAACACTTCCTAATTCTTACCCTTTTTGGGCACTCGTAAGCGCTTCCGAATCCTAATTGGGCATTTTCCCAGTGACCGCGCACTGAAAAATGCCGGTTTCATATTTCACACGTGGTTTTAAGCTGAATCTGTACAATAATTTTGCTTTTAAACCTCCGTAAATCATGTAAGGGAGGTAACGAACCCACTGCGGCACTCTGCAGATAGCTGTTTTATTGGCCGCCTAGCCGAGAAGCCTTGAATGGAAGGTTTATTTCAAATAGCGGAAGAGGTTTTGCAATTATTGGACACGTGTTTCTGGCCTTAGTCTTGAATTACGTACGTATTCAGCGTCACATTTTCCAGGTCAATATTTAGCATAAATATTGGGGTAGAGATAATATTTATAATGAAAATTGGTGACAGGTTGCTAGCCCATCGCCCAGTAGATTCCATTTAACCCAGATCACTTAGTCGTTTTCTATGGAATGCGCTGAAAAGAATGGTAGCTAGTTAGCTCTTTTTACATCCCAGATAGCATGGTAGTTTAATTACGATTCTCATATTTATTCAAGATAAGAGGATTTATCAATAACAGATAGTGAATGGAGTACTCAATCAATCAATCAGCCTATGACAGTCCACTGCTGGACGTAGGCCTCCCCAAGGTAACGCCACAAAACACGATCACTCGTGGCCCTCAGCCAACCACTACCAGCGACCTTTTTCAGGTCATCAGTCCATCTGGCAGGGGGGGCGTCCTACACTACGTTTACCGAGACGCGGTCGCCATTCGAGAACCGCTTTGCTCCAACGGTCGTCGGTTCTGCGACAGACGTGACCGGCCCACTGCCACTTCAGCTTGCAACATCGATAGACAATGTCTACGACATTGGTTCTCTGCCGGATAATCTCGTTCCGGACTCTGTCCCTTAACGAGATACCCAGCATCGAACGTTCCATTGCCCGCTGAGCGACATGTAATCGGTGAGCCAACCCAACTGTCATGTTCCACGTCTCGGCACCGTATGTCATTACAGGTAGGACGCACTGATTGAAAACCCTGGTCTTAAGACACTGCGGTAGTGGCGACGAGAAGATATGACGCAGAATGGAGTACTATAGCGTAGAAAAATCATGTCAAACTTTTTGAGACTGTTCGCACTATATTGTGTTTGTTTATAATTATTTCGCCGCGGTAGCACAATGATCAAACTAGCTTCGGAATACAATAGAAACAAATTGTGTGCCCACGGAGCCCGCTTAGATCGCTATCAGCAAATATTAAATCCGATGAATATCGAACATCTACAGAAATCTGTTCACGTCTGCTACATTTTGAATTTTCCCGTAATAGCTTGATATTGATATCAAGGCACGCTCCCGCTAACCCTTTATCGAATGTCAGACGTTTCTTCAACTTACAATTGGAATTGTATTTTTTCGCACAAATCCACAACCGTCTTATTGGATAGACGTGTTTCTCTCTCTGTTTTTTTACTTTAAAAATGTTAAAGTTTTAAGAGATTCGCGATTTATACTCATGATTAATAACTAACGGGACTTATCGCGTAAGTTTTTATATAATAAATGTCTGCCCGTGACCATGGCTGCTGCAACGTACCCGAAACGTCGGGTAAATAAAAGTAACTTTATTATATAAAAACGCGATAGTAAGTCCCGCTAGTTATTAATCATAAAAATGTTGTTTAATGAATAAAAGTCTAAGCTTTTAAACCGATTAGTAATAACTCAATCACAGCTGCGTATCCAATCACTTAGCCTAGACGCGTAGGTATATGCATGGCTTAAAAAGGGTGCAATTTCGCGGACCAGTAAGAGCCGCTGCCGTTATTCAATTGAGACAATATATCACTGCCGATATCGCTGGGCCTGCAAAAGTTGGCGCGTCTGCCGCCCAAACCACTGCCAATTCCCATTAGCCTATCATCTAAAACGAACGGAATTGCGAGCTCGCGAATATTTTTTATTCAATTAAAATTGGACGGCAACCAAAGCGGTCGAGGTTTGATAGCGATCGCGGAGAATGTGACCCACATCAACTCCACTGAAAATGATAACGAGTTTTTGAACGCTCGTGGCTAATTAAAACTGAAATGAGGGGAGTTATATCAAATATATTAGTTGATCTATACGTGTAATTATTTGCAGGTATCATACACTTAAATGTCAGTAAGAAGCTGAAAATAGTAAACTAAAAAAATAATAATATACATGTCACCATTTTATCACACTCACTTTATGATATTATTTATTGGCACCACACTGTTCAATTCTAGAGACCAAGTGGTAATCAAGAACCTCTCATATAAATGACATTTTAAATATTAATACTACTACGAATACGACTTCATTACTTGACTAGCTTAAAGAACTTTGCAAGTTTAGCCCAATCAATATTTCAGAGTATTGCTGCCTTGAAACTGATCTTGTGTATCGGGAAATTTAATTACATTTAACATGCGCAACATGCTCTTGCTAATGAGGGATTCTGATCCTAATTTCTAGAATAGTCAATAAATATGGTCTATAGATATCCATATATGTATACTGGAGAATACGATGCGTTTCATAATTCACTTAGGACTACTAATAATTCATTATTGAGTTTGGTTGAATTATAGTGCTTTTTTTTACTACATGATCAAAATTTTATTTGTGTTTGCTGAAATTAAAAATAAAAATACTCTTGACCACAGCTTTACATAACATTTTAATTGCAAATCAGAAAGTTATTAAAATCATTCTGTAGCTTATTTACAAGAAAATTACTAGATCCAAATACATCTCTTTCCGTGAATGATCTACCTTAATGACACATTGACGACCCGACACTAGATGCAAATTGAGTTAACGAGCTGCCTGAAAAGGGTTCTCAAAGCATAATGTAACAACTTTATGAATATTCATTATGTATTCCCTGCCCTTGAATAGGTGGAATTGAAATTGTTTTTGATAGTTCTGAAATAGCTAGAATTATTATGATATTTAGTGCCGTGCTAGTCTGGGGCGTACAACTTTTCCCGGCATATTGTTATAGGTGACTAAGGGACTGTGGATGAATTGACTCTATTGGGCGATGGGCTAACTACCTATCACCAATTTTACATATCCCAGTATTTATGCTAAAATGTGAGCTTTGCGATAATACCGTGTCTCTTAGGTTTAATCTATCCCGAAAGGACGTGAATGTGTAAATGATGAAAATACATATATTAAAACGATCACAGAATAAGAGAACTTGTAGGACTATTATTTGGTGGTTTGCAATTAATTATGCTTTATAGAACGTTAATCATGATGGGTAAAATCTCATAGCTATGGATAGCCTCTCTTCTACTACTCCATTTTACTCACAGGAAGGGCAGAGAATGTCGATCACCACCATGACCGCTCCTAGGAAATATAGATATCATAAAGAGGATAACATACGTACATCAAAACATCCATGTCAATTATTATTAATAAAAAGGAAAACGGTAAAATACTTGATATGTGCATCTACGTTTGGCATTTGGTCAAACTATTTTATATTTATTATAGGTTTTTGTAATGATACTTCAATAACTAAACGATAATATGAAGTTTGTCGGTAATATTTCACTCGAAACCGTTCACCTATCATCGCACATGGCTAAGACATGATATATGCTATTTTCTGGACTTTATTAAGTTGAAAAATAACTTAGCGATTCCCGGTTCGGCAGAAACGTCAACATATTCAAAATCTCCGCGAACTTTGCTAATATGTGCGCAACCTTTGTCGTTTTCGGAAATAATGGCCGCAATATACGGTAACTTGGGATTCTCCATGATTTATACTCGAACCTGAATTTTGTCGTTCAGTTTCACAACGAAAACATTCATTCTTATATTTTTCGTTCTTTGGATGGAATTGAATTGCGTTTGGTTTAATAATGAGTAAAGAATTATACTTTTCAATAAAAATAGCTCTGTCTGTTATAAAAAAGTGTGTTTTATATTTCTTTAAATCGTTAGATTAATAAGTGTTTTTTTTTCGGCCTACATACTTACCTGTGACAAATTTTTTGTATTTTTATTTGTAACTTCTTGAAAGTACTCTATGCTTACTTGTATGATATCTACCCTGTAATTTTAATATAACAGACATCTAAATAACTTCCGAAATTCACATGGATAAGTCCCAAAACCCACCAAGGCCGCAGGGGTGCAACAAAACAGCAAATTCAATTAAACCACACACAGCTTTGCAAAAAAATATTTGGATAGAAAGACCCTTTTAATAAAGACAACGTTTCGAGATCAGTCGCTAATCCACTTTGCGTTTTGTAACGGCGCAGTCATCTCCGTCATAAAGCGGATTCGGCGGCCTCTGTTAATAAACGGGATCATTTTTTATCTGCTCATTCGGAATAATAAATCATCCGGCGATATGCGGTGGCCTCTGACGTAATTGTTTTCCAGAGTGTACAATGAACACCAAAACGGACAGTTGGGTAAATTAAAAATTAATTATTTATATAATTATACAGCTGTGAAAATCAGTCGGAGATTTGACTATACAAAAAAGGTTTATTTTGTAAAAATAAATGTATATTGGGAAAGGTTTATCTGTAAGAAACTTCGTAATCAGAAGAGAGCTATGTGAAATGACCATTGATTATTATTTGCGCTTCCACTAATTGTATTGTGTCTGGAATATACTATTCTCAGAATTCATCGTATTAATAATAATATATACCTAATATCTAAATACATGAAAACATGTCACGAAATTTTCCCTTAGAGGAAAGCAAGTAGGTATCATGGATACTTTTATACATTACTATTTTATGTATATTATTAAAGTATAAGGTAAGACACTGAGGTAACTTGAATATGGCTACACTAAACACCACTAACCCCGTTGTTGGTTCTGACTATTTTTCACATGCGAAGAGTGTCACATAAGATGAAATAAACATTATATATCATAGACTAAATTTTCGTAATTAAAACACTTTTACGAAATGCATCGAATAATACGGTGAGGGAAAAACATCGTTAGGAAACCTACCTGTTCCCAGAACAGGTAACAGTTAGTGCTTGTAAATAGCGACCTGAGCTGACCACCTGTCACATTGAGTACTAACTATCTGGTTAACACGTGGGTTCTAAGTGGCCATAGAATCACTACCTTCGCAATTGCGGATAAAGACACCTGAACCTCTGACTACCCAGTAAGGGTTAATGGTCGTGAACGCGTACAAACGTATATTATTATAATAATAGGTGAAGAAACTTATGTATGGCTACTCTGAACACCCCTAACCACGTTGTTGGTTCTAACTATATATAATTGTGACATAGCGAATAGTGTCACATTGGACGAAATAACTATTATATATTGAAGAGTAACACAGGCCATACATTTGAATCTATGTAAGAAAAAGTCTCCCAACTACTCTTTCGGGAGATAAACAAAATAATATATTTCATCGGACATGTTTGCCCCAAGGTAATTGTTGCCCAACTTTGGGAACGTGTCCATGGTACTAATGAACTAGTATTCCCAATGAAATGTTTTCATAAACGAACGTGCTATTTGGCTTGAGATGAGATTTCATGCGTTGGCTTATTTCTACTTTACGACATAGACTTTACCATGTTTATGGTAACCTATATGTGTTTACATATAGATCATGCATAGAAACTTTCGTATCTATGGAGATCTTAATTAATTGTGTCCTTAAAAAAGTTGCAAAACACAATGAAAATAAAAATAAAATGAATGGAATTCGTTTAGAATGAGCGTAATTTAAATCCCATACATTTTAATATATATGCTTTTACCGTTTTGTTTTCTTTTCTAAGGGTGATGAAAAGGTTATGGAAGATTAACGGAACCTTTATAATGTGCGTTATCCTTAATTTAAGAAATACATACGTAGGTGTCAGGGAAACAAAAGTAACAGAAAATAGCAAATAAGGAAAACGTGGCATTAACTATGTGATATGTGCGTGGGTATATGAAGTTAAATTGATTATTTTCTAAATAAATATCATAACTAGTATCAGGATCTTTATTCTTGTCCTTCAGTTTATTTAGAGGTAGAACACAAAAGTAGTTTGCCAACATCGTCTCAAGGATCCGTGATCTCTCTCCGCCTCACTGTAGCGATACCAGTGTCATGTGTTTGTATATATTTATAAACATATCCTTCAATGAAAATATTTAATATTAAAACATCTAAGTACGTTTATCAGTTTTTTTTTTATCATTATCACTCTATGTATTTACTATGTGTGTATGTGTATGTATGTATTTGTGTATGTATGTATGTATAGTATATATATTATGATATTCAGCTAGTGACAGACTTAGGTTTGGGTGCTGTCGGAGGATCAGTGATGCTGCTTAGCTGCATCAAATACTGAGACAGCACCTTTTCACTGCATCAAGTGCCTACTCCTTATACGTACGACTTTTGTTGTTGTATCAAAGTGTATATAAATAGTGTTATGTTAAAATGTGTATGTATAGCAGTGAATAAATGTTTTTCTTTCTTTCTTTCTTTCTTTCAATGCAAACTAATTGCTAGAATAGCAGCTAGTTAACAATATATATCTCATTCACTTTCTAATTATATTCTATTTCATAGATTCCGCATTCCTATTTGCGTATATATTATATTTACGTCCCTCCTAACCGTCTACTAATATAAAAATACATAACCATACTTCCTGCATTCCCATTGACCTATCCAGCAATACTTTAATTAAACTAAGTGCAAGCACTGGCAGAGGCTGGAGTAGTTCTCGAGAGATCACGGACGTCTTTATCCAATTTGTTTAACGATGGAAACGCTCATTAACCGACTGGACAGCTCACAGACTGCAGCCTGCAATCCTGACGAATGTTCTATTTGGTCCTCGAGCTAGCTAAGGGCGGTTGTATATCAGAGAAGTAAATAGAATTTGGTTTACACAGACTTATTCGTACAAATAATAGTATATTTTATTACATGGGTCGCTTTGTTTCATTACCTATGTAGTTATGTATCAATACATGTCTGTTTATTTGAAATAAATATATATATATTTGCAAACACTACAAATACCCAGATAATTTCACTTGCTTCTTTGAAAATATGTAATTTGAGACCTTCATACCTTTCTTTCGGGATAAGGGTGACATATGCGGACGTAAATAAGCTAAAAATTAATATAATTTAGGTGTTCAATTAGTCACTTTAATGTTACCTATCCGTATACGATACATTCAATACTCTATAACTGATAAAATAAAATGACTACGGATAAAAATGGCTAGTGTTTAAACGAAAATCGAAACATAAAAAGAAACTAGCACACCAAATACACTAAATTGTGCATCCAAAATAATATAATCTCAACCGAAACCCAAAATTAGTTGTCCGTTTAACTACCTATATTTGGGTAGTACATTTCAGTATTTTAATCATGTTTCATAAAAAATAAAGTAAACTTTCCACTGTAAACCCAGCCTAAGTTAGCAAGCGCCGTAAAATAGAGTCACCTCGTTGCCTCCGCTGAAGCGGCTGAACATGCCAAGACGGTGTGCTCAAGGAACGCTTGACAGATCATTAGATCGAAAGGAATTTGGCCCGCACTGCTCTTGCTTAGGTAATTGTTTCTATAACAGTGTGCTAGGGTAGTGTATGTACTTATTAAGGACGCTGGAAGCAATGTTAGATGTATCTGTAAACATAATATTTATTAAGTTAAAGGTCTGAATTTTAATTATCAATGTGAATATTTAACGCAACATAACATGCAATAGATAACAATAATCAACCCGGTATAGAATAATGTATCCTCAAATCATTCATAAGATAGTTAGTAAATAGTTCTCATTTTGTCAAGTTTTATAAGATCGGGTTTCTTAGTTCGCAAAGGGGTAATTTCCTGAATTTGGAAATTTATACTAACAGTATTTAGGCAATAATCATCGATGGTGTACTATACCACTTTACACTTTATTTTCATATAAAAATGGTTCAAATGGCCAAACTGTAATATCAGATAATGGAGATCAGTAAATGTCCGAATAAATGATGCATAGATCTGTGATAAGTGTAATTACCTTATACGTCTTATACGTAATCCTTATACGTAAGCTCGTATTTATATTCTTACTAACCGTTTCATTAACCCGAACCAGTATCTCAGAGACTACGCGAAACTGTCTTAAGACCTTCATGCTACGAACCTCCACGTAGTACGAGTTGGAAATTAATTTTCAACTAAGATAGCCATACGTAATTGCATACTCGCATCTCGCAGAACTTAAGGCCGGAGCTAGCTAACTAATGAACCCTTTTAGAACGTGTTGCTTGTACCTGCTGAACCGGCTCTAGTTTCTAAGGAAACTTATTCAAAAGATGCTGTAAAGGGATTTATTCACGTGAGCGTAATACGTTCACTTTTCTTCTTTCCGAATGAAATACGGCTATTTTTAACTGGATTAGGAGAAAAGATAAGTAATTATTTGTTAAGGAAAGTATGGTATGGATGGGTGTTTTGAAGTAATATAAAACAGCAAGTACATATAAATTAGACGGAAGTAGTTACATAAAAAAGAGAGTATTGCGACTTTAATAGTGGTTTTTTATTAATATAACGAAATTGAATTCTTCTTTACGATTTTTAACAATTCGTTTATTTTAGCATATGAGAGTTTATTCTTGTTTATTCGTAAGTATAATTTTTTATATTACTGTTTTAAAATATTTGTTTGTTAACACACGTTCAAATTGTCATCACGCTGTCCTTGACAAACATTTTCTTCCCAAAAGATAAATAACACTTCCGGGAAAACCGAGGCCCTTAAAGTACGATTGTCACCTTAAACATTTCAAAATGTTAATTCCAAAGATAACATCTCTGCGCTCTAACAAAGACTACACAAGAGAACGTTCCCTTGTTTTTTAACTGCAGTCACGGTTCTACTAAAAACGATTAAGCTTGATTGCATTTTGTGTCCGATCACGATTAAAATCTGCTTAAAAGATAAAAAACAAAGTTTTGGTTATGTATTGCTTTATAGTCCTTTCGAGTTTTGTTTTTTTTTTCTGTGTATATTTATTTACGCATTGTAGGTTTATGTATAAACGGCGAGTAGAAAGGAGAATAATTTGATGATAAAAATGACAAACGCATTATTCTCATCTCTTCCTCGCATAATTATGAGATGATTGACGTGAAAATTTAGAACTTTAGAACCAGCATCATTACCTACTACGCTCATGTAATTTGGAACAGAGGCAATTTTTTTATGGCACTCTAAGATCTATAAGATCTAGAATAAGATGGTAATGATAAGTATGAACAAAATTATCGTAAGTACATACCTTTTTAGGCTACTTTTTAAAGTAAACTACTACATTTAAATAAAATTTCAAAATCGTATAACAAATATAGAGAATCCTTTCGCATCCCTTTGTAAATTGAATGAGAAGTATCACAGGGAATAAAAGGATTTGAGAGTAAATAAATTCGTGACACTAATAGACTAAACGTCTGGGGATTGGCCTTAATCTCGAAAAGCCTGAACCTTGTCGATTACATTAACACGAAAAGATAAATCTTTATCGTAACCTAAAATAATATCTAAGGAAGTTAACTTGGACTCTGGTTTCAATTTATAAGCAAAAGCAAAGTAGGAATCAATTATTACGATAATCAAAATAATATCCTAATGAATCTTTATGTTTATTCAGTTTGCATACACGAGAAAGTCAAAGGGTTGTGTGAGACAAGAGATCTGTTAGGATTTATTTATTTATGTATTCTTTCTTCCTCAAACATCGATTATTACAGGTTTAACCTAGTGCAATCGAGTAAGACACTTATTAAATTATAATTAAAAAAACTTATAACTAATTAATTATTATACATCACTCTTATAACTAATTATATACAATCCTACTGTTTTGAATTCGCTCAGAGCACACGAAAACAGGTCCATTTCCTCAGCCATGAGGTTGAGAACCCGAATGGCACGGGACAGGGGAGCATTGCGCTGCAACCGGGTTAGCCCTCCTGGATCCACAAGCAGACGAGGCCTACGCCGCCGCTCCACATACCCCCGCGGGACACAGAGGCCCAACAAGTGGCAGTTGTTCAAGGTGGCGATGGATAGTCTCAGCGTATACCGGCAGGCATGATTATAGTATAACTAAGGAACTCAATTTTGGTTAATTTTTAAAGTGATTGTAATTTTTGTTCCGTAATAATTAATATTTATTTATTTATTACAAGCTCGACGATTGTTTCAGTAACTAAAAATTTTACACGTCATTCAGTTATATACGATCATACATACTACATGTCCACAATCACGTGGACATACCGCGCCAGCCGAGGTCAGTGCTCTTGGCCACAGCGTTAGAATGCTGACGCCAACCACAGAAAGGTGCAGTCGGACTTTGGTGCCACCAAGCATGCTGACGAGGATCAAGCGTAGTGACGGTGATGGCAGCGGTGCAAGAATGCAAGTCAGCACATGCAGCGACAGCAGCTCCGAGCCCGCGGGGAAGCGGCGGCAATAGCATTGACGTCAATCACTTGTTCTCGCATTGTTGTATATAAAGACTGATACTTTACTCAAGAAACTAGATCCTTAAGAACCATGTAGCGTTTCTCATTTCCTCCTCTCCTCCCGTAATGGCAAAGACACTTTCAGTCTCAAATGGTGACGCTGAGTCTGGCGCGCCAGCTACGGGAAAATCCTACCACTTTTACCTTGTACCCCAATCTAGGCTCCCGGCCACGCCTTTAGGTCTAGAGGCGTAGCTTTCCTTACCGTTAGGCACTACACACGGCTAGGCACACTATATGCCTGGTGGCTCCAGCTGCCTCACATCCACGCGTCACACGCCTGACACACCACGTAAGTAATGTCTATAAGAGAAAAGTCATTTTCAGGACTATGTTTGTAAGAGAATAGTCATTTTCAGGGCAATGTTTTTAAAAAAAAAGTCATTTTCGGGACCATGTTTGCAAGAAAATAGTCATTTTAGAGGACCTTGCTTGTAAGAGAATAGTCATTTTCAGGACCATGTCTGTGAGAGAATAGTCATTTACGGAACCATGTTTGTAAGAAAAAAGTAATTTTCAGGCCCCTGTTTGTAAGAGAATAATCAGTTTCAGACCCATGTTTCTAAGAAAATAGTCATTTTCAGGACCATGTCTATAGGAAAATATTCATTGTCAGGACAATGTCTGTAAGAGAATAGTCATTTTCAGGACAATGTCTGAGAGAGAATAGTCATTTTCAGGACGATGTCTGTAAGAGAAAAGTCATTTTCAGGACCATGTCTGTAAGAGAAAAGTCATTTTCAGGACCATGTCTGTAAGAGAAAAGTCATTTTCAGGACCATGTTTGTATGAAAATAGTTATTTTCAGGACCATGTCTGTAAGAGAATAGTCATTTTCAGGACCATGTTTGTATGAAAATAGTTATTTTCAGGACAATGTCTGTGAGAGAATAGTCATTTTCAGGACGATGTCTGTAAGAGAAAAGTCATTTTCAGGACCATGTCTGTAAGAAAAAAGTCATTTTCAGGACCATGTTTGTATGAAAATAGTCATTTACAGGACCATGTATGCATGAAAATAGTCATTTTCAGGACCATGTCTGTAAGAAAAAAGTCATTTTCAGGACCATGTTTGTAAGAAAATAGTCTTTTTCAGGACCATTTCTGTGAGAGAATAGTCATTTTCAGGACGATGTCTGTAAGAGAAAAGTCATTTTCAGGACCATGTCTGTAAGAGAATAGTCATTTTCAGGACCATTTCTGTGAGAGAATAGTTATTTTTCAGGACCATGTTTGTAAGAAAATAGTCTTTTTCAGGACCATTTCTGTGAGAGAATAGTCATTTTCAGGACTATGTCTGTAAGAGAAAAGTCGTTTTCAGGACCAAGTTTGTATGAAAATAGTCATTTTCAGGACCATGTCTGTAAGAGAATAGTCATTTTCAGGACCATGTTTGTATGAAAATAGTCATTTTCAGGACCATGTCTGTAAGAGAATAGTCATTTTCAGGACCATGTTTGTATGAAAATAGTCATTTTCAGGACCATGTCTGTAAGAGAATAGTCATTTTCAGGACCATGTTTGTATGAAAATAGTTATTTTCAGGACAATGTCTGTGAGAGAATAGTCATTTTCAGGACGATGTCTGTAAGAGAAAAGTCATTTTCAGGACCATGTCTGTAAGAAAAAAGTCATTTTCAGGACCATGTTTGTATGAAAATAGTCATTTACAGGACCATGTATGTATGAAAATAGTCATTTTCAGGACCATGCCTGTAAGACAATATTCATTTTCAGGACCATGTCTGTAAGAAAAAAGTCATTTTCAGGACCATGTCTGTAAGACAATATTCATTTTCAGGACTATGTCTGTGAGAGAATAGTCATTTTCAGGACGATGTCTGTAAGAGAATAGTCATTTTCAGGACCATGTTTGTATGAAAATAGTCATTTTCAGGACCATGTCTGTAAGAGAATAGTCATTTTCAGGACCATTTCTGTGAGAGAATAGTTATTTTTCAGGACCATGTCTGTAAAAAAAAGTCATTTTCAGGACTATGTCTGTAAGAGAAAAGTCGTTTTCAGGACCAAGTTTGTATGAAAATAGTCATTTTCAGGACCATGTCTGTAAGAGAATAGTCATTTTCAGGACCATGTTTGTATGAAAATAGTCATTTACAGGACCATGTCTGTAAGAGAATAGTCATTTTCAGGACCATGTTTGTATGAAAATAGTCATTTTCAGGACCATGTCTGTAAGAGAATAGTCATTTTCAGGACCATGTTTGTAAGAGAATAGTTATTTTCAGGACCATGTCTGTAAGACAATATTCATTTTTAGGACAATGTCTGTGAGAGAATAGTCATTTCAGGACCATGTTTGTATGAAAATAGTCATTTTCAGGACCATGTCAGTATGAAAATAGTCATTTACAGGACCATGTATGTATGAAAATAGTCATTTTCAGGACCATGTCTGTAAGAGAATAGTCATTTTCAGGACCATGTTTGTATGAAAATAGTCATTTTCAGGACCATGTCTGTAAGAGAATAGTCATTTTCAGGACAATGTCTGTGAGAGAATAGTCATTTTCAGGACGATGTCTGTAAGAAAAAAGTCATTTTCAGGACCATGTTTGTATGAAAATAGTCATTTTCAGGACCATGTCTATTAGAGAATAGTCATTTTCAGGACCATGTCTGTAAGAGGATAGTCATTTTCAGGACCATTTCTTTGAGAGAATAGTTATTTTTCAGGACCATGTTTGTAAAAAAATAGTCATTTTCAGGACTATGTCTGTAAGAGAAAAGTCATTTTCAGGACCATGTTTGTAAGAGAATAGTTATTTTCAGGACCATGTATGTATGAAAATAGTTATTTTCAGGACCATGTCTGTAAGACAATATTCATTTTCAGGACTATGTCTGTGAGAGAATAGTCATTTTCAGGACGATGTCTGTAAGAGAAAAGTCATTTTCAGGACCATGTTTTTATGAAAATAGTCATTTTCAGGACCATGTCTGTAAGAGAATAGTCATTTTCAGGACCATTTCTGTGAGAGAATAGTTATTTTTCAGGACCATGTCTGTAAAAAAAAGTCATTTTCAGGACTATGTCTGTAAGAGAAAAGTCGTTTTCAGGACCAAGTTTGTATGAAAATAGTCATTTTCAGGACCATGTCTGTAAGAGAATAGTCATTTTCAGGACCATGTTTGTATGAAAATAGTCATTTACAGGACCATGTCTGTAAGAGAATAGTCATTTTCAGGACCATGTTTGTATGAAAATAGTCATTTTCAGGACCATGTCTGTAAGAGAATAGTCATTTTCAGGACCATGTTTGTAAGAGAATAGTTATTTTCAGGACCATGTCTGTAAGACAATATTCATTTTTAGGACAATGTCTGTGAGAGAATAGTCATTTCAGGACCATGTTTGTATGAAAATAGTCATTTTCAGGACCATGTCTGTATGAAAATAGTCATTTACAGGACCATGTATGTATGAAAATAGTCATTTTCAGGACCATGTCTGTAAGAGAATAGTCATTTTCAGGACCATGTTTGTATGAAAATAGTCATTTTCAGGACCATGTCTGTAAGAGAATAGTCATTTTCAGGACAATGTCTGTGAGAGAATAGTCATTTTCAGGACGATGTCTGTAAGAAAAAAGTCATTTTCAGGACCATGTTTGTATGAAAATAGTCATTTTCAGGACCATGTCTATTAGAGAATAGTCATTTTCAGGACCATGTCTGTAAGAGGATAGTCATTTTCAGGACCATGTCTGTAAGAGAATAGTCATTTTCAGGACCATTTCTTTGAGAGAATAGTTATTTTTCAGGACCATGTCTGTAAAAAAATAGTCATTTTCAGGACTATGTCTGTAAGAGAAAAGTCATTTTCAGGACCATGTTTGTAAGAGAATAGTTATTTTCAGGACCATGTATGTATGAAAATAGTTATTTTCAGGACCATGTCTGTAAGACAATATTCATTTTCAGGACTATGTCTGTGAGAGAATAGTCATTTTCAGGACGATGTCTGTAAGAGAATAGTCATTTTCAGGACCATGTTTGTATGAAAATAGTCATTTTCAGGACCATGTCTGTAAGAGAATAGTCATTTTCAGGACCATTTCTGTGAGAGAATAGTTATTTTTCAGGACCATGTCTGTAAAAAAAAGTCATTTTCAGGACTATGTCTGTAAGAGAAAAGTCGTTTTCAGGACCAAGTTTGTATGAAAATAGTCATTTTCAGGACCATGTCTGTAAGAGAATAGTCATTTTCAGGACCATGTTTGTATGAAAATAGTCATTTACAGGACCATGTCTGTAAGAGAATAGTCATTTTCAGGACCATGTTTGTATGAAAATAGTCATTTTCAGGACCATGTCTGTAAGAGAATAGTCATTTTCAGGACCATGTTTGTAAGAGAATAGTTATTTTTAGGACCATGTCTGTAAGACAATATTCATTTTTAGGACAATGTCTGTGAGAGAATAGTCATTTCAGGACCATGTTTGTATGAAAATAGTCATTTTCAGGACCATGTCTGTATGAAAATAGTCATTTACAGGACCATGTATGTATGAAAATAGTCATTTTCAGGACCATGTCTGTAAGAGAATAGTCATTTTCAGGACCATGTTTGTATGAAAATAGTCATTTTCAGGACCATGTCTGTAAGAGAATAGTCATTTTCAGGACAATGTCTGTGAGAGTAGTCATTTTCAGGACGATGTCTGTAAGAAAAAAGTCATTTTCAGGACCATGTTTGTATGAAAATAGTCATTTTCAGGACCATGTCTATTAGAGAATAGTCATTTTCAGGACCATGTTTGTATGAAAATAGTCATTTTCAGGACCATGTCTATAAGAGAAGAGTCATTTTCAGGACCATGTTTGTATGAAAATAGTCATTTTCAGGACAATGTTTGTAAGAGAATAGTCATTTTCAGGACCATTTCTGTAAGAGAATAGTCATTTTCAGGACCATATCTGTAAGAGAATAGTCATTTTCAGGACCATTTCTGTGAGAGAATAGTTATTTTTCAGGACCATGTCTGTAAAAAAATAGTCATTTTCAGGACTATGCCTGTGAGAAAATAGTAATTTTCAGGACTATATTTGGATATAAATATATATTCTGGTTAGGCTATAGGAACTTAGGGCCAGTCAGGTACACACACCTTATTGGTGGCTAGGTTCGTCTGTAGGCTATCCCCCATATCTTCCCACGCTCCAGGGTCGGGACCCCTCTGTCACGACGCTGCGGTGTACTTACAACACATGCATACAGATACATTCATTCACGTCCGTTAATCCCATTTGGAGTATACAGAATCTCGGAGACATGGAACATCTCCTCAGTCACTTCTTCATACATTTTATGCATTCATACATACTTTTTAATACATAATGTATATTTGTACACATTTTAGCTTTATTACAGTTTTCACATATTTATGTAAATAATGAAAGTCATTTTCAGAGTGAAATTGATTTATTATTAAGTGTTGTATTGACTTCATCACTCATAATGAGAGGAATTTAACGTTTAACTTTATCTTTCGTCTCACACACAGCATCTACAAAGCGCAATCAATATTTAAATAATACTTGTGTAATTCAAAGCATCATAATTCCTTGGCCGTTCTCCTAGTATTTTTGTTGAAGCAATCTTCAAAGTGAAATACGGTTCGGACCGCAGATAAATTTCCTTCAGGCGATGGAAATTCAAATAAAGTTTGTTTTATAAACTGCTGAAGATAAACCGGTTTAGCTGACCTAGTTATTTCGCAGGTAAATTTAGATCACAATAAGTTTCAGCTTACAAGTACGCAGAATAATAATCATTGATATAGCGTTGAAGAAAATAAACGAAAAAAATTATGACTGGTATGTATGACTTAATAATTTACGTAATCAAGGTATTGGATATTCACGAATTATAACCACTATTCTGTTCTAGTTAATTCACGTTTTAGGAAAACGGTTTCATGTTTATGTTTATATGTATTAAATCACGAAAAGACATGGCATGTTGACATGGCTTACCACCTGTTACATTGACTACTGACTATCTGGTCGTCCGTCGGGTAACAAAGGAAATACTTTGTTTATAAAATATACACGATAAGTCACATTGAGTACTGTCTATCTGTTCAGCACGTGGGTTTGAGGTGGCCATAGAATTACTACCTTCGCAATTGCGGGGATTTGAGACCTGAACCTCTGACTACCCCGCAAGGGTCAATAGTCGTGAACGCGTTTGTCTTTTGTCACGAAAAGAAATAAAGGCAAGCTTATAATATGCAAACGTTTAATAATAGCATTTCAATGACCAAATCATTAGTAGGAAAAGTAAAGTAAATTATCTCTAGATTCTCTAGAACTTTGTTATCTTACTTGTATATGCAGTAACTCATCGAAAATCATTCCATGTCATTTTCACTATCACACATTTATTCGAGATACATTTGCTAAGCTAAAGCGAAGTCATTGGCTGTTCAATCTTCCGTATAAAGATAGGGACACGGTCCAGTGTGCAAACCACTGGAAAATCCCGAAAATATTTTGTGACTCATACTCTAGCTTATAAATAGATATTATGAATCATATCTTTTATACTAGAATTTTATTTAGTCGCATACTTGTCTAAAACGTACTTGAATGGTCACTGTCTTTCTCCCCTGTTTGTCATAAAAAGCGAAGGACTAGTCTACTCTAGCTCTAGGACTATATTGATTCTATTATGCGATGGGCTAGCAATCTATCTCCAATGTACAATATTAATATCGTCCTTATAATAATGCTTAAAGTGAACAAAGAGAAATTACCAATACGCGTTCGTGGTATTATATCTTTTAGATTCTATCCATAAGAAATTAACGACGTGAATGTAAATGTATGTTAATTTATTTAACAAAAAGTGAATGTTGCGGCTGTGGAACGTGAACCTGAAATAAGCTCTGTTTAGAAGGCTCCCAAATAAGGTTGAGAATCAAATTGGCAGGAAAGGTTAAACAAACGACGTGGTCGGTAATCACACCGACGTCTCGCTGTTTATTAATTGTGTGGCCAAGGACCTCTTTAGACGTATGGATGTGCTTTGCATAAATAGATGGTGTAGGAAATTCAAGGTGAATTCACCTGGAAATTCAAGTTGAATATCGGTTAATGGTAGATTTGGTTAGTGTTTAGGTATGGATTGATTTAATAGACATAGATATTCTCGTACATACATATAGACATAGATTCATGGAGGCTGATGAATATATGATAAGTATAATGTCTATATTGTTCTCCAGGAAGGAAAATGAACTGCAATCATTCATCAAGAAACATTCATACAAAGATTCATTCATTCAATATGTATATATGATTTGCAAGATTTCACTTCACAGTTCACAACAGTTCCTGCTACAACTACTACGTTATGTTATAATCGATTTTGAAATATCGATTGCTTATTTTGAAATACCTGTACCTAGATTACTGTAGCAGGTAACTTATTTAAATATATGGTAAAAGGAGACTAGAACTCATGTTCAAGAGCTTATTCAAATTTTGCTTCAAGATTAAATTCAAGTCAAGTTAGAAAGTCCAAACTATTTGCATATTCCACACTTACGGAATAGTTTGGAAACTTATCAGCCTTTTTATTTCCAGACTAACTTAATTCACAATAATCAAAATAAATTTCTACGCAATTCCATCGATTTTTTTTCCAAATATGATTTCAGGTAGAGTATGTATCCGTAACCACCTCTTTCTAGGTGCATACTATAATTTATATTCAATTCAAGACGTATTATTTATGTACAGCTATATTAATATAGTGTTTGAGACTATCACATTGCATGTAATGTTTCAAGGTGGTGATATATAGTCTGTAAATCCCGTTGGGTAAGTAGAGGCCAAAATGTGTAGACATTACATTATTGAATTCAGGTCATATTTTAAAATCAGAGGTTACACATACGGATAAACATAATTCATACTCAATCTTATGTTACAAATTAACAATGATTTTAGATTAAATCGGCTTACACTTAAATTTTCATGTATGCGAGGAGGATGCTGGATGCGAGGTTTGAAAGCCGATGTAAAATCCTCCTCACAATGATATAGGTGACGTCTAGGGACCGACAAATCATGAGGATGGTTTCCTGCAAACATTTCCCTCTGGCAACCCAGCCACTGACCCAAAAGGTAAACGGGGTCGTAATACTTTTAATCCATTTTCCTACCGTTTTACACGGCTATCAAACAAAGACTTTTATTGGCTTTGCACGGCGTTTCGTTCCATGCGTTTTGGGGATTATCTCGTGGAATGTTTATTTGAGATCAGGATTTCGAACTAAATAAAGCGCGTTTAGCCATGCGGATAATGTAGGTTTGGTTCCTTTTCTGGTTAGTTATCTTTGAGTGTTAAATAAATAAGTAGTAATTTTTATCGACACATATCCAACTACCTAAATATATTGAATCAATTCCAAATAAAAATAATAGTATAATATATTCGTATCAATTCAATGTAATTAATTGCAATATGGATTTACGCAAATACACCTATTTCTATTAGCGGACGAATTAAATAAGTATGTGACTCGAAGAAACTAAGGGCTACGGATAATCCCGACGGGAAATATAACGCACTCTAAGTTCTGTCCGGCCCAAAGAGAGTAAAAGGACGTGATTATGTATGCACGTTTGCAAGTTTAACTACCACAACAATAAAGTCCCGATCAACAAATATACCTAATTATTTTAATTTTATCAAACACAGAAACAGTGACACCAAATACACGTCCATTATTTAAATCGTGCGTATCGGTGCAATGGATGTGCGTTATCAGGTCAGTTTGTCACTCGTATCTTCATTGACCTTTTATATCGGCTTATCGAGTAGAAAAACGGCATTTCCCCCGGGCACCCTCTAGCGTTCACAGCCTAGACGAAACCATTACTTGTGACGTTTCATTGAGTGATTCTCGGAAATAACAACTGGTTTGTAGTAAGTTGTTAAGGATTGGTAATTTTCATTAGACTTTACTTTAGTATTGCATTGGTTTAACTATGTGGTTGGGTTTGGTTAGAGTTTCTGCCCATTATGTTCTGAAGATTTTTGCAATACAGGCTACTGTAAATCGGTAGTAGTTGGGTAGAAAACAAAACGAATCCATTAGATTACGCTTGGTAAAAAACGTGTCATAATTTGAACTTTATTTACATTTACGCTGAAGCGTTGTCTAAAATTATAATAATAATAAATCATTTTTCGCAGAATTTTGGCGCTTTATATTGAAAGTTTATTTTTATCTACGTAATACTGATTATTTTAATGTATATTAAGCTGCATTTTACATCAATTACCAATTGGACAATAGTTCATTTCAACAATACGCATTTTGAGCTCTGATTTGAAAATAAATTATAACAAAAGCTACACGCATAGTAGGTCGTTTATTTAAGCTATACTTATATCTGCTAATGCAGTATCGGCTCTATGCTAAATATGAAGCCGAAGCTTGGGAAACACCACCGGTGACGGGAGTTTATTGCGAACGATTTCCACTCGAATAGGCTAAACCCCGCTTATTTTGAGCGCCTGCTAGTAATCCCTGGTGAGCATACCGAAGCTTCTAATCTATGGAATAAAGAGTTATTTCGAAGGCGTTTTAAGGGATCCCCAAAAAATAAAAAATATTGGATCATGTTTAGAGATCGCGCCACATACGGTGGCAGTTGGAGGCGTCGCCACAGTCGCGTAATTCAGTGTTACCAGTAAACACGCCAAAACTAGCACTCACTGTGCCATACGGCTCGAAACATTATAGGTTTCATTTGTAACGATCTTTGGTTGCAGAGCTATAAACTCAAATAAAACAAATTAATATATCAAAGTCAAAATATGTTTATTATACTATTTCAAACATGATTAATAATTAACGGGACTTATCCTTCTTATTATATATTACATATATTATGTGTTCCTTCACTCTGTCCGCAATAGACCGTTTAGTCTGTTCGACATAGGATTTCCCACAGCTGCAATCAATCTTATACACACCCTTATATCTTATATCATGAGTATAAATCGCGAATCTCTTAAAACTATTATTTCAAACATGGCACTGAGCATTGTCTTTACATATTTTTTACCGAGGTTAGATCAGCGGAGACCCTAGCTTGGAGAAGAACTAACAAGAAACTCCGGAAATCAATTTATTATAATCACCCTTAACAAACATAAAAATTACAAAGAGTGGGCAAAAAACACAACGCTGGTAATACTAAATTTACTTTTCATACAAAATAACACGCAATGGCGGAAACGTCAAATTTAGTTCCAAGTTTGGCTACTGCCACCGTATGTGGCGGGTACTCTATTACATTTTGGCAAGAGAGGCAAATGATTATGTAATTATGTAATTTTTTTATTAAAAATAAAAATTTATATTTGGAAAAGATACTCACCACAAATATTCTAATAAATGCGTGTTTGTTATTAGCTGAAAAACCTTTTTAATTAAATACGTAAGTTATTTCTATTGTAGAATCAAGTTACTACAAATATGGAATTAGAATTTGTACATTGATACAAAAACAAGGAAACGCAAACGCGTGGCATGTTTTGTACCAATTAAACTCAATTACCTCCAAGCTCGTTCATCCGATCTCGAGTCTTTATACAATCAAAAACGGTATTTCATAATTAAAAAAAATAAGTACGAGCAAATTCATCACACTGCCTTAAATTTCAAACATGCTAAAGCTTTTCTTCATACCAATGTGTAGAACTTGGTTTTTCATATAAATCAGTCAAAGAAATGCATTACCAATCTAAATTATCAAAGTCTACTTATTAAACGTCAAGCTATAAAGGTACGTGTACAATTGAATAAATTCCTTCCATAGACGAATGGAATGATTATTCATTCTATCCCTTTTTCCAGTCTAAAGATAATTTTAAGAGGGGAAACAGATTTAACTCCAAACAGTCTTTTCCGTGATGCAAAGGAATTCACAGAATGATAAGGCACATTCCACGTGATCCTGCATTTCTTAAGCTAATGTACCTTCATTTAAAAAATACACTTTTTTCGCAAGTCTTTCAGCATTGTCTTATTTTTTTTTTGTTGTCGGTTAAATGAAATAGAGCACAATTGAATTCAATTAATTTACTCAACCATTCGAATAATAATAGAAACATAATGTAAGAGCATTCCATGATTATTTTTGGTTGTTGGGATCCCAGTAATACGGTTTCTTGATGAAGATATTAGTGTCGTAGTAGCCTTCTTTCAAATAAACGTCGCACCATGACCACTTCATCTCCGGATCTAGTTCCTTCTCTCTTCGGGCTATCTCCTCTTCCAAACTCCGGCCCGTTATGGAATAAGTACGTTTGTCCTTAATGAGATCCCAGCCTATTATTTCAACAAAACTGGAGTCGAAACTAGAGCCACGGGCCGAAGTCGCGAGTTTTTCTTCTTTTTGATCCAAAGTAATACTTGCCTTCTGTATTGCCTGATGAAGCTGTAATAATAAATTTGACAAGTTTTGGACATATAGACGAATTTTGAAATCAACATAGTTCTTAAAATTGCATAAGTTATATCATACGAATTAATTATTTTATATCTTAAATAAGGTTATCGTACTCGTAAATGGACTCAACATTTTTGGTACGTTTTTCACTGAGGCAAAGTAGTGCATCAACGTTTTTAATATAAATCTAATCTCTTGAATAAAAAACTTCTAAGACCTTCTATATAAGAATTTTTACTAGGAACGAGTCATAAACTTCATTACCTAGCTACTTATCCGAACCTTTCGCTTGTATAAATTACAAAGACTGCGTAGGTGCAAAAATTTCTAGGACACTAATTATGAACTTGCTTTACTCAGAAATGTATTAACAATCCTAGTACTAATCATCAATCAGAGCTCTTACGGTTCGCCGCTTGTCTGCAAGTACAGTGTTCATTTTCTTCACTTCGAGTAACACGTGGGCGTCGTCTCCTGCCGACATGTTTACTTTCCAACCGTCTCCTTGGAAAATAATCGGCATGACCTGGGCAGTACCTAGAATATAACGAACTTAGTCTAAAAAGTTCCTGTCCATCCTACAGATATGTTACGTCATGAACTTTATCAAGATCATTGCGCTTTCGTTACCATATGCCATTAACGTCATTATTATCAATCTGATAGCTTTATAGTGTTTTCTACGCAATCACACTTTTTAATTCAAAGATTCGATCCTTCTAGAGAAGAGTCGAGTCGTTGACAAGTTTTAGTTGAACTTCTAAAATTGTTTTAATGTTGGACGCATCGCGCATACGTAAGTTTCCGATGTTTTATAGTTTATTTCAAATACTAGAAAAAAGATAAATATTTGGAACCTTTTACGGAATTCATAGAGCCATCACTTATTACTCCGATAGATGTGGATAGTTTATACGTTTCACTTTCGTTGCGACCTTTCCAGATTTCGAGCAAAGTATTGGCGAAATGTTCTGCTTTAGAAATAGGGCCATACGTGTATTTGGTTGCTTCATCACGGACCTTAAAATATCAATTTTAATTAAATATGTTTGTAAATGATGTGCAATAGAATCTAAATATGTCAATGGGTTATCACAAAAAGAAAATGCTAGTGTTGAACGTCTATAACTAGTTTTCTCAAAGAAAGAAATTAATTGATGACCAGAAATATTTAGTTTTATTTTTCGCAAAGTATATTAAACTACTAACCTCACAAATAAATTCTTTTTTCAGCCAGGAAGTAGTACAGTCCTTGGCAACACATTTTTTGTCGCCTTCGAATTCATTCCAATTACTCGGCATTTTTTTAGCTAAACTAGGTTTGATTATTAAAGGATTTGTTATTTCCAAGTGAAAAATCTCGTCATTTGCTGCCCACACCTGGATTTCATTTATGAAACTTTGGTTCATCTAAAACATGCAAGAAAATTACTAACTAAAACATACACCATAATCATTTTGCACTACCTTTACCTTTAACGGGAAGATCAAAGCCATTATTTACTGTGATTTCAGTACTATATCCATACATTTTCTAAACTTTCACATTGCGATGCCTCTGCCTCAGTTTCTTTTAATAAATCTAAATATATGCACTTACTTTTAAATGCCTTGCAAGAACCATTTTGGCTATCTGAGTCAACGGTGTCACACAGAATAAAATTTCAGGAGGCAAACCTACTGAAACTGCCCTTATAATTTCTAAAGCTATGACACCATCAGCGACAATAATTGGTTTAGCTTCTTCTTCCACCTTTTCAACTTTGTCGGGTTTCTTTTGCAAACTATGGTCTGATTTCTTTTCCTCAATAAAATTTAAATTTCTAGCGATACGTATAATCGAAACTAATTCCTCCATATGCTCATCTGAACTTATATCAAACTTGTTTGGATTCGTGAACTTTGTGATGAAACAGAAAATATCACCATCAGTTAAGCTGTAATACAATCAAGAATATATTTTAAAAACATTCGCATGTACTAATATTTTGACAAAAACATTATAACTTACCGTGGTACCATCGTAGAAATATTTATTGAATTAATACATTGATAGGCACAGCTTTCTAAATTGACCTGTAGGCTTATGGCTTCTGAAATCTGATTTACTTCAACGTACAGTATAATGTCAATAAGACGGTCTTCACCAAAACATTTTCCCGATAGTATCTTGGAAAGCAAAAACATAGCCTCCGCTTTTAAAGGGTTTATAACTACAATTTTCAAAGGCTTTAAGGTTTTAGTACATTGATAATTCATGATTAATATTTTTGGCAATCCCTTGTATCAATATATGTCTCAGAATAAGATTAATATTCTCGATCGAGAAATAAGTAAAATACAACCAAAAATATCAACTAAACATCAGAGACAATAAGTTTGGTGGTTTGAAGCATAGGTACTTTTTATCTTGCCAAACAATAACATCCTTTTAATCGAACGATTACGCTGCGCTCAAGATTGGTTATTGTGATTTGGACAAGCAAGAAGATTAGCAAGATTCACCCATAAAACTATGTAGAACAGTACACTGTTTAATTTGTATTTTCTATGTCTAGGCTTTAAAATTATATTATTAGACAGCTAGATATTACATGTCTAGTGCAATTGGGTAATTAAAGGCTCAATAATTGACAACAATTAAAAATCGTACTGTTTAATACGAAAATATTAGACAATTCTTCCGAATTTGATTAGGGTATATATTCAACACACAATTATTCCATTGAGAAGCTTAAGATACTTTTAAAATTATGTATATTAATAAATATAGTTTGGCTAACGAAAGTAGATACTGGATGATTTTGCAAACTTTTTATATGACAACACTAAAGTGTTACTACCATCGGATATTTACCCTACAATTTGGGGTATTTTAAGTAGAAAGTACTTAGGAACAATTTATTGCGAAAAGGCAATTTTTAAAACAAACTCATTAAACATTTTATAAAATGAGTTTTAAAAATTCGTACGTGTGCCGAAATTGTGTTAATCGAAAATAAGTTTCGTATGTACGTATTAGATCATTTCAAAAGCTACACTAAGCCTTACGTTGGTCTAATAAAGAGCTTAAGTAATTAGGTACACTATATCTTAACTCATTAGGTAGAGAAAAACTTAGCAATTTTATTTTAAAGAAAATTAATTTGTATCTGTTTTCCGAAAAATTTGGTAAAATCAGAATCAGTGTATGGTATTCCTATTTCTGACGCCGAAGATGGCGTGTTGTTGACGTTTCTTTATGGTCGACTTGCGTATAGAGTACCCGCCACATACGGTGGCAGTAGCCAAACTTGGAACTAAATTTGACGTTTCCGCCATTGCGTGTTATTTTGTATGAAAAGTAAATTTAGTATTACCAGCGTTGTGTTTTTTGCCCACTCTTTGTAATTTTTATGTTTGTTAAGGGTGATTATAATAAATTGATTTCCGGAGTTTCTTGTTAGTTCTTCTCCAAGCTAGGGTCTCCGCTGATCTAACCTCGGTAAAAAATATGTAAAGACAATGCTCAGTGCCATGTTTGAAATAATAGTTTTAAGAGATTCGCGATTTATACTCATGATATAAGATATAAGGGTGTGTATAAGATTGATTGCAGCTGTGGGAAATCCTATGTCGAACAGACTAAACGGTCTATTGCGGACAGAGTGAAGGAACACATAATATATGTAATATATAATAAGAAGGATAAGTCCCGTTAATTATTAATCATGTTTGAAATAGTATAATAAACATATTTTGACTTTGATATATTAATTTGTTTTATTTGAGTTTATAGCTCTGCAACCAAAGATCGTTACAAATGAAACCTATAATGTTTCGAGCCGTATGGCACAGTGAGTGCTAGTTTTGGCGTGTTTACTGGTAACACTGAATTACGCGACTGTGGCGACGCCTCCAACTGCCACCGTATGTGGCGCGATCTCTAGTTAGGTTATGTTAGTACGGTCAAAATGTCTTGATATTATTTTATTTTAATTAAGTAAGTTCATATTCGTTTTAGTTATTTTTTGTTTGTTCTTTTTGTTCCTTTAATACGCTACAATGGAGTGACGTATCCGTGTGATGTTTAGTATGGAGTTAATAAAGAGATTACAAGTTATATAAGCTACTTTTAATCACGTCATAACGCGGACAAAATTGGAAGCATCCACTAGTAAAATTAAAATAAATGTCAAAGTATCAAAGTGAGTTGTTCCGCCTTTCCTTTTTATTTTAGGGTTGCAATGCTAATATATTTTAAATTTGCCGCGCTTTTTCAGTATCTACTTTCGTTAGCCAGACTATATAGTGTAGTAATAGATAGAGATCCCGCCACATAAGGTGGCAGTAGCCAAACTTGGAACTAAATTTGACGTTACCGCCATTGCGTGTTATTTTGTATGAAAGGTAAATTTAGTATTACCAGCGTTGTGTTTTTTGCCCACTCTTTGTAATTTTTATGTTTGTTAAGGGTGATTATAATAAATTGATTTCCGGAGTTTCTTGTTAGTTCTTCTCCAAGCTAGGGTCTCGGCGGATCTAACCTCGGTAAAAAATATGTAAAGACAATGCTCAGTGCCATGTTTGAAATAATAGTTTTAAGAGATTCGCGATTTATACTCATGATATAAGATATAAGGGTGTGTATAAGATTGATTGCAGCTGTGGGAAATCCTACGTCGAACACACTAAACGGTCTATTGCGGACAGAGTGAAGGAACACATAATATATGTAATATATAATAAGAAGGATAAGTCCCGATAATTATTAATCATGTTTGAAATAGTTTAATAAACATATTTTGACTTTGATATATTAATTTGTTTTATTTGAGTTTATAGCTCTGCAACCAAAGACCGTCACAAATGAAACCTATAATGTATCGAGCCGTATGGCACAGTGAGTGCTAGTTTTGGCGTGTTTACTGGTAACACTGAATTACGCGACTGTGGCGACGCCTCCAACTGCCACCTTATGTGGCGGGATCTCTACACACACAGGCAAATTATTTCTTTCCCGAAGTTGAAAGAGTTGAATTAATGTTGAAGTACAATTTTGTCAGTCAAAATTAACTGTCAAATAATGCAGACACAAAACAACAATATAAATGTATTGTATTCTAGAGATCCCGCCATATAAATTGGCAGTTGGGGGCGTCGCCACAGTCGCGTAATTCAGTGTTACCAGTAAACACGCCAAAACTAGCACTCACTGTGCCATACGGCTCGATACATTATAGGTTTCATTTGTAACGGTCTAAAAATATTTTGACTTTTGTCTTTGATATATTAATTTGTTTTATTTGAGTTTATAGCTCTGCAACCAAAGACCGTTACAATGAAACCTATAATGTATCGAGCCGTATGGCACAGTGATTGCTAGTTTTGGCGTGTTTACTGGCAACAGTGAATTATGCAACTGCGGCGACGCCTCCATCTGCCATAATATATTCAAAATTATAAATATCACAAGCTCTCTTTGAAAGTTATCTTATGATCTAAGTATAAATTAAAAAAACTATTTCAAACATGGCACTGAGCATTGTCTTTACATATTTTTTACCGAGGTTAGATCAGCGGAGACCCTAGCTTGGAGAAGAACTAACAAGAAACTCCGGAAATCAATTTATTATAATCACCCTTAACAAACATAAAAATTACAAAGAGTGGGCAAAAAACACAACGCTGGTAATACTAAATTTACCTTTCATACAAAATAACACGCAATTGCGGAAACGTCAAATTTAGTTCCAAGTTTGGCTACTGCCAGCTTATGTGGCGGGATCTCTACGCCACCCACCCAATATTCTAGTGTTCTATTATTGATAATTTGCAAAATCATCATAAAAATTTAACTTTTATGCATATAATATAATGTGTTGACATTGATTTTTGCTCACATTACCACAAAAATGGCTTCAGTGACCAAAGAAGTACCAAATTCACCGACGCCATCCACTGCCTCAATTCTCTCCTCAATAGAAAACTCCTACGTTTCATCATTATTTTCATCAACTGACGAGAAATGGCCAGAAATGATTGTATCAAGACCAGAAGTATCTTACACAGGAGCGAAATGTGAGTACGGTTTGTTATTATAAGTTAATTTATGATAATATAAACATAAATAGAGAAAAGAGTTTTATATAAGTATGTGCTTGTTTTCATTAATTAATTATAATTAATGCGTAAGCTAACGTTGAAGGCTTTGTTGCCACGTATTTATTTTGAAATCATTTGATGTTGCTACTACGGTCACTAAATTATTATAAAATAAAATGTAATTTCACTCCAAAAGTCTACTAGTCTCAAAATTAGTAAATGAATATGCTTTTACCTAAACCTATGTAATTTGACATTCATAAACAGTTGCTACACACAGTTTAGATACATAAAATACTTTTAAGGCTCGTGTAGTCGAGAAATCCTTGAAGAAGTAATATCTCATCACTCAGCTTGAATTTTACCATATAAATTAGAAAATAATAGAAGTATACAGACAAACAAGACTGTTTACATAATGTTTGTTTTGTTGAATCAGATGTAGAGTAAAGTCACACTCGGATGTGTTATTCAGGATTAATATTTTTAATTCTGTTGTTAATTTTTATCACTAAGTAAATATAGGTTTGTTATAAACACAGTGCCAGGACTAAATATAACTCATCTTAACTTTGTTAACTTTAAAGTTATATAAGCTGGACTACAAAATTCTGCATGGACAGTAATACAAATGTGTTACTTTCCTTGCAGAATTTCGTAACAATTTAATAATTGACACTATAAAGTTTTCAATAGAGCTAACAATCGATTGTCAGAACCCAAATAAAATGTTTCACTGCATACATGACAATAAAACCAAAATTAGACAGTTGTATATATTTTCATATCTCAAAGATAAACATGTGTAAATACACTGTATAAATAGATAATATACCAACACACACATTACAATTAGTGTTGGTGATGTTTGTCCTGTACTAGCTGGGACTAAATGCTGACTAAGTGCCGTTCTTCCTGGTATATCATAAAAGGCGTCTTAGGGACTTAGGACATATGGAATATGTCGGGCGGTGGGCTACCAACCTATCACAAAAGCGTGTGTAATATGACATCACAACCCTAATATTTATTCTATTAAGCAACCAATTTTTTTTTTCATTTTTCCAACATTCTGTCCACCCCGAAAGGAATTAAAATATATGAATGAAAAAGAATGTTTTTGAGGTTTCAAAGAAATTAATGGACATAATTAATTTATTTGTTTATAGAGTTCCTATTGCAAACATTCCTTAGTAACATTAGTTTTTTTTAGATTATAAGTGTTCTCCCTTATTGTATAAAAAACTAGATTCTGAATGTTCAGAAAATATATAAATAAAATATTCCTTACGTATATACATATAACTAAAATATACAATTGTAAAGTGGAAAACACTTGTTATTACAAGTATAGCTTACCAAAAATGTTATCATTAAATATAGAACTTGTTTACAAAAACAGGAACTTTCATAAGTTAGTTCTTGAGAGAGCCAAAAGATGGCAGTGTTCTGTTTTGATATTGATTTTTACCCCACAGAGAGAGGGTTCATATCCTACAATAATACACACAGTCTGAACAAACGATAGAAGTTGTAATTTCTAGAAAAACTGCTGTATTAAAAACACTATAATTTTGTATGTGTAATAAGCCTATATAGTTTTTATAAACTGTGTTATTTTGGTGTAGATTTTATACAACTTTAAGTGTTGATAGAAAGCCTTAAATAGACCATATTAGTGTTCCTATTATTGAAATGTGGCCTACAAATGTACGTCGTTCGACCCAAGGACCTTCAGTTCCCAATAGATTTGTGGACTCAGATTGTGAGAGCTTAGAAGACTTAGGTGCGGCCCAAGACACGATTTATTTATGCAACTTCCGCGTGTCTGTTGACGGCGATTGGCTGTGTCTTAAAGAGCTGGATGATGTGGATGCTATGACGACATCCTTCGCGAAATCGTGTTCCAGTTCCGATGATTTTGATGCGTTGCTAGGTAAATTAATTGTGATAGTGCAAGACGCTTTTTGAAATGTTTTTTGACCTTCAAATGTACACTGAAACACGGGAAGCTTTTAGTTCCTGTTAACGATGTTTTTTATGTTGAATTATTTATTTATGTGATTGATATTTACTTTGCAATATATTTTTAGAATTAAATGAAGCAGCACAGTCCATTTTTATTAATATCTTAATGAAATCTATGCTATAGATTTAACATATAATGTCAAGCAACCTATTAAACTAGGTTAGTTGCGAATAACGTAAACTACTTGTAGTTGTCAGAGAATAGCGGCTTCTTAAAATGTAACTATACAACGACAGCTAACTCATGTTTATAGAAACTAGCATGACTTTAAAAATCCAAAAAAAAACTAGAAACACAAGTCAATATACCTAGCAAATAACTACAAAATAAACAAGCAAGCAAGTATGCAAAAAGAAATCTTCACAAATACGTAGTTGGACATAAAAAATACATAGATACATACATACAGAACCTCGGAGATATTAAAGGCGTCAGACAGTTTTAGTATTAGTACTATACGATTTACGTGAATCCGTAAGTTACCCTAACAAAGTCAATTGAAGTGCAACGTGAGATATCAATGACACAATATTAAATATAAACCCAGCCTTGAAAGGAATTAACATACACATTACGCCCGCATCCCTACTGAGTATAAGAATTACAATAGTCACTTTTATTTACTTCATTAATTATGATTATACCATTTTAATTTCAGCACGTGACCCGGCAGCAACGGAAAGAAGCAATCTGGTGCATATATGTAAGCTTATTGTGAAGGAGATGATAGAACAGTCACTACGATATGGAAGGATGTTGGACAGTGACCATTTGGCAGTACATCACTTTTTTATTGTACTGGAACATGTATTGCGACATGGACTTAAACCTAAGAAGGTAAAAAGACACCAGATCTCATTGAAACATCATAGTTTAACAATTAGCTTATTATAAAAATATATTTGTGAAATACACCGACTGCTATCTGAAAATACATTGTGGGGCTAGTTACCTATTATTCAAAAAAGGTAGTAGTCAGTCCTCGTCACATTAAGTACTGAATATCTGGTTACCCTCTAGGTTATAGTTTGCCATAGATTTACTCTATACTCAAATTGCGGAGATGGACACCCGAACGTAGCATTACCCCACATGGTTTAATGGTCGTAAAAGTGATTGCTGTTGTTGACTGTTTAACTACGTTGAATGCAATAAGTGTCTGGATGGACGGTATAGGTGATAGGCACGATTTAATGTATAGTCACGCAAGTACAAATTATAATAAAGTACACATATTTTATTGCAACAATACTTACATACGTATTCATTCACGTCCCTCAGTCCTGAGAACCTCAGAGCTATAATACCTCTGTGGTCACTTCTACCTAACAAAATTATTCGATTCGTGATGGCACTAAAATACAATACTGGTTACTAGCTCTTTGCCTAAAAGATTCCAATGATCCCTAACCGTACATATTATGACAGGTGAAGAAGTTTCTATGATATTATTTTGCAGGGATTACTTGGACCAAAGAAAGAGTTATGGGATATTCTTCAGAATCTCGGTAAATACTCAGTGGAAGCAGCAGATATTACTGCCAGTATCAGAGATCTACCCACTGTCAAGTAAGTAGTTATTTGAGCAATACTTTTTCATTCGTACTCAATTGTATTTAGTAGTATTTCATTGTATTTAGTAGAGAAAATAACCTCTGGTAATTTTGCTATCATAATTTAACTCCTATTTAAGGAAAATGATTGTAGAATTATTCTATATTTATTTATTTAACTTATTATTTATTTCTCATGATATAAATCTTTAATTTCGCGAAGTTTTAACTTTATAATTGAACCCAAAAATATCAAATATACATTGATCTTAGTTAAAGGCAGCCGGTTAAATTGTATTCAGCCCCTATTAACAAACGTCAAAGTTTCAACCCTAAAACTAAATGTCTTCTCATATTGATCTCAATAATCCTTCAGACGTGCTATTATGGCGAAATTAGTTATTGACTATTGAAACATTGAATTGAATATTCAGCATTTGATACTGTTTATTGACCAGTAATTGATTGCGTACTATTTGTTCAATTTATATAGGAACTGTTGTTTAGTGTTTAGAAAAATAATATCATCCATATTAAGATTTCTATCGATAAAATACTTTAGACACTAACAAGGCATTTGGGTACTGTATACTCGTATATGTTCAATACATGAGTTTGATGTAGCCATAGAATTAGCACTTCCTTAATTGTAGAAATAGACATACGAACCTCTGACTACCCTGCAAGGGTTATTGGCCATGAAAGTGTGTGGATATGTAAAGTATACATTCACATACTTTAATCCTTTTCGGTATGGACAGAACCTCGGAAACTCAGTAATATCTACGTAACATTTTAGCATAAATATTGGGGTTGTCATAGATATGGATATTTATATAAAATATTGGTGGCAAGTGGGATCATCGCGCCATATAGTGCATTTACCTTATACCCTTAATCGCCTTTAACCATATGTCTGTTATAACGGCAGCTACTTAGCATTCTTATTAGACTATAGTCGAATACTACAGTGAGGGAAAACATCGTCAGAAAACCTACCTATTCCCCTAACAGGTAATATAGTGCTTGTAAATGGCGACATGGCTTACCACCTGTCACATTGAGTACTGACTATCTGGACAACATGTGTGTTCGAATAGGACATAGAATTACTGCCTTCGCAATTATGAAGATTGATACCTGGGCCCTTACTCCGCTTATTCATTTTAGCCACAGTATTACTTCAGTATCGATATTGTGGCACTTCAGTCACCGTAATTTGACATTTTGGCACTCCAGTAACAAATTTTGGCCACTGAGGGGCTATCGAACTACATCTGCGTCTGAAGTACAAAAAAAGCTACTCCACTAACCAAACGTCAGTCAATATCCTTATATTTCGTACTCCACTATTAACATTTCCATACTTGAGTGGCCACTGAAGTGCCACTGAAGTACCACTGACTCGCTATTGAGGCACAAGTGTGGCTGTCAAAATATTAGCAGAGTGCCACTTTTACGGCCGAGACGCAGTAGTATCGCTATAGCGACGCAGTTGAGTGGCTGTCAAAGTTAATTAGTGGAGTAAGGGCCCTGAATCTCTGACTACCCCGCAAGGGTGGTCGTGAACACTTTTGTCTCATTAGACTAGCACTTATATTATATTATTGGTGAGGGAAGACAACGTAAGGCAACATGCCTATCCCTCGAGATAGGTAAAATAGACAGTGTCTATTTAAGGCGATACGGTGCTAACATGCCTTCGAAATTTCGGAGATGGGCACTCAAGCCTCTGACTACCGTGCCACAATAAAAAGGGAGTGTGTATACACAAAGAGTATGCCCGTGACCATGGCTGCTGCAACGTAGCCGAAACGTCGGGTTAATAAAAGTAACTTTATTATATAAAAACTTACGCGATTAGTCCCGTTAGTTATTAATCATGAGTATAAATCGCGAATCTCTTAAAACTATAGTGTATACACAAGTCGTGAAAATTATGTAACGCTATGATACTAGCACTTATTAGTCACATACTAGCATGACACGAGATATAATTTATTATTTTTTCCACAGAACAGCAATGGGAAGGGCGCGAGCGTGGTTAAGATTGGCACTTATGCAGAAGCGGTTAGCTGACTACCTAAGGTTGCTCCTAGAACACAGATATGACCTGTTAGAGGAATACTACGATCCTCACGCCTTAATGTTGAATGAGGAGGCAGTTATAGTGACCGGATTGCTGGTTGGGTTGAATGTTGTGGATTGCAATCTGTGTGTCAAGGTGAATAGTTTTTTCATAATTTCTATAAGAAATTATCTATAAGAAAAATCTTGCGCAGGGAAACAGTAGATTCTATAGTTACCTTACCAAAATAACGAAACATAAAAACTTTTTTTTTATATTCTATTTATTTAATATAAAGGCCATTCACCGTATAAGGTTAAGTGGACCAAAACATAAAAACTTATTGGTTTCGAATTGACAAAATACATTCGCAAAATTCGGAATATAAACTATATTTTTAAATTCCAATGAAACAGGCAATTGTATTTTTTCTAATGGTTTTTGTATTTATGTTGCTTAGCCTATTTCTTGGGTATATCTCAGTTGGTACAGATGTAGCAAGCAAGGTTTTGGACTTGTAATAATAATAGCGTTTATTTACAATTATAAGTACATACACAATACAAAACGTTAAGAATTGAAACTCAAAAACAAGGGGTATAGCTTTTGCACGTTATAGGCGCAGTAATATAGCTTTAAAGAACACTGATTTTATGATGTTAGAACCACTAGATGGCAACATTTTCCTACCTATACTTACTCGTTTATTATTTAATGTATTTCTATACCTTTAACAGGAAGAAGACTTAGACAGTCAGCAAGGCGTCATCGATTTCTCCCTGTATCTTCGTGGCAACGGCTCTTCAATGGAATCGAGCTCCCACGCGAGCACGTCAACAACGGACACGAAGCAACAACATATAAACACCGTGCTCGACCAGAAGAACTATATAGAGGAATTGAATAGGCATTTGAAGTGAGTAAAAACTTATGTTCAAATATTATATAATTTTCGTAATGATTCTCATAATATCTTTGATTCATAACTATCAAACGCCAAACACTCAAACTTATGTCTAACACATATTACATATATAAAAGTAATACCTCCTCGCGTTCTGTAACGCGGAAAGAACTGGTCTTGTAAGGAATACATGTAAATAGTGAATTTCTTTTATCTTAATGTCAGAGATCGGTCCTACGACACGATGATAAGGAAAACAGCCTACTTCACTAAGGACTTAGGGCTCTACAAAGTACTTTTTGGTGATAGTCTAGCCACATCCAGTGGTGACAGGTTGCTAGCCCATATCAAATCTATTTACCTCATAACTAGTCTACCTTATGATTAATAACTAACGGGCGATAAGTCGAGTAAGTTTTTATATAATAAAGTTAACTTTATTAAACTGACGTTTCGGCTACGTTGCAGCAGCCATGGTCACGGGCAGACTAATTATTATTATTGGTCCCGTTAGTTATTATACATGAGTATAAATAGCGAATCTCTTGAAACTATAGTCTACCTTAGTCTTATCTAGACTATACCTTTATTCGTCTGTTTTGACATGCTGAGAAGAACGATAAAAATATAGGTAATATTTTCGAAGCAATACTACAACCACTTCGAACTGCTTTGTAAAACATTTTCACTAGTCTAGTTTCGGAAATGGACATAGTAACATTTGACTACCCCGCAAGGGTTAGTGGTCGTTTATATTTATGTTATACTAGCGACCCGCTCCGGCTTCGCACAGGTATAAAATATATAGCCTACTCCACTATTTGAATTTTGTTGCGTAGTTTCAAATATTTAAGCATACAAAAGGGCATAGGGACAGAGAAAGCGACTTTGTTTTATACTATGTAGTGATTAACCTTATTTCCCCCAGTGCAACTGTAGCAAATCTTCAAGCAAAAGTGGAGCAATTGACGACCATGAACGCTCTGCTGAAGGAAGACTTAGCGATAGCCAAGAACAGTATGATAGGATATGTCGAGGAAAACAATCAGTTGAAGTATGCCCTAGGTGAGTCTAGATTTCATGAGAATTTTCTTGTGTAGCGTTAGTAGCTGGGACGTAGAATAATTCTAACTAGCTGCCGTTCTTCCTGGCATCTCGTAGCAGGTGAATATAAATAAAGTTTTTTATTCAGTAACGCAATATTTCGTACATTTAACATACTCCCTAAAAAAGGGAATGATTAAGAGTATAGGATTTGTTTAAGTTCTACTAAACCTATAGTCCTTTTGTGTCCTCTTACGATGTGTTATTATTATTATTATATTATGCAAGCCACATAGATAGCATTCTATTCACTCTTCACGTTATGAGTGACCCTCTGGCGTCATCAATTTATTATGATAATTATACAAACATTTATTACGTATATTTTTGTAGCTTCAATAGGTTATGAAAAACTATGTAGACTAAAAATAATCACTTTTCTTAAGCGTGATTACTTATTCCTTTGTTTTATAATTTTCTCAAGCATTCAAGACAAGTAAAATTTGCACTGTGAATCACATCACCTCTGCAAACAAACATACTCTTAGTTTACACGTCATGGCCATTTTATTCTATGCCTTACTTTTCGGCATGGCGTATGATTAAGGGACTAGGGGTCAATGGAATTTGTTGGGCAATAGGCTAGGAAGCTGTCACCAATGTTCCATAATAAAACACCACACTCCAATATTAAAGCCAAAAAGTGACTGGAAATATTATCTTCTCTAAGTTTCTGTCTAGCCGTAAAGGAATAAGAGGACATGAATGTATATGTATGAATATTTTTAATTTTTTCACCCTGCATTGTAATTGTAATGTATATTGTAATTATTTACAATACTCATGCTAAAAAAATACTGAGGAGATATTATAGTCTAAGGTTCTGTCCACCCCAAAAGGGATTGAAGGCCGTGAATGTACATACATATATTCAGGTATTGATTATTTATCATGGTTAAATATTTTCTTAATAGCATTAAGAATTATTAAAGTTTTATTATGAGAAAATTGTAATAAGCAATATGAAACTTCATAAATGTACGCTTTTCGGTACTTTAAATAATTTCATTGCGTCAGTAAATAAATCAGGCGAATACAATTTTATCGGTCATTTATCCGACCTGCCAGCTACGTTATCTTGCTCGTGAGAACACTTCATGTGTAATACATTTATTTTAATGTATACATACATACACGCGTCCAGATGTAATATTCCTTCGGTTACTTTTAGCAGAATTATCATTAATCCTCATATGACATGACACACACTTAGTCGCTCATATGACATGCAGAGACGAAAGGCAGCTACTAAGCTTTCTATTTACGTCCCAAACTAGCATGGCTAACTATTTTTATTGATTTCTGCGTGTTATTTGAAACTGAGCGTATTTGTATAACATTCCCTGTAAAAACAGCAACTTGGTATAAATTCCAATACAATAACAGATAATGTCTGTAAATATAACTGTCAAAAATGTAAAACAACGTTTTATAAATGATACATCTTCAATCGTGACAAGTCATGCTATTCAATTACCTTGTACCTTGAAAGATTTTGATGTGAAAACAATCTCGCTGGTTATATAGGTCATACATTTATAGCACTGACTAGTTATATTGATGGTGTTTGTCAAAATAGTATGGATACTACTACATTCCTATGATACCTATTTATCTGACGGCTTCAAATGATATTTGTTTGGTATAAAATATGAACACATCGCGATTATTTTGATATTTTCCCTGTAACTTTTATCAGTCTAGTAATCGTCCTTGATTTTAATAGGCATAAGTGCTATTGCCACGGAGAATACATACATATAACGTATGTAATATTCTAGGCGTTATCAATACATGTCTAATACAGTTAGTTATGTGAACATAATATAAAAAAATGAACGTAATAGACTAATTATTTTATTTGTTTTATAGATTCATTCAATTGTACACTCATGTCTTTTCATGTCATTTTAATAATGCAAACCGCTTTACCTGGGCTACATTAATTATAATACGAGTAAATAAAATCCTACTAAAATTTTAACAAGTACATATCATTCATAATTACGTTCATTAGTAATCCAGATTTAATTAATAGGCACTTTCCATTTCTTGAATATCTTCGTGTGAATATTAAGACCAGACAATCCAATAATCCACACATCACAATCTAATAATCATCACTTTCTCTAAACCAAACCGATGCGACCTGTTAAACCAATCGAAGTTATCGTAGATTAGATAATGGTTCTCACCTAGTTATCAATCATGAATAAACAAACGTAACAGTAGTAAATGAGTCACTTTTCCTGTCTCATTCCGAATGCGTATGCAGTCGGCTGGAACGTCTTTTATTTACAGTCAGTTCAAGTCCTTCGCGACACACGTGTGTACCGTTATGCGGTGTTGGAAAATCAGTGATGGGAAATAATAATAGTGTGACGAAACCCCGGTATAGGACTAATTATTGGTTGAGAACTAGTGAGTGACAGTTTTAAAATAATAATGTATTTCGTGCGTTTATTTAGCGATATATGTAATATATACTAACTTTATGTACACAAACGTAATAATAATTAGTTGTTTGATTTCCGAAACGGCCCCATCTTAACATGTGTTGATGCTTTAGAAACGGTTTAAGTGTTAAGACTTGGGTTTGTTTTTTTTAGTTATTTATATGGTTTGTTTTGTCACCAGGTCAAGATCTATATAAAGATAGGACGAAAACTACGGAAGCAGCGTTGTCGGACGAAGAGGTTAGTTTTAGAAATAGGTTTAGCTGTATGAACGTAGGTATGTTTTCATTTATATTTTGCTGTTAGCCCATAAAAAGTACGAAAATTATCGTACTTAATGAACTAAATGCCAATAAGACTGAATATATGAAAAACGTGTACTTTCTCATCAATAGAATTACTAATTCAGAAATAAAGTGTAAAATGTCAGTGTCTTGATATGATCGTCTCTTTGTGAATCCTTGTTAAGTACACGTTATGTTTAAATAAATTTAATTAAACAAAGACTGTGTTTACATTTAGAAAGAATAACATTAGCTGCAGATAATCTTGCTGTTTTATAATATTTTTTGCTGTGGCTCGCTCTTCTTTGAGTATTTTATACATACCTACGCGAAAAGACGATTAAAGTTAAAGGCTTAAGTGACTATTTACGAAGATCTTCGGCCAAAGAACACATGATAGGCCGTGTTCTTGTTCCGTATATAAGACAAATGACTATTAATTAAATGAATTCTCAATAAGACACATGACAGTCAGATATACGGCATATTGAAAAAGGGTGACGTTAGGAGTACCTATAACTGCCGAGTGTGTACGAGGTGTATGAGTGTCAATGAAGCGAAAGTGGTCTGTCAGGTTCGGGACAAGTGGGGATCCGTGATCTCTGCCTACTCCTCTACAGGGAATCAGACGTGATGTATATGTATGTATGAATTCTCAATGTACACTACAGGAAGTAGGTAAGGCTTCACAGGAAATAATAATGATGTGTTCCTTTACAGGAGCAAAGAAGTGTCAGAAGTACAGCCTCGGATAAGTCAAAGAATGACAAGGACAGTGATATGGCGAAACAATTGGAGGAAGAGAAAAAGCGAAATACTGAGCTGCAGAAGGAGTTAGATTTACAAGTGAGATTTTTTTTATTGGGCTATGTATATTGTATTATTGTTATTATCTGTATATAACAATAATATATATGTATTTGTATTATATGTGTATTGTGTATGTTTTATTATTAGTTTAGTAGTTGAGGCCTTTGCTCCACCATCGAGCATGCATCAATGGAAATGAGGTTACTACATTTCCCTGTACGTTTTCGTAATAAAAAAAGCGTTACACACCAACCTACTACGGTAAGGAGAATTATATATCTAGGAGAATATAACCCACTGGCAGTAGTCAGAGCTTAAAAATATGTGCAGACTATCTGGTTAATATAGGAGTTCGATGTGGGTTCTAAGATATGCATTCAAGACTGACTTCTCCACCATAATAAAAAAGGAATGTGTATACATAAGTCGTTAAGCGTATATTATGTTTGAGGTGTTGACAGAACCACTAACTCCCTAATTGCAGTATGCGGTCGTGAATATTGTGTTTTTATGTTGGGTTTTTCTTATATTTGCGTTTTCTTTTGTCCGTGTTTGATGACATGTGACTATCATGGTGCATACTAAATACATTCAATGAGTAGGCAGTGCATTATAATGAATATCCGTTTGTTTACTTGTAAATTACGTCACCGTTTATATAAAATAAACATACGAAACTAATTGTTCATTAAGAATACTGAGAATTTACTGTACGGAAACAAAACATTGTTATCAAACTATTCAGATAATCAGTAATTATGTATACATAGTTTAATTAGTTACTGCAACATTACAATTCAGCTAACTTTATCAACATTCCTTATACCTAATTAAAATAAGAATAACTAGACCTCGATAGATCCGTACTAGTGTGACTAAAAAAAAATACTAAGTAGGTGCTTTTGTATCGTAGGATACTCCAAAGAACTAAGGGTCGATTCAAATTATTATTCTATAGATTACCAACTTTTAATATTTATGAAATATTATATTTATATGTCTTGTTTTGGACTCTAAAACAAATTATATAAGTGACTGAAAACCTAATATTACTACATAGAGTTATTAATGTTGATTAATCTAAGATTTGTGATATTTTTCCTCACAGATAACACTAAAGGCTGAAATGGAAGTAGCTATGAAACTGTTAGAGAAAGATATTCACGAGAAACAAGACACGATAACGTCACTGCGAAGACAATTAGAAGATATTAAGTCAATCAACCTGGAAATGTACAAAAAGTTACAGGTGAGTCGACTTTCACTGTTTAACAACTACTGAGTACCTATACATATATAGTTACCCGCCGAGTGTGTATGAAGAGGTGCAAG
Organism: Leucoptera coffeella; assembly: GCA_030578115.1. Taxonomy (NCBI): domain Eukaryota; kingdom Metazoa; phylum Arthropoda; class Insecta; order Lepidoptera; family Lyonetiidae; genus Leucoptera; species Leucoptera coffeella. The sequence goes on from JAMBLF010000403.1 coordinate 79,963, forward strand.
GATGCAAGAGATCAATGAAGTAAAAGTGGTTTGCCAGGGTAGGAAAATTTAAATTTGTGGTTTCAGATAGGAGAAAAACGGGCGTGATGTGTTTGTATGCAGTACACATACTAATTTATTCCATCTTAATGTGTGTATGCTTTTGTGCAATCCACATTACCATAGTATCCTTATTGAAGCTATTATCAATCAATCAATCAATCAGCCTATGACAGTCCACTGCTGGACGTAGGCCTCCCCAAGGCAACGCCACAAAACACGATCACTCGCGGCCCTCAGCCAACCACTACCAGCGACCTTTTTCAGGTCATCAGTCCACCTGGCAGGGGGGCGTCCTACACTACGTTTACCGAGACGCGGTCGCCATTCGAGAACCGCCTTGCTCCAACGGTCGTCGGTTCTGCGACAGACGTGACCGGCCCACTGCCACTTCAGCTTGCAACATCGATAGACAATGTCTACGACATTGGTTCTCTGCCGGATAATCTCGTTCCGGACTCTGTCCCTTAACGAGATACCCAGCATCGAACGTTCCATTGCTCGCTGAGCGACATGTAATCGGTGAGCCAGCCCGACCGTCATGTTCCACGTCTCGGCACCGTACGTCATTACAGGTAGGACGCACTGATTAAAAACCCTGGTCTTAAGACACTGCGGTAGTGGCGACGAGAAGATATGACGCAACTTCCCGAATGCTGCCCAGCCCAGCTGCACTCTTCTGGAAATCTCACGCTCGAAGCTGTCCCTACCCATTTGCAGAGCCTGGCCCAGGTAAACATATTCCTGGACCACTTCGAGCGCCTCTCCACTGATCGTGATCGGCCCCGGGACAACGAGTTCGTTGAACATGACTTTCGTCTTGTCCAAGTTCATCCGGAGACCGACCGACCGTGAGGCAGCGTTAAGACTGTGCAGCATTCCCTGCAAATCCTGCAGCGACTCCGCCATTACGACAATGTCGTCAGCGAAGCGGAGGTGTGTGAGGTATCTGCCATTGACATTGATACCCATCCCAGTCCAATCCAGAGTTTTGAAGACGTCCTCCAGTGCGTTCGTGAACAGTTTCGGGGATATGACATCCCCCTGTCTCACTCCTCTGAGCAACTGTATAGGACTTGTCTTTTGGTTTTGGACTTGAACAGATATCGATGCCACGCTGTATAGGCTCCTCAACACCTGCACATAACGCCAATCGACCTGGCATCGCTGCAAGGATTCCAGAACAGCCCAGATCTCGATGGAGTCGAAGGCCTTCTCGTAGTCCACAAAGGCAAGACACAGCGGCTGGTTATACTCATGAGACTTCTGTATAACCTGCCGCACTGTGTGGATGTGGTCTACGGTACTAAAACCTTTTCGAAATCCGGCCTGCTCCGGCGGCTGGAAGGCGTCAAATCTTGAGGCCAGACGATTTGTGAGCACTCTCGAGAACAACTTGTAGACGTGGCTTAGGAGCGCGATAGGCCTATAATTCTTCAATAGGGTCTTGTCTCCCTTTTTGAAAAACAAGGCCACCACGCTCTCACTCCACGCCGTCGGGGTAGTCCCATTAGCTATGACGGAATTAAACAGGTGCTTGAGCTTCTGCAGGACTGGAGCTTCTGCAGGACTGGAGCTATTATAATATTTTCAATATATAATTTCTAAAATAAATCTTTTAACAACTATTACTAACGTCGCATTCATAATATGCAACATACTCGCTTTCCTTATAAAAAGGTTATAATGTTTCAAGTACATATAATAAAATTTCTAATCACTGCTTCGATAGTTCATTTTATAGTATGTACTTCAAATAACTCCATCATTGTACTCTTGAAATTGTTTGTTAGTGATTCATGATAACATAATTAAGTGTTTTACCACATAATTGTAATACTAATATATTAAATAATAAAAATAAGATTGACAATGGTTATATATGAAAGAACGTCTGAATTAGTTACCTCAAAGTCGAATTACATTACATATTGAAAAGGTGTGAGACGTTAGAAGTACTAAAAATCGTCGAGCAAACATGAGGAAATGTACTGATGTTAATGAAGCGAAAGGGATTAAAAAAGATCGAAAAAAATAGGAATATGTTATCCCTGTCTAGTGTATTTGTATGTTATAATTTGTAACACTGCGCTTTCCGACCAAAAAACAATTCAATAATAGTTTATCCCAATCAATTCACCTCTGTCATTAAAATCGAACCTTCAAAACCGATGTCTAGGCGTAAGTAGCATCGTTAAAGCCATCGTACCATGAAGGTCGTGACGTGGGTTAACAAACGTTTTTGTCGTGTTGAGTAATCTGTCAAGTGGGCGGTACTGAAGGATTTTGCATCGCCATTGCTTAATTCTATGCAAGTGTAGGTAACGTGATTAGAAGTGATTTTTTTCATTTGTGTTTGTTAGTGTGAGTTCATTAGTTTGAATCTCTTTTTAAATTGGCGTATTGAGTTTGTTGTTTGGATGTTGAATACTGTGGTTCGGTTTGGAAATACTAATGAATGATTTATGTGTATGTACATTTGGGGAGTAATTGGTATGTGTGATGTGTATATGGTATAAATTAATAACTTATTTCTTTCCATATGGTCTCTATATTCGTTTGCAAAGAATCTCATTCAGACTGTAATGTTTTAACCTCTTGGTTTACAAGTTTTCTATATGACAGATCACAATGAAATTCTTTGCTACATTATACCCTTTATATGTGCTTACTAACATGCTAATTTATATTTACTAACGCAATACATCGGAAAGGAATGTGAGGTGGAGCTAACACAGAAGGGCGAGATGGTCTCCCGACTTCAAGGCAAAGCGGAACAGATTGGCAAAATCCTGACTAACATAGAGAAATATAATCAGTTTCTAGGTCCAGAGCACGACTTGCTAAAAGCTCTAAAGTCTCCTACTGCATCTGAATCTACGGCCGAAACGTCCAAAGTCAAAAGAGATGATGGACCGCCAAACAAAAAGCTCAATTTGCAAGAAATACCCCCTTTTAGGAAGAGTACTAGCAAGGAACAGACTTAACTTTGCTGTATTAATAGCACAAATTTTAAATCAATATGTAACTAATTTAGGACGATATAATCAAGCTCGTATGCACAGTGTACATAGTATAATATACTCAATATTTTATTTCATATAATACACTATAATGATTTTATTATATCGTGTGATGTCGTTAGAAGTAAAGGGGGTTATAAGTCGAAATCTGGATCTAATGAACTATAAAATTAAGCCGTAATATCTCTGTATTATAATTAACAATATGGTCGTATCTAGTCATTATATCAGTATTATAAGAATATATTTTTTACATGTTAACACGCTTTCTTGACTAACCATTTCTCGTTGTATAACTTTTACTAACCAGTCGACTAACAATTAGTTCTTGGCGGCAACTTAATTGTGCTTTATTATCCTTGTTCTAGGAGTGTGAAAGTTCTTTGAAACATAAAACTGAGTTAATAACCAAATTGGAAGCAAAGACTGAGTCAATGGGCAACACAATACAGCAGCTTGATGAGAAGTAGGTTCTTTTTGTATCATCGCTAAGCTGGCTAGGTACTGTAGAATAAGATCAAATTGCTATGTCGTGTGTGCTTTGGAATTCGCTATATCTGTCTACACCTAGTCGTTTTGTCTGTTTGGTAATACACATACATCAATTCTCAAACGGTTGAACAAAAAAAAGGAATTTGTGTAAATTTTGAATATATGGTATTCAACTGCTAACAGTGGACAACCCACTTCCCAATATATCTACCAAATCTATAGTCTCATAGTCGTCTCTTACGACAAGCTGACAAAAATACAACTGGTTACAAGTATCATACATATACAATATAAACACAACTTAAAGTGAGATCACATAAGGATTTGTGCAATGCAGGTCAATGATGAAATACGAGTATTTTCTTCAATGGCCATAGATATTACTAATTTCAATGATCCTTAGATGATTCTATCTGACCTCAAAGTACAAGTCGTTACATTTTCTATTCACATGCATACGTACATATAGAATACATACAAATATACTTGTATTCAGCCCTCTACTTCTCAAAGGTATTTGTAGAGACTATGGATCACCACTCGGAAACATCACATATATATGTATATAGAGACTGAACAACAAAACGACTAGGTGATAAACACTAGAATCTTACGCACAGGTCTTTTCTAATACCTATACGAGTAGTACAGTATACTGTAAGCATGGCTTCCTAATAGGATATTGGCAAACCCGCATATTGTCAACGCTGGACGAATTTCACTTGCATTGTTACTGTGGTGAGATCTCATAAATTAGGATTTATATTGCATTCAGCTAAGGAATATTTATAAGCTGACGTTATGATGTAGTCATTATAAATGTCTAAGACTAAATTATTATTTAAATTGTAATGAATCTTAACCAGGATTGCTTTAAGATTGTATGAAACCTGTGATTGTGATTTTATCAACTATATTTTTATTAAGAATCAACTTCCTTACAAGTAGCTTGTTTAAGATAAAAGCCTCTCTGTATCTGAATAAAATAAATATGTTGCAAATAAAGTTGTATTTCATTTACTTAACCACAGTGTTAGCTTTGTCACTAATATTTTGATTTATGTGCTTCTTATGTAGGTTTGCCAATTCCCTATTTGTTTACCTTTTTTGTTTAGAACTTCTTTATTATTATTCAAAGTAGTATGTTAAGTTTGCATGACCTATTTTAATGTTATTTGTGCATTTTGATAACACTCTTTTCTAGCAACCTAATACATAACTTAAACTAACATACACTACACGAAACGATTATTATATCTTACAAGTACGATGCTAGCAAGTCCATCGCTTTATATAATTATTTTATTTATATAACAGTAGATCATATAATACTCATGAAACTCACTTTTGACCAGATAATCTATTGGTGTATAGTTCTCAAATAGACGTTTAATTTGGGAAAAATCTTGTAAATAATAATCATTAATTTATGTACTTACTGTACACAGTTATATATTAACTCCAGATTCAACACATTCATTCAACAAACAGAGTATATTGTATACACAACGAATATGTGATAAACCAACAAACAACCATATGTATGTAACACCATATATATACAACATTATTTTGTTATATGGACCAAATTTTACTTAATTACACAAAGCCTCCCATGTGAAATTAACATAGGTACACGAAATATTGTGAAGGGGTGAATGGACATCAATATATACGTAGCATATATTATTAGATCGACCGATCTAAATTTTACCAATAGTTATAAGGTTGGCAAAAGTTAAAAAGGAATGTTTTGGATACTATCATAATGACAGTTTAAAAACTAAATAGAGTCTTATAAACTAAGATAAAGTGATCTGTCATAACTCTTGCCAACCTTATAACTAGTAATAAATTACAATGTTGAGTCGTAACTAAAAACGAACGATAGATTACAGGGAGACAAGCAACTAAGAAAAAGTCTAGAAGAGACTGCCAGGGTGCTAGGGCAGAAAGCAGCTGATGCGGAGAGCAGGGCCGTGACAGCTGAAGGTGATCTCCGCATAGAACGGGAATGGCTTATATCGTTACAGGTAATTGTTGGAACCCTTACGACAATATCATGTATAATCTATATCGCTGTTACATACATACATACACACGATTCTTTGTAGATCCCTATCGTGACACGCTATTTTAGCTTTACTGACACTCATACACACTCGGCGGTTATAGGTACTCCTAACGTCACTATTAATCATGTATATCTCTATTAATACATGATTAATGAGGAAAGTATCGTGTATCTTATTTTGTTTGTTTTTGTGACCGTATTTTTGTTCCTAATTTGATGCTCTTTTTGTTCCTGGTATGTTGTAAGAGGCTACTAAGAGACTAGGGGTCACTGAAATCTATTAAACATGGACAAGGAACCAGTCAAGAATATTCAACATTATTGCCATCACTTCCTTGATTGTTATGCTAAGGAAATATCTACGAGCTTCTCTCAGAAATAGATTTTTTATGTTCAAAGAAGATACAACATAAAACTAAATATTTCTTACAGAAATGCTTTTTTGTTTTACTCACCTAAATGGTGATCAAAGTTGTACCTAACCAATAAAGTATAATTTATAAATACATATTTACATGTTTTTTATCAAATATTTCAGGATTCAATGATACAAGAACGAGACAAAATAGCGATGCTTAATCAAGAAGTGCAATCGTTACGAACTATTGGACAGGTGAGCTTACAATCGTTTTAAATAGTCTACATAATATTTTGTCCCTTGTGAGGCTTGATTAAAATTCTTACTTTAATAAACGCAGAACGCGACCAAGGGAACAGAGGTCATTAGAACCGAATAGGCAATTAACCTGTCATTAATATTCGATATAAATCCCAACGCAACCCCGATAGTTATTCTGAAGGTGACCGAAAAATGCGCTTCAACAGTTCTGTTCGGTTTAAAAGAATGCAAAGGACGAGTGAAAATGTATCAATACACATTCTTATAATCATTTTCACATTATCGTCAGACATACTACGATATTAAAGTTTATATGAGTCCAATAGACGACATTAAAAAGGGGGATGTTAGTGTTTATAACCTTCGAGTGTGTATGAGGCAGTGTATGGTTATCAAGAAAGTGGTTTGTCTAGATGGAGACAAGCACCATGATCTTTACGTACGCCTCTGTGGGCAAACAGTCGGGAAAAGTATGTATGTGTGTATGCTAATGTTCTTTACTCAAACAAATTACATACACATTTAAATAAACTATGACGATGTTTCAGAAATACCTAGCACTCCAAGAAGAACAACACCAGCTGAAATCGAAATACAACGATGCGCAACGTACGCTGGAAGAGATGGGGGCCACTCTAAGTGAGAACAAGCTTTTGTTGGCTGACCTGTTGGAAAAAGGGAAGTCGACGGTGCCTGAAGAACCAACGTGGGCCAGCGATAAAGACGCTGTTGCCTGCACCGCATGTGCCAAAGAGTTTACTATATCTAGGAGAAAGGTTAGTTACTTACGGTTTACCACCTGAACGTTAATCGAGAGGTCCTGGGTTCGATTCCTAGTAGAGGCAGAGTAAAAAACTAGACTTCTGCTTTCCAGTCGGGTGGTTGATTATATACGTATTTATATAATATACTTATATAAGCAAATATTCCTTAAATATACGTTGACTACTACACTAAACACTAGTCTCAATTGAACTGACCAAGGAAGTAGTTTAATTAATGTAATAGTGTCTCTAGACACAGATTGTAGTCCAACTGCAATCCATATGTTAATTGCTTGAAAAAGATAGCGATGTTTGTTTTACACTGTCACATTGATACAACATCATCATCGTAGATACATCCACTTCCAATGATCCAATGATGAGGAACACAAATTCTTAGAGAGCTAAAATCTCGTTGGTCTGTTTTAGCATTTATGTTAAGGTCTGAGGTTGTTTGTGGATCGTTAGTGACAGATTACTAACTTAAATTTATTCCGTTTAACCCTCATCCCTTATTCGCCTCCTTAATACATGATGGGAAAAACAGCAGCTATTTAGTATTCTTTTTATGTGTCAGTTAGCTCGGAACGTCTATTTTAAACGATTTTTTATAGTATCATGTATCTTAATCGGCTAATAGAACGATCATTTATTTTAATTTTTACATTCCAGCACCATTGTAGAAGGTGTGGCCACATATTCTGCGCCGCGTGTAGTGAGAAATCCGTCGCCTTACCTGGCAACACCAAGCCGGTGCGCGTGTGTGACGCGTGCTACGCAGAAGTGAGACTTACGTAGCACGAAAATAAAGACTGAATTCGTTTGTAAGGGTACGAGAATCAACAGTTTAGTGATAAGTGTTAAGTATAATTTTATTATTTAGTGAATATGTAAGGATTGAGGTTTTGTTGTTATGCTTGTGAATCACAATGGTAAAAGGGAGCTTTATGTCAAAATTAAATGAATATTATATAACAATTCCATTCTATTTATAGCAGTTAAAATGAATGAAACAAAAATGACTTTTGTTTTCTCCATATATTTTCATATTATGCAGTTGCGTGATATAGTATATCCATGTCATCACAATAAGACATTTCGGCCACATAATAATACGTTTTACAGTCATGGGCATTTTATTTGTATGTAGATGTACGTGCTACGAACTCAATGAAGAAATAATATAGAATCCAGGTTTCAGGTCACAAAAATATGCCTTGTGGTTTTTTTATGTTTTGTGTTATATATTGTAAATTAAACTAAGCAATTATTTTATTCTTCAGTTCGTCTTTTAATTTTACTCTAAGAAATACATCACTGAAAGTAAACAAAAGTTGATTATATAGAGGATCAATTTTGAATAAAAGATAATTATTTTTGTCTCCTATCAAAATATGACATAAGATCATCATTCTTTAAAAATTAATTTCAAGGTGCTTTTTGAGGTTTTTTATTTGTTAAAACAAAACATTAATAAGTGAAAATTTTATTCATATGCATCATTAAATATTTTTTGTTATAGATAGCAGTAATACGTTATAAAACAATTTACCTGTTGTAAATATAAATGTATAAAGATGAAAGAGATATATTTTACAGAAAATAAAACACTTGAAATAATACATTATCGTTTATTTTAACCTTCGACACTAAGTTAATTTACGATTTAATTCATAACGAGGCTGTTCTTAGTATATTATTAATAGCCTTCAAGAACAACTTTCAAATGACAAGGAATTTTAAACTATATTACTTGATACTGATTTTGTAGTCTGATAGCGTATTGTTATGAATACCTAAAAACAGTCTCGTTACGATTTAAACCTCCAGTAAATGGAATGGCACAATTAATGCTAAGGCCATACCAAGATCGTACAATATAACCTCAATGTAAAATTTCTGTAATATTGCTGCTAACTGGAACTTGTACTGGACAAGACAATAAGCAGCATAATTTGATGGGCTAAACCAACTAATAAGACTAACACTGATTTTAACTACAGTTTCTTGTAACCGAAAAAAGTATAATAACCGACAAAAAAGACAAGCAGTCAGAGGTTCAGGTTTCCATCTTCGCAATTGCGAAGGTAGTAATTCTATGGCCACCCCGAACCCACGTGTTAACCAGATAGTCAGTACTCAATGTGACAGGAGGTAAGCCATGTCGCCATGTACAAGCACTATTTATTACCTCTTCGGGGAACAAGTGGGTTTCCTCACGATGTTTTCTCTCACCGTAGTTTTCGATACATTTCGTAAATGTATTTTTATAACGAAAAAGTACACAGAAATTCACTTAAACTTCATGCTTCATCGGGATTTGAACCCTGTACAGATCAAGCCCCAACAATTCAGCTACGTCGAATTTACTAATCGATTATTCAGTATAAATCGTTGCTGTAAATTGTGGTTAGTTAAAACTGTAAAGTCCCTATTTTTGGGTAGGAGCTTGGTGGTTAAGATCTTTATAGTATTGTACCCTACAGTTGAATAAATTAATAACTAAACTTCTACTTAGTAGCTCGGGTAGAGCGGACCAGGACTTAGTTGGCCGTTTACTAAATAATCTAGGATTTGACTCATGGCTTCAGGACTCTCTTCGGGAACCTGGAATTAAAATAGGAAATAACTCATTTTATTACTATACTAGCCGCTTCGCACGGGCACAGATAATATAATACTATGGCACGGGTATAAAATATATACACGGGTATACTCCACTATTTAATGGATGTTATTATACATATAAACCTTCCTCCTGAATCACTCTATCTATTAAAATAAAGAAAAAAAACTACATCAAAATCCATTGCGTAGGTTCAAAGATTTAAGCATACAAAGGGAGGGACAGAGAAAGCGACTTTGTTTTATAATATGTAGTGATATCTTGGGTTACGTAAGCTTATACCTATTCAGACATATGACAAATCACGCCCTTTTCCTTACACAGGAGAAGGCATACCCTACGGATCCCAATTTATCTCTATCATGACAAACCACGTTTGCTTGACCCGTGACCAAAGGCATTGCAGCATGCCCGAACCGTCGGGTTACAAAGGTAATAATTTGTTTATAAAATATACGCGATAAGTCACCTTGAGTACCGACCATCTGGTCAGCACGTGGGTTCGAGGTGGCCATAAAATTACTACCATGGCAATTGCGGAGATGGACACCTGAACCTCTGACAACTCCACAAGGGTTAATGGTCGTGAACGCGTTGGTCTTTTTGTCTAAGTCCCATTTTCTTATAAAATGGATAAAAATCTCTAGTCTCAAAATTACTTTTGCATTATTGACATCCTTACACCCCCTCATAGATATACGGCGTTTATAAATACTTCTTACGTCTCATCCTTTTCCAATATGTAGTCCATCTGACTGTCATATGTCGTCTATGTGACTGTCTTATGTCGTCTATCTGAATGTCATATGTCGTCTATCTGACTGTAATATATACGTAGTGTAACTTACCCAATGACCGGCCTCTAGAACAGTCCAGAAGCTAAGATTCCTGGCTTTCTTGAAGTAGCCCACCCTGTTTCCTTTCAAGGGTTTACGCTTAGCTATACTGAACTCTGCGGCGCCGTCCCACCGCAGTTTGTGGACCCAGTTTAAGGCTCCTGTGGGAAATTAGTACAGTAAGGTCACAGATAATACATACATATTATATTTCACGTCATTTAATCTCTTTTGTGGTAGATAGAACAGCAAAGAGATAACATCTCCTTGTTCGCTTGTAATAATACATTTTTGGGTGATGGATGCATTTATAAGTTATGTGAAATAGATCGTTAGAATATCGCCTAATATTCCGCCTATAATCGACTTTTAATCCCTTAGTTGCCTCCTACGACATGGCGGAATAAGAGGAAACAGTTAGCTTTTAACGTTCCAGCTAACGGGACATAATATAGTGCTACATGGTAATGTATAAATGTACAGCTTGGCAAAAAAGAGTAGAAAATAATGGGGGCGCCACTAAGTTTTTTCATGGCAACCCTTAAAGTGGACAACCTAGTCTTGGTACTTAGTACATAGAAGTATTATTTGTGTAACATTATGGGCATTTGCTAATACCATCTGTATGTATTTAAAACAACAGAGTTGGTAGTATACTACAATCACCCACGGCTGTGTATATAATAATATATGTACCAAACTTCAAAAAAATATCCATATTTTATTTAAATAAATTTTCTTCCAAAAATTCTACCGCCTCCACGTCCATATCAAGGCTAGAGCTAGCTGCAGAATATTTTATAATTAATATATGCAGAATATTTTATAAAAATAAAATAATTAAAAATACTCAAAAGTATCAACTTCATTAATGCGCGCCACAGTACTGCACAAAGATGTAAACATAACCCTCGTGTTCGAAGTTTATTGTATAATATAACACTTATCTCGTATGCAAGCAATTCACAATGGTTTATAGTTCATCAAATAATGCATTTACCAACTATATACAACAAAATAAATGTTCAGATACCGGTCATTTTAGCAGTTCTTTGATAAACATCGTCCACATCCGAAAGAATAGATTTGTCCTTTTTTCCGCCAGACATTTATTATAAACTTTGTAAATCACACTCCTGACATCACTTCGGATAGTCTTATTCATTTTAATTAACTTTCTACGTATTTAAATAACCGTTTTATGTTAGAGTTTATTTGAAACAAATATTTGGAAATTTGACATCACTTTGTTTACATAATTATTTTTTATTTTATAAGGTTGCAAGATCACAAATAAATGTTTACGTTTCTAGACGTTTTTGCCAAGCTGTAAGATGAAGTTAATTTTTTTTTATGGATATTTAATTGGCACATTATTATATTACTGAAATAGTTGATAAGCTACAGCACTGGTTAGATTGCCTTAAACTGGTCGTCAGTTATTTCTTTAGTTTTTTCTTTCATTCCATACGTATATAACAAGCCCATGATGAATATTAAAAGTTTTAATAAGTTTTTGCTAGTATATTTGTAAAGCATCTTTTTAAATTGACATTACCTGATAGAGGCGTGACACCGTCTAAGTTTCCATTGTAGACAGCGATTTTCAAATCTGTTTTATTCAGGAGAAGTTCTACTGGAAATAAAAGATATTATGTCAATTAGCTGTAACATAATAATACTAACTAGCTGTAGTTCTTCTCGTAATGTCGCAGAATGTGGCTAAGGGACTAGTGTCAATGCAATATATTAGCAATGGGATAACAATTTGCTACTAATATTCCATAATAATGCCTTTACAACTCCAATATGGTGTTTAAGAAGTCTAAAATTCACCATGGACATTTATTACATCACCGAGATTCTGTTCACATGTAAAATGACTTAAAGGAAGTGAATGTATGCAGTATACATATGTGTACCAAAAAAGAATGAAATCTCAAATTCTTACAGAACTTCGTCGACGGCAGCAGGAAATTTCCATTCAGCTTTTGAAAAACGGTTTCGGATAAAAAGTTCCATTGCATGCTCTGGTTGACCACTTGAATATGCGGCTTCACATACAGATTGATCTTATAGGCTAACTCTCCTAGGGCCGGATAAGGGCTCATTTGCTTCACATTATTGAAGTTCACAGGCTCCCGTATTAGGATTTTAAACATCACGTCTTCGAGTTTAGAGCCTTCGCTGTAATCTTTTGAGTCTATAAACTGAGCTACTCCTTTAGCTAGTTTCGACGTCTCTAGGAATGCTGTGTGACTGATGACGCCCTGAAAATGTCAATTTACTATATTTAACAAATGGTATGAGTATGTATGAAGAGTTGCATGTATGGATGTAAATTGAAACAAAAGTAGTTTGTCTGTCAATGTAGTAAAACGCGTGCTTTGAATGTCTTCGAAATTTCGGATATAGGCACTCAAGCCTCGTACTGATGTGAAACACAAATCGCGAAGCAATGTTTGTGATTTATTAGGATCGAGGTTAACGGGGATCCGTGATCTCTGTCTTCCCCTCAGTAGATAGACTTATATGTTGTATTTGTATATACGGTTAATAATAATAAAGAAACCATTAACAGATTACTCTCGAGGAGTCCTTACAAACCACTGACACAGATGTAGTTATATTATGTATATTAGAAAAAGTGATAGACTCACCATATTATACAAGTATATAGGCTGCGCTAAGGTGCTCTCTTTTGGATCGACCCACGCACTTCCAATCCCTATGCCCTTCAAGTTCATCTTGAATCTGTGTTTAGACATTGCCTGAAAAGAAAATAGGGGCTCAACGTTATTTCTATATATATAACACGAAAATATTTGGTCGAGCTTAACAATGTCTTTGTTAAAAAGTTAAGTTAGAATATTATTTTTGTTTATGTGCGAATGTATGAATTTTTCCATTATACATATTTTTTTAATTAAATTTACTTAGCTTATAGGTTTATAATCTCTTAGTTTGACAAAGCTGCTTAACTCAAATATTATCTGTGTAAATCGCGTTATAGTAAAATAAATAATGTCACTTAATTCATCTCATGCTTAACAAATAAAATGATATTGTCTGATCTCTTAAGAATTCTTACTTATTTTCGGGAAACAATCATTCCAAATAACTTAGTCCCTAAAAACTAAAAATTCTTCGAAACATACGGTAACCCTGTTTTATTAACATCCACATCGTGTTACAAGTATGTGGAAGATCGAATTCTGAAAGATTGGTTTGTGAACAATAACACATTAAAACCACCAGCCAACTACGAGTCTATTGAAGCAATTTTATCTACAATCGACTTACAGTCTTCGCGGCATGATATGTGATCGTATTTATTGCTATGAGGACTTTGAATCCAATCACAGTATTTGTTTTCTTTTTTATAGTTTCTTTATTTTTATGTTTCTTTGTATAAGTAACATTTTAGGTAAAGAATAAGTCTTAAGGTAAAGAACTAAAAAATATATGTAGGTACATTTCGTATGATAATAAACGTTATTAAATAAACTTACTGAATGTAAATAGTAGGCTAGTCTCGGCAGGAGTTTCCCTCCGTAGCTTTGCCCGATCAAATAGGTTGGAGTTTGTCTGAACTCTTTGTGTTTTCTTAAAAACAATCGAATGGCACGCATCAAGTCCAAAGCTGGAATGAAAACATAATATTTATTTTACTATGATTATTGCCTGGAGGACCCTAGTGTAGATATTTTTATAGGACTGCAAAATGGGGTTGATAAATTGTTTATCCCGGTAGAAAATGCAGATGAGAGTGTAGTTGTATGCATAGGTATGGTTCCCATTAGGAGTTTTTATTTAATTTTGCAACAGAATGAATAATTTGTAGATAGATTTGGAATAAATAATATCGAAATAAGAGTGTATCCACAATAATGTGGAATGCGTGTCTGTTTTTTATAAAAAAGTAATATAATTCAGAATCCTTAAAGAAGTGGCAAAACGCTAAGAGAACAGAAATAAAAATGAGTAATATTAACTTATTTTAACTTTATCGATGAGATTGTATTCCATTAATGTTATATACTTATTTAATTTTGTAGACAATTTATGCATTTATAGTGTATAATGTAAATGATAAAGTTGGCCGGCTTAATAAAAGAGATTTAAAAAAACTTATGATTTAGCTACATCTCTTGATCTGCTAAATGATTTCTAATCCATTTGCGTTTTTCCTCTTGATTAAGAGCTATACGCTGAAGAGATCAGATGAATAAAGAAGAACTGTCAAATAAACACATTGCGTTAAGTCTTACCAGCCTCTCTATCAGTGTTCACGTACAGGGACGAGTTGGTCGCGTAACTGAACCCTGTGCCCACCGGGTGATCGATCAGCAGAAGATTCCTGCCGTTTACCTTAAAGCATTAAGCAGCACAAAATGTTTTCATCAAGTCAATCTTAAGGTAAAAATGGAAAATATAGAATGACCGAACTACCGCTCTTACATCTAAATGTTGTCACAACCCCGATATGAATAACTTAACACGAATATGGGTAAAACTTATAAAAAATATGTTCAAGCTCGTTACGGGTCATATTACCATTAGCGTTATTATCATCTCATTTGGGTGTAAGAATACAAACATTCTTTGGTTTAACAGTATCAAGTCCTTATTGATGAAATTATTTACAATATAACAAGGAATTAAAACTATAAACCTAAAGTAGAAATAAAAATTAAACAGTATTAGCTTTATACTTTATGCTAATGACTGCTCTTTTTTAAGATAATATTCAAATAATAAAGTGCATGATGCTTAAAATTGAGATAACAACAAAGAGACTGCTGATCTAAATAAAGACTTTTATTTAATACCTTAGTATTAATATCATATTGAGATAGACAGACAGACACAAAGAAACTATTTATTAATCCTTTAAGACATTTTATTAATTTTTAGCGCGTATGGTTCGTCGAGATCTGACCTTTTCAATTGTACATTCACGTCATCACTCCCTTACGGGGTGGACAAAACCTAAATATAAAATTTCCGTGGTCACTTTTAGCATTCATTTTGGGGTTGCATTGACGTATATGTGGAACATTGGTAACAGCTTGCTAGCCCATCGCCCAATAAGTTTCATTGACTTCTAGTCCCAGTAGCCTCCTAAAGAACGAACGTCAACTAGTTAGCATTATTTTCATGTCTTAGACTATCAGAAAACAGAACTTATAAGACTATTTAATACACAAATCACCACCTTATTAATCGTTCTTTTAGCCGCTTACCCACGTATGATTTCTAGGCTTCATGTCCATAGTAACAGGGCCTATTTCTGCGAAATTCGCCACCCCGCTCGCTGCAAGTCCGGGACCTCCTTGGATCCAGATTAAAAGGGGCTTTTTATTCGCATTTTGCACCACTCCGTCGGCGTAGTAAAACCAGTAGAACAAAAATGCCCCCGGGCGCACTTCTACGTAACGCTGTTCACTTTTCCAAGGTTTTGAATCGATCACATCCAAATAGGGATTCGGCTCTTTTTCTACTGCTATGGATGCTGTAATGAAATTTAATATATAAATTTGAATATATGATATATCTATACAACATAGTCATTCTGTCGCATAAGGACAGGACAAAAGCTTTTTACTCTACTTATATGATACCACTACATATAGAAATCAGTGTAGCTCAATCATAATTCGGCGTAGGTCAGTCCTTGGGGGTCATTGTTCGTGAAACCCCGTACCCGTAAGTGGTAATGGTATAATAATAATAATATAAAAATAGTTATTTTGACGATTGATTAAACTTCTGTTTGAATGATGAGGTATATTAATGTATTCAAGAAGCAAAAATCTCTGTCTACTCCTCTGCAGGCAAACAGACGTGATGTTTATGTATGTGTATAATAAGTATGATTATCTTGGAAAATATTAAAAGGTTTTGATAGAATAGTGTTTGAAAGCTAAATATTAAACAACCAAGCTAATCGTATTACTTCGAGCTAAGGTTTTTAAATCCGTTTGAAACAACTATAGAGTCATAGATGTAAGAGACATTGTGAACTCTAATTATCCAAATATTTTGCCTTTGTATTCAATGTCGTCCTAAACAATGACACCCACTTTCTTAAAAGTCATTGCCAGTATTAGTAACATACTGTTTGTTTGTGAATACCTGTCTATTTTAATGTATATGAACTGATTTATAGAACAAGATAATTGCGATGAATTATCATTTCAGTAGTACAACCACGAGACTGCTTAAACCAGAGGTGTTTTATGTTCCGTTGTCCCGTATACTCTTCCGGAAACCTCGGACATAATGTTGTTGTATATTTATGTGCTAGCTTTAAACAAAATATTCGGGCTGTTATGCTTTTAAAGTCCCAAAATAATGCGTACTAGTCTTGCCATCCTAGTCTGTGACTTAGATAGAACTAACAACTAAGTAGCCGCGGTTCTTACTACCATCTCGTAGTAAAGGACTAGGGGTCAATGGAATCTATTAAGCGATAGACTCACAACCTATCACCAATATCAAAGCCGTTGCAACCCCAAAACATTCTAAAAATGACCAGGATTACATAGGATTGAGTTTCCGACCAGACCAATAGGGATTCAAGGACGTGAATGTATATGCATGTACCTAGTAGTTCTATAATTCTCTCTACCTATTTATTAATACCGGTCCACGTAGTTGTAATTTAATGAACGAAGCAGTGGGTTGACAATACCCAGTAAACACATAAAGGAACTCTGTAACGAGGTAACCTATTGATGTAGGTACATGAGTCATTCGTAATTTAGAAACGTACTGATCTGGATTCTACTGCTCTAAGAACTTTGAGACTGAACATAGTTAGGCTATACATTTTGTCGTTGAATACTACATACATCAGCACGCCTGATTTTCTGTAGAGGGCTAGGCAGAGATCACGGATCCCCATCTGTCCCGATCCTGACAAACCACTTTCGCTTCATTGACACTCATACACCTCCTCATAACTCGGCGGTTATAAGTATTTCTAACGACACCCTTTTTCAATATGGCGTCTATATGACTGGCATGTCATAATGGGCCGGCCCCTACGTAACCGTTGAAAACTGTATAACCTATAACTATCTGCTTAACATGAACCAACTTAATTTCTTTGTTTATATAATATTATAACTTGACAGATTGTACTTCTGTCATAATTAAATATTTAGTATTGCTTACGTACTTTTATGCATCGAGTAAATAAACATTGATCTTTATGTGTACACTATTTAGGATTGCAGTCTAGTTATCTTTACATTTTTATTATGTGTTTAGCATATACTGTAATATGTTTGTGTACTAAAAATAAATAAAAAGATTCGGATTTATTGCCTAGGCATAAAAACACTATCTAGATAAGTCTGATAGATGTACCTTGTAACACAAATGATTTTATTTTTCTTTGACAGAAAACACAATGATTATCACAATACATATCACAATGAGCGCTAAATATTGTAGTAGATTCTAAATGCCAAAACTTCAGAAAGACTTCGACTTGCTGAATACCATTAAACCGTTAGCAATCGTACCAAGTAACTTCAAAGAAGTCAAATTAGTTTCTATCAACCCCCATAGCTGTAGAAGTCGTGAGCACACAAAGTATCTTTTGTTTGTACCTAAGTGAAAGTACTCTTCCTTTTATGACAAATTATAATGTAGGCAATAAAAAGTAAGTACTCAAAACTCTTTTCTATTCTCTAAATGCACACTACTAAAAAGATAAAATATATTGTTAAGATATATGATATACGCTATTGTTTTTTTCTATTTACATTCACGATACATAATGGATAAGGATAATTTCATTTGTTTTAACATAGCAGTAAAAGCTTAAAAATAATTAGCAGCATAGAGCAGTTATTAATATTCATAAATTCAATAAGAAATAATTTACTTTGGACATACAAAGCATTTTATTCTGCAATAACATGAACGAATATGACTTGAAATAATAAATTCATTCATAACTTCATTTAATAAATTAAGCTTTCATAACTAAGTCAAAAAAGTAAAATATGGTCTCTCAATAAAGCAAAGCAAAGCGCTCTCAATATTTAACCTTAATTTGAATATTAGTTAAATTAATCTTGTACAGTGGGATTCCCAGAAACTACTGGTGAATGACCAAATCCTAAATGAGTTTATCGGGTAACTGTTATCATTAACTCCCTAACCGTATATTTAAAACTAATGCCATATTAGGAATTAAATGCTGTTATATGCTGTTATATGCTGTTGGAGGAAATATCGTCACAATCGTAGAACAATGACGGTTATGATGTTTGGGAATTGTTTGTTACTGCATAAATTAATTTAAAATTATGGTGATTGTTCTGTGTAAAAATATTTTTGCATTCTTCATTTATTTTATTATAATGTTTTTATTGGAAACTGACATCTGTTTACTGTAATGTAACGTAGATAGAGACGCGAACCTCTCGATGCACAGGGTTAGGGTTAAAAGTTCGTTTTGTTTTTGAGAGTTTTGTATCGCTGAAAATGTAGTTCTTTTAGTTTTTACACCTATTCTGGTAGTTTAGGTTTAACTTTTATTTATGGCCTGATTACCATGATAGACCTGAAATAATTCGCAGACTCGAAACTATTTATCAATTTGGGATGCTCACTCGTCACGCAATGCGCTGTTTTACGCCTGAATGCCATAATTGAATTTTCAATGTATCTCATGATTTAAGTCTTCTTATTAAGAGAAATAGTGCGACCTTTATAATTTTTGCATACCATAAGTTTATGAATGAACTATTCTGACCATTAAAAGTACTAATTAACGGCAGTATGTTTGTAGTGCTTGATCGGTAACAAACCTAAATTAATTGCCAAGACAGGTAAAAGGAGTTTTATGATCTCTATCTACCCCTGTATAAAGAAATGAGTGTAATGTGTTGTGCATATTATTATACAGAGTTGTATCTAAACTCTCTTAAGAGTTGAACAAAGCCAAGTGTACTAAATAACTTTTATTAAACATATTGTTTTAATATTGTAATGGTTTTTTTTGCAATTAACGAATAAATTTCAATATTATTAAGTTTATAAATATTTTTATAAACTTATCAGATATGTTTTTAAATAATAATGAATTGACTTACCACAATAACCCGTGAACGCAAAACAAAGACAAAAAATCCACAACCGAGGCATTTTCACGCAAATTTTAATTTAAATCAAACCGAAAAATATTCACAAAACAAAAGAAACAGAACGCACTAGCGCACTCTTCCATATTCGTTAAAACTGTGAACCGAAAAACTCATTTAGCACACGGTGACATCAGCTCACGTTGCCATCAAAATAATTGAAGATCCAAATGAAAGAAAACAACTTCGCATCCAGACGGATAGTGTTTTAATAGCCCGACGCGACTGTCACGCGCTACTCATTAAAATAATTAAACTCTTGCATACTGTAAGCGTACCTACTTCTGCGGGATACGCCATTCAGCTCTATCTATCATATCATCCACGAGACCTCCCGACCGCGACTATAGTTCAATTGTTCAACTTTAAAGGTCAAACAATCATTGTTCCCATAAAGTGAAGGTCGGAATAAGTTCATTTTGGTTACAGCAATTAACACGACGCAGTTGTAAACGTAACTGTGCGAAAATCTAAATGTGGGATCAATTAGGCGCTACTGAATTTTGGACACGCAGAAAATATTCTTGTAGGATCTTTGGCCCCTCACCTAGTGGTTGTGAGCGTCTAGAATAAAAGCGACAGACAAATATTACTGCTGTATTAATAAGCTGATTGAACTTATATTATTAAGCTTCTTATTAGAGGTAATAGATTCAAAGCCCGGCTGTGTTATATACAAATATAGAAAACTGAAAAATTTAAAAATAAAGTATTTTTAATTTATTTACAGTCGCTAATGGTGATAAAAATCGTGAGAAAACCTGGCTATTCTTGCCGTTTGGCCCTCGAAATTTCTGAGATCAAGCCTGCTAAGCTGGGTACACCAGAATAAAAAAGGGAGCCTCTAAAAGTCTTAGAGCATACAAAATTCATTTTTTTTTTTATACTTCAACCAGCTGCTCAATGCAGTAGTCACTATGTATTGGGCTAAAATTTTGAATCTCCACGCTCGCCATTTGTATAGGGGCAGGTTAGGTTCTAGGGAAAGGTCAGCGCATATAAACGGTGTCATGAAACACCGTATGTCACGAAGGTTGACAAAAGCTGGGTACATTATGGCCATAAATTGATTAGCGCATGCGATGCAATTACGAAGATGTTTTGCTCTTACATTTGAATTTGTTCTTCGACTCGGTTAATATTTATAATTATATGTAATGTTACTTTTAGATTCTATAACATAACACTTGAAATTTCTAAAGTTTGACTTAGAATGAGTAAAAAAATGTCAACAAACTGATGTGCCCTATTATCCTATTCTGGTTCATCTTTTGAGGAATTGATAATAATAATATAGGCTCTTTTTTAAGCAATTATCTATTTTTAGTTCTTGTGCTCGAAATGAAACCATGTATGCAGTCTAAGTGATAGAGTTAAACTGACATAAGGAAAGCTCTTACAGCACCGTTTTATTTTAATATCCGATAGTCTTTCGTCTAAGTCTTGTGTGTCCGAATTGTTATCATTTGTTCCCATTTGCCACATCTACAAGAGTATGCAGTAAAGTTTCATTCTTTCTCAATTTCAAAATAACAAGCAAATAAAAAACAAAACACTCATCACATTCATTTATTCTAAAACAGGTGCACCAAGGGTTTCAAAAAATGATTGATGACTCTCGAAACTTTCTTCTTCTTATGAGGTATTCGAATGTTATGGACATGGTGATGATGATGCATGTGAGGTCTTCTATGAGGCCTGACTGGTGCTCCTACCACGTGGTTCACAGGGGCACCGACCACTGAAGGCATGTAGTTCACCGTTATCTCTTGATTCCCATCGTGAACGGGTTTCACGGTATCTGTGGGCCAAAAATTATATAAATATTATATTACAGCAGTATTTCCTGTGACATTAGAAGTAAACAGCTCCTGAGGAACGGTGTATGGATGTCAACGAAGCGAAAGTGGTTTATAGGGTCGTAATAGAGGTTCCATTCCTCCTTAGGGAGATGCTATGTGGTAAAGGTAATTGGTGTATAAATTGCATTTTGATCTCTATTTCCCGTTTGTTGCAAACATCTGTAAGTATTTGTACTATATAAGTTTTTCTTAGAATTCAACATACCTAATTACATTTAAATCTGGATATGAGTATACATATAAGGAACATCTTATTTATTATCCCTGATAGAGGCTAGGCATACTATTCTTGTAATAATTTGCGTGGAGATGTAAAATGTCGGAAATTACAGTCGCTACATTCCTAGTCCTACAAAGGTTAAACAGTTTAAGGTATCGTTACTTCTCAATGAATTTTGGCATATAGGATCAATTTATCAAACGTAAAACTACCAGAGATTTTGTAACTGCATTATCTATTACAATCATATACCAAAACGTACTTTTTTCGTATAACTGTAAATTTTTAAACAGGATAACTGTAAATTACAATCTCTGTGTTCGTCTGCTAGTATCACAGACGACACTCAATGTTATCATTGTACGTAATTTGTGTAGTAACCTTGATACTGTCGACTAACCTAAATGATAAGCCTACGAGAAATGACCTGTTTACCCCTACGCAAAGTTTATAAATGGAACCAAAAGAATAGGCACTGAACAATGATAAAACAATTGACATTTCGACTCTAAATATTTGATTAGGTTAAAACCACTTTGGGATTAGGTACATACTTCCAGAAGGAAATACAAATATCATAGCATAAAGACAACTTAAAGACTAGGAATGACTACTTTTGCAATTACTTCTGCCTGTCTTCGCAGCATATCGTAGTAGACGACTAAAGGTTAATTGAACCTGTTGGGCGATGGGTAAACTATCTCTAATGTTCATTCCTCAATTTGATCATTAAAAGTGACCAATGATTGTGTGTCCGGAGTTCCGTTAACCCCGCGCGGGATTTACGGACATACATACACACCACGTCAAATTCCCTACATCAGGGTAGGCAGAGATTACGGACTCCTTTTGAATCGATTGCTTGATTAACATCTATACACCTTCAGATACGCACTTAGCGGTTACAGATACTATGATACTTGACACCATTTTCAATACGGTCATCTATCTCACTGTCATTAATTAACTGTTTTACCTGACGTATACCAACATATGCAGTCTTTGAGAAGCATTTTATAAGTCACATATATTAAATAACTTGAATTTATATTAGATAATAAACATACCTGAAGGATCATGTTGAACAGGCGGTCTGTAATGGTTGTTACCAAAGAGACCGCCGGACCAGTACGGCGGTCTCGTAGGGGGATACTGCGGCGGTATCGGTCTTGTGGGCCTAATCGGTCTGTCAGTAGGCGTATACTGTGGTCTTATGGGGTAGGGCGGGGGATAGTTCGGTGGTTGTACTGGGTAAGGATTAGGAGGTCGATTTGCTCCAAAGAGGTTGAAGAAGAACCTGTTTTGTTGGTTTTCGCCGCGTCTCGTTGGTTGTGAGTTTTGAGGTCGGTTTACTGGAAAAAAGAGAATGGTTTTAAGGAAGTGGTTTTTAGGTACATTAAAAAATTTCGTATGTAATGTTAGTCATTTGTAATAAAGATATATTTGCGAAATACAGCGAGTCCGGTAATACGCCAGTGATGGCTTACCACCTGTCACAAAGAGTACTGACTATCTAATCAAGATTTGGATTTTTGATGACCATAGAATCACTAACTCCACAGTTTTGAAGAAAAACATTTCATCCTCTGACTACCCTGCGAAGGTCAATGATCTTTAATATTTACGTTTATTTGATAGACCTTCGAAATTTCGGAGATGGACATTCAAGCCTCTGACTACCCCGCCATAATAAAAAAGGGAGTGTGTATACACAAGTCGTGAAGCGTATGTTATGTTATGTTGATAGACCTATACAGTCAGGGAGGTAAATATGGTTACTGTAACAAATCACTGTTATTTATAGCTTATCGGAGTAAGACTAAGAGACTTGGAGTAACTGAATTATTTTGAAAAATTTAGGAATTTGCCACCAATGTTTCATACGACATCTATCACAATTTTTTTGTTAAAAATAATAAAGGAATATTATGTGGCTAAAATTATGTTTACCCCGACATGAATATGACTAGTAATGAATGTACCTGCAAAATGGTACATCTATATCTGTCAGTTGATTGCGGAAATGGAGTTATTAAGCGAAGGTTAACCAAGTGGATTAGGATTTCCCTATTCTGGATAATATTGAACGATGCATTGTCCTGTAGCATAAACAAGCTTATACTGGTACTCACGTTCTTTATGATTTTACGTACTATACAAAACCCAGAACCAGACCTTGAGAACCAAAAATAATATCTTTTTAGGATTATTATGGCAATAGCAACATGTCAATAATGGTGACAAGTTGCCATTTCCACAATAGCCATAATTCCATTGGTCCTTGAACTAGTACGGCGTT
Organism: Leucoptera coffeella; assembly: GCA_030578115.1. Lineage (NCBI taxonomy): Eukaryota > Metazoa > Arthropoda > Insecta > Lepidoptera > Lyonetiidae > Leucoptera > Leucoptera coffeella. Next base: position 103,981 of record JAMBLF010000403.1, read on the forward strand.
ATACAAATTAATATTTCATCATAGATAAACATGCCGTTTTCCCTAAAGAAGAGTAGAGTTGAACGGAATATTACTTTATTTCTTTTTACTGCCATGTAAAAACCGACTCAAGAACAGTGCGCCGAAAAGGATTTGTCAGGGCCCTTACTCCACTAATTAACTTTGACAGCCACTCAACTGCGTCGCTATTGCGTTACTTCTGCGTCTCGGCTGTAAAAGTGGCACTCTGCTAATATTTTGACAGCCACACTTGTGCCTCAATATCGAGTCAGTGGTGCTTCAGTGGTGCGTCAGTGGTGCTTCAGTAGCACTTCAGTGGCCACTCAAGGAAATGTGAATAGTGGAGTACGAAATATAAGGATATTGAACTGACATTGACTGACGTTTGGTTAGTGGAGTAGCTTTTTTTGTACTTCAGACGCAGATGTATTTCGATAGCCCCTCAGTGGCCAAAATTTGTTAGTAGAGTGCCAAAAGTGTCAAATTACGGCCACTGAAATGCCACAGTATCGATACTGAAGTAATATTGTGGCTAAAATGAATTAGTGGAGTAAGGGCCCTGGACCGACTCTAATAGGCCTTGAGCCCTGCCTAATCTTCTGTTGGGAGACGGGCATGATATGTATATATGTAACTTACAAGAACTAAGATCGTGTTCATCATAATCTTCTATATCTCCGCAGTCGTCGTCATTTTCCTCTTCAGGGTCAGATCCACCCCCTGTCCCTGTGGGGTTGTCAGGACCAAACAGATCGAAAATGTACCCGAAAGTCCTAGGACGGGACTCGGTTTGTACCCTCCTGTTTGGGGCTATTTTGTTCGTAGGACATAAGGACGGACTCACTGTGACCGTGTTGATCGGGTTCAGGAAGAAAGAGTTTATCTGGAAATTTAAATTATTGTTGGTTTTTATTGGCTGTTTTAACCTTCGTGGTACATGGCTTGAAATGATTTAAAAAACCTTTATTAAATAGAGGCTGCGTCGTTATTAAATTAAAACATTTATAATTGACCTATAATAATCGGCCTGATTTGACAGTTAGCGAACCATATGATTCATCCAAATGAAATATTAAAATTTATAGATGCAACACTCGGCAAAAGACGATGTATAAAATTAGACGCATTATATTGGAAAAGTGAAAAAAAAACATCTAAATCAATGCTATTTTATTCGATAACTGAAAAGCATCGATATAGTTCACTTAAAAATTAATGATTATAATATAAAAATGATACTTATATTATTATATAAATGTGTTTATAAAATAATATCTATATATTATGAATATATTCAAAATAAGGTTTTTGCTACACCGAAATAAAAATGTAATAAGAGAAATAAATAGTCCACAAGAAATATAGTCAAGTAGGTAATGTACGACAGGGATTAGGCGATTAATTCTCTCTTGCAACTGTCATATCGGACCTTTTGAAATAGCTATTTACTTCACAATTATATCACGTATTTTTTGCTTTAGTCCCAGATCCCTTTGTCGCCTCTTATGGTGGTAACATGGTGTGAGGGAGCAACTACGTCGTAAAGATTTTATGTGTACGTTTGAAACTAACACAGACTATAGGCATTAGGTATTAGCCATATAATTAATTACATACAACTTAATCACATTTAAGTTAACGTGGCGAAACAAAGCAACATACTCTCACGGAATTACGATTCCAATGTTTTGTGCAAAAAACTATACTTACACATCAAATAAATTAAATCAGGTCAGTGTGTCATCAAAGTTCGCGAGAATTTACACATAATATACAGGGTGGCGCATTCAAAACGGTCAGTATGGGAAAGTCTGAAACTATAAGAGATACGAAGATTTGTTCTTAGGAACCATGTCACCGATTTTGATAAAAACAAAAACTGCATTTATACTTTCTTTGAAAAAAACAACTGTATCCAGTACGGGAATCGAACCCGGTTACTTTGAAAAAATAAATTGGCCCTTTTTACTTTTTCTTTTTAAATATCGATTGTGTAGATCTTAAGCTCTAAATGTCTCTATGAAACATGGTGTCGAAAATGAATAAAATGCATTGTTTTGGCATACTTTAGTTTATCATAGTAGTTTACATACACCGTAACAATATTCAACAGACATGTAAAATTGGCTCTATGGCTGTTTGTAGTTTTGTACTTCCCTACTTGTTACATACACCATATCATGTGGCATTACCATTGCATTAATCCTTTAAGGAGGCTTTGTTATCTACAGTAATCAAAAACTAACAATCTATTGAAAAGTCCACTTAAAGTGACGTGTTAATAAACCATATTAGAAAATTTCTTGTGGGATTGCGTTAAGGATGAATTTTACAAAACAAGCTATGACACCATCGAAGACCTAAAAGTAGCAATAAAGTCAATTGTAACGCAAATTCACCACATGAAAATACCAAAATCAAAAGTATGATCGTTACCTAAAAGTGTTGAATATTGTATTGAAAACAACGGTGGTCACTTAGAAAACCTACTATGATAAACTAAAGTATGCCAAAACAATGCATTTTTCTCATTTTCGACACCATGTTTCATAGAGACATTTACAGCTTAAGACATACACAAACGATATTTAAAAAGAAAAAAGTGAAAAGGGCCAATTTATTTTTTTAAAGCAACCGGGTTCGATTCCCGTACTGGATACAGTTGTTTTTCAAAGAAAGTATGAATGCAGTTTTTGTTTTTATCAAAATCGGTGACATGGTTCCTAAGAACAATTTTTCGTATCTCTTATAGTTTCAGTCTTTCCCATACTGACCGTTTTGAATGCGCCACCCTGTAGAGCGAATGTTAAGTAATGTGAGTCAATGTACATCCTGACCTCTATCGAAAAAGTGTATTAAACTTTTTGAATAATTCCTGAAATTATTTTGGGGTTATTTAGAGGAATCAGACCAATTTTTTTATCGGAGTTATATTAGATTCAATTTAGGATCGGCAATGAATAACAAGGATTTAAAATGAATAATACATTCATTTTTCATGTATTGACTAATTACGTAAGTTTTCACGTTGACAATATCAATTTTTATTGCTTAAAATTTACATAAATGTCATTAGTCTATTGTTAATCAAATGTCTAATAATTCAAAGTAATTGTCCCAGTATTCCAATTCAAAAAGCTTATAAAATATACCTTTGCTTTTTTATTTCCTAGCTTTACGCAAAAAACTTTTACTTCGAAATAACTAAGTTATAATGATAAATAAACTTACAACAACAATCAGGATAAACACTGATTTTTGGTAATCCATATTCTTTTCATCTGTTCGCTACTACGTAAACAAAAGTTCGTTCGTTTAACCAAAAGAGCCACCTTTCACGTTGCAATCTCTCACAATTCTAAAGCAAAAAGAAATCCCATGTTATTGTGATTTTGCATAAATCCCACGCACATTTGGCAATAAACTTGGCGATCCTTGGCCAATGACCGATCCTTATTTGACAATAAATAAATGCAGCTTTTGAAATAAATCCCTAAAAGTTTTGAGGTCAAAGTCCCACTTTCGAAATGCTAATAAATTTCAACATTTGTCATTGATATTGCCTTAATTCGTTCTAATGTTTTAACAATTACTTAAAATCACCTACTAAAATGGTCTCAAGAATAGCCTATTACAAAAATTGGTTAATATTAGAAAGCTGGAGGAAAGTTCATTATTTCGTTAATAATGAATGACAATGTATTAAATTAACTGCCGATTGTGTGAAGAGGTAGTTCTATGATGAAGCGAAAGTGGTTAGTCAGGTATGAAACATATGGGGATCCGTGATCTCTGTTTACCCATTTAAAGGGACACAGGCGTGTTGTATAAGTATGTGTGTATATTAAATTAAAAGTGACCACTGTTCCATTTTCGTTTATTTTTGTGTATCAAAACCCACTTTTGCAATACGACAGCCAATGAGCAAACTTAGTTAACATATCCCTATTGTAACCAAGTTTAATTAACATATTAAGAACTTCTCACTATAATTTTAATAAAATCATTTATTATAATTTTGTACAATATCAATATAGTATGTTCCTTTTGCGGAAAATATGAAATGCTTTTTTACTGTTGCATTGGTTGTGCGATACGTAAAGGAATTCCGATGACACTAAATGTAAGTTGTTACAACTACAAAAATGTTTAAGCATGATGAATGCTAAGATATTGAATGATACTTATCCTGACTGTACTGACTAATAAAGTACCTACTTACCTACCTTTGTTATAAAGGGAACGAATATGTTAATATGTTAAATGGCTTTCGAAGATATTCATCTTCTCTAATCTCACCGTTTACATTATACGAGTATGATACGAAACATGTACCAAAAAGGAAACGTATTAAGCTATGTCAAATAACTAGCTCTTTCGTGACATATTTACGCTGTTCAAAAAATTTTTAAGTTGATACATAACTTCCTAAAATCACAGCTAATAGACACAAGTTTTTAATATGTGGATGGTTTCGCAAAATTTTAATGAGTGGGCCAGTGACACATCGGTTTTTCTGCGATATCTTTCATTGTACATAATATTACGAGTATGAATTGAAAAACAGCCTTATGCAATATAATTTCATAACATTATTAAATGATGTCATTAAAATATTAGAATTCGTATCAAGAAGTTGTTACTGCACATTTAATAAATTAATATAACAAAAAAATTAAAATTTAAGAAGACTATGAGCGAAAACATCGTGAAAAAACCGACCCCTTTAATAATAATTAGTGCGTGTGAATGGACATAGTTTTTGGTTATCACGTGAGTTCGAGACTCGAGTTGACCTTATAATTACTGCCTCCGAATTGCGGAGTTGGATGCACGACCCTCTGGCTACCCCGCAATAGTAAATAGTTGTGAAAGCATTGGTATTTTTGTAACCTCCTTTTTTTGTTGGAACAGGTAATGATCCAGAGTTTGTGAGCTGTGGAATGACTCTGACTGCCATGAAAAGGATAATGCTAGAGAAGAGCATCGTCGCTTTTGTATCAATTATCCTTAAAATAATAAACTGTTTTTTATTCGCTAAATTAGTTATTTTTAACGTCGATTTATATGTGACAAACTGGCGAATTATGACGTGTTCATGAGTATTTAGAAAAGGCCTTTGAATAATTATGTAATGAACAATATAATACATAACAATATAATAAATTTGTGTTTCCTGTCTCCTGAAAATCACCATTTTCGAAATAAATACAACATTTTGATATAACACCGACGACTGTATGTTGTATGTACTTACTCCCGTCACAGATAATAAAATACTACAGCTCCAGTTTTAACAATAGTCAAACTTTTATATTTTACTACATAGAAGGTCTTCGTTACCATACAGCCCGTTAAATAAACTTAAAAAATATATATATATGTATATATTTTACTACAATACCGTTAACAATGAAACTGTCATAAGTATCATTTAACTGTCATCGCATGTCAAAAACACATGGTAGGTGTGCTGTGTGATGGCATGAACCAAAACATTGTAATTTTGTATAAAATTGTACAAAATGGACAAGTTAAAAGGAAAAGTATATTTAGGATATGAAGGTGAAGTAGTAAACGATAAAAACACAAAATTATTGACTTACTCAAGCAACAAAATCGGAGGATATCCCGTAAGTAACCTAAAAGTAACTCAACAACAACTATGAAAACAAAATTTTCATGTTTGTTTTTCTATTATTACAGGATTGGCATGCATCTAAAATTGAAGGGCTGACTTGTAAAGCATGTAAATTAAACCTGGTAATGGTTCTACAATGTTACGCGCCCTTAGATAATGTTTACCATCGCACCTTATACTTGTTTGCATGTATCAACCCTAGTTGTTGGAGTCAATCTGACTGGTAAGTAAAGTGTGTTTTATTAAAAAATTTCCAAAAGCACATAGCTAATCAGAAACAAACTTCTTCCGAGTAAGGCAGAGTCAAGTTATAATAATAATATGTTTGATTGAGCTAACTTTTTAGTGTTTGTGTCAACATCTAAGTAAAGCAGTGACAAGTACCTGCACAGATTAGTAGTCAGGAAAAAAAGTTTAACATAGTTTTATTCATGCATAATTCTACTTCTCTAATGGCAAAGAGAGAAATTTATTTATCGCCATCTTGATACATTCTGAATAAACCACTCTGACCTCAATCAAATCCACTAACATCTTTTACATACGACTTCTCAGTTCTTTGCTCTAGTATCCACCTTAAGAATAATATTCTTAATAAACTAACAGATATGCTTTACGACTTGTGTATACACACTCTTATTTTTACTGAGGTGGGGTAGTTGGAGGCTTGTGTGCCATTCTCTGAACTTTCAAAGATGTCTTTGGTATGAGCCATTCAAAGCCTGCATTTCACTTAATAGACAGCAGCTAACATGATAAAATAAACAATAAATGTGATATCTATCTATACCTGCATGTAACCCACCTGTATTTTACAAAAATTTTATCCCATAATAAACTTATCCTTACAGTTGGATGTGTATAAGGCAGCAGACTAAAGAAGAGCCAAAGGTATCCCAACCAACCCCAGATATCTCCAATAGTTTGTCATGGTGTGATGGCGCAGACGAATGGGATGAAGATGAGGCAGTTATGGATGAAGTGGAACCTGTGATAAAACAATGGTAGAGCTATTACTTATATAATGAATTAGTAAAATAAAATTTTTTTTTTTAATCCTTCACTGCAAAACTCCTGTGAAAAGTTTTCTACTTTTAACTTTACCAAAGAAGTTAGTCAATATTAATGTATACTTATCAGCAGAGGAGTTCAACTTACCAGCTCTCCTGTAAGACAACTATATAGATCCTGTTGTCATCAGATATTTATAGGAATTTTATGGTTTTATTTACTACATCATTATCAATAAGGTTTTCTAAATATCAAAAAAAAATTCAGTAACAATGGAATATCTGTAAGTACAGATTTTTGCCTTCACCCCTTTGGGCACAATTATGATACAATAAAGATGTTTATTTCAAATGTATGTTGTACTGAATTTATACTTACAGTACCACAAATGGAGTTACTTGTCTCAATGTAGAAATGGAAGCTGTAGAACAAACAATGAATAACTTACAAATGGAAGAATCTCACTTATTACCACATAATCATGAAGGTATACACATATTACTCTTACTCTTTTAGAACCCATACCTTATCACCTCTACCTCACAAAAGCATAGGCAAATACTATATCACCTACTATAATCTCGCTCACCTTATTAACACCCATTACCCTCTCTTACATGATCTTCTGTCCTCCATGTATGTGTCACTATACAATATAAAATAGTAAATCAATAAAGGTATGCCCTATTGCTATACAGTGTAACATATTATGACCATTGGTATGATTGTCAGAGGTTGTATAAGATATTTAAAAATTTTGTTTTTAAATAACTACCTTCTCATTTACAGTATCAAATATAATCAAACCCCCACAAGCAGAAGCAATAATAGAGAGTACCCAAGATATGGGGCCAGTAACAACAGAAACCCCTATTGGAGGTAGTAGTAATTTGATGGCGCTACTAAAAGAAGTATGTATTTTTACTATAATATCAGTCAGTATTAAGTTATCCTGTTGTGTTTATTTTATCAGAACTTTTTGTTATATTTTTATAAACAATTCGGTAATCATAACATATGACGCCTCTTTACAAGAAAAATTTGGTAGTGTATAAATTGTGACATTTTTATAAGTTATGATTTACAAAATACCACGTAATTCTTGTAAAGAAACAATATAACATTGGTACATGTAGTTATATGGCAGAATGTGTATCTTAGATGTTAAGTTGAGAGTAGAATTTGAGAGTTCTATTCCTGAACTCCGTAACATACTCTCTGTAGCGATATTAAATATTTATTGGTGTAAATTATACAAACAGTTTTAGTGTTCACAATGAGAATAAGAAGTAATTATTTAATATTTTTATCTTTACCCTCCAAATACAAAAAATAGTTCATCATTTTGATTCTGGTAACTTATCTTATCTCATATTGTAGTTTCATGTATTAATATTAAGCACTAATTTGTTCTAGACTGAAGTCTTACCAGAAGATCTGAGGGAACTACTTCTTAACAAACCATTGCAGTTCACACCAAAGTATATTTATGTAGAAGAGGAATTTATTGATAAGTCCACTGGGATTGATGAGGATGTCACCAGATTACTGAATAAATACCAGCAGGAGAATGGTAAGAGGTCAAGAGTTATATTTAATAAGGATGTTAGTATCGTGATAAGGGTTTCCTTATGTAATCTATATATGTATGTAATACCTAACTAGCAATTAAATTTTTGGCCAGAGCCTTTTGCACAATAATGTAACAGTACACAGAAAAAAATTAAACCTATGAAAAAAAGTGAGAAGTTGAAATTGAAATCTAAGCACAAACCATATATAATGATAAACGTACATACGTATACACACGCTTTCAGGGTAAACAGAACCTTGAACACACAATATTCTCTCATCCGTTATTACCTTAACTATTAGCGTTGTGATGATATGGAAATTTGAATACTGGGATTGTGAAGTCATCATGGAGCATTGGTGACAGGTTGCTAGGCCATCACGCAATAGATTCTATTTACTCATAGTTCCTAAGTCGCATCCTATGAAATGCCGAGAAGAATGGCACGAGTCAAATACGGCAAACGCTGGATATTATCTTGGACTGTAGTTAAAACTCTATTTCATGTATGGTTCTTGCTTTGCAGAAATAGTTGCTACAACAAGTAGCAGTGGTGGTGGTAATGGTGTGTCTAATGGAGATGTTGAAATTTATGAAGAAGCTGTCCCGTTACATGGTGACAAGATGTTTCACGCATTCCTTTCGCGACTACAACTTAATCCTGGACATATACTAAGGTATAAAATTTTTTTACTATATTACTCTCCCCTCTTTAGTAGAATTTCACCACATAGTTTTGTTTAAGTCTAGAATGGGATTTATTGAAGACTAATTATAATTAAAGTCATATTTAAGTATTTTAAACTAGTTTATATTTACTATGTTGTATTGAAGTAGATGGTTAAGTAACTACATTATCATACAGACGTCAGGAGGACGTCTTCAAAACTCTGGATTGGACTGGGATGGGTATCAATGTCAATGGCAGATACCTCACACACCTCCGCTTCGCTGACGACATTGTCGTAATGGCGGAGTCGCTGCAGGATTTGCAGGGAGTGCTGCACAGTCTTAACGCTGCCTCACGGTCGGTCGGTCTCCGGATGAACTTGGACAAGACGAAAGTCATGTTCAACGAACTCGTTGTCCCGGGGCCGATCACGATCAGTGGAGAGGTGCTCGAAGTGGTCCAGGAATATGTATACCTGGGCCAGGCTCTGCAAATGGGTAGGGACAGCTTCGAGCGTGAGATTTCCAGAAGAGTGCAGCTGGGCTGGGCAGCATTCGGGAAGTTGCGTCATATCTTCTCGTCGCCACTACCGCAGTGTCTTAAGACCAGGGTTTTTAATCAGTGCGTCCTACCTGTAATGACGTACGGTGCCGAGACGTGGAACATGACGGTCGGGCTGGCTCACCGATTACATGTCGCTCAGCGAGCAATGGAACGTTCGATGCTGGGTATCTCGTTAAGGGACAGAGTCCGGAAGGAGATTATCCGGCAGAGAACCAATGTCGTAGACATTGTCTATCGATGTTGCAAGCTGAAGTGGCAGTGGGCCGGTCACGTCTGTCGCAGAACCGACGACCGTTGGAGCAAGGCGGTTCTCGAATGGCGACCGCGTCTCGGTAAACGTAGTGTAGGACGCCCCCCTGCCAGGTGGACTGATGACCTGAAAAAGGTCGCTGGTAGTGGTTGGCTGAGGGCCGCGAGTGATCGTGTTTTGTGGCGTTGCCTTGGGGAGGCCTACGTCCAGCAGTGGACTGTCATAGGCTGATTGATTGATTATCATACAATTTCATTCATACCTTATGACATTCCTCAATGGACCTTGAAAGCTTATAAAAAATATTTGTTACTGTCTATGATCTGAATATAAATTACTGCATTATACATAGAGTACCCGCCACATAAGGTGGCAGTAGCCAAACTTGTAACTAAATTTGACGTTTCCGCCATTGCGTGTTATTTTGTATGAAAGGTAAATTTAGTATTACCAGCGTTGTGTTTTTTGCCCACTCTTTGTAATTTTTATGTTTGTTAAGGATGATTATAATAAATTGATTTCTGGAGTTTCTTGTTAGTTCTTCTCCAAGGGTCTCCGCTGAACTTCTTCTTCTCAATCGTTACGCTCTTATCAGAGCGGTCGTGGTCTTCATGACGTGGCATCTTGAGCAGCCGAAATGGTTGGTGAACTAACCTCGGTAAAAATATGTAAAGACAATGCTCAGTGCATGTTTGAAATAGTTTTTTTACATACATACATACACATCACGCCTGATTCCCTGTAGAGGGGTAGGCAGAGATCACGGATCCCCATTTGTCCCGATCCTGACAGACCACTTTCGCTTCATTGACATTCATACATTCTCTAATACACTCTCGGCGGTTATAGGTACTCCTAACGTCACCTTTTTTCAATATAGCGTCTATCTGACTGTTACATATATGTCTTATTAGGCCGGCCCCTACGTAACCGCCCTTCCACTTCACTCATATATATTCCTTTTGTCAATATATAGTTTTTTTAATTTGTACTTAGATCATAAAATAACTTTCAAAGAGAGCTTATGATAGGGCCTATTTTGAATAAAAATATTTTGACTTTTGACTTTGGTATATTAATTTGTTTTATTTGAGTTTATAGCTCTGCAACCAAAGATCGTTACAAATGAAACCTCAATATAATGTATCGAGCCGTATGGCACAGTGAGTGCTAGTTTTGGCGTGTTTACTGGCAACACTGGATTACGCGACTGTGGCGACGCCTCCAACTGCCACCTTATGTGGCGGGTACTCTAGTACATGTCTGGCTATATAAGAATTTTTTCGTCCCTAATGCTTATGGTTAGTAATGTTTTAAGACCTGAAACGAACATTCAACCTTTCAGGAATTTAGTTGTTTTAACTATCTCAGCAATTACAAATTAGTTCATTTATGACTACATTGAAATCCCTTTTAACTTAATATACTAGTATACTATTCTTATATCTTTGATGATAGTCCGCACCAATCATGACAGATGATGTTAAATTACCTTGTTTGTCACACACTTTTTTCTAGTTTAGTATATGTTAACATGTTTTAGAAATTTTTACAATGTACATATATTATAGCTTGTGAGTCTATAAGTAAGAAAATAAAAACCAATATCAATGACATTAACATCCTAAAACTTTTCTTACTTTCAGATACTGCATATATGACGAACCTCTCCTAGTATCTCAAGTCAAAACAGAGAGTATGGTGTGCCAACATTGCAGAGGAAGTTTGATTTGCGAGCTGCAACTTGTACCAGCTTTTGCAGACTCATTACAACTGTCTACTCTAAATAGAGTTGAGTTATCCCATTTGCATTTTCTTTACATACTTGTGTATACATGTAAAGCAAGTTGTTGGAATGAAAATGATGTTGGATATAGAATAGAAAGAGTTGTTGTTCAACCTGAAATCATGGCTTAATATAAGTAATATAATTGTGTGTAAATTATACTGACAGTGTATGTCCTACACTGGTGTAGAAATAAGTATAAGAGATGTATTATTTTTATGTACTTTGTAATTATGTGAATAAATATTTATGTAAAAATATTGAACTTTGTCTTAGTCTAAATATCAATCCATTATCCCTTGTGGGGTAGTCAAGATCTGTGTGCCGTTCCTGTATTGCTAAGTGTTTTTCACCATTATGACAGAGAAGCAGCAATACTGATAACAAATATGTGATTAGGGGCAGAATCAAAGTAGCATGGAAATATAACTGGAATCTGACGTTTTACCAGCCAATGCCCAATGTGACATTATTACCACATATAATAACAAACACTTCCTTTTCAAACCACTAAACTACACCAACCAATATTATTCTGATATTGATAAGTAAAAATTCACTCATAGAGGATTATATCGCTGTATGCATCATCAAGAGATTACAAAAAGGCTACATTTATGGGCAGCATGTAGCAGAGGACACAGTGCGTTAAACTAGCAAATTTCATAAGAAGGCCATCTTATATTATTAAGTTGAAAGAGCTACAGTATCTTCAAGGTTCTATCCATCCCAAATGACATAACTGAGTAATGTATATCTGCACTCAGGGATTGCATAATAGACAAAATTTCACTTTAACTGTTGACAGTATAGTCAAAGGTTTATATGTGCTCAGGCACACTCGTCAGATAAAAGTCAGTACTCGTAACGAACGGCATAACAGCCACCCGCACTCTACATACAAACTATCTGGTTAAAACAAGAGTTGGATGATAAGATATTCTTAAATGTGTACTTATTACCCCAGAAAGTATGGTACTTGGAATTACTCAATAGATGAACGATAGAAGAAGCTAGTGGCGATTAAGATTCTAGTAATGTTGCCCCTCTCATGTCCATAATAAGGTTAAACAATGATACAACCATTATTATTTATAGTGTGTTTATTGTTTAACTGTAAAAACCTTAATATAAGTCGCTCTCAGTGTCATGCATTCACTATCATCCACACTACTCTAGATCTGGTAAGTCTTCATCATCTGAATCACTTTCAAGATCATCAAACGAAGGCTTCTCGTGAGCGTCGCCTGAGCCGGCACCGCCTCCGCGGCCGATGGATCGGAGCATTTCCTCCACATCGTAGTTGTCTTGTCCTTCACCTTCGACCTCATCATCTTCGTCTCTCCACTTATTGAAATCTACCTTAAGGTAATGAGGCTTCTTCTTGTCCTTTAGTAATGCCGGCCAGTAAGGAGCGTCTTTCTTTTCTTTCCGCAGAACCATTTCTATAACGCGCCCCTTGTTAACGAAGCCGCTGCTTTGGGGATCCACGGTATCGTACAGAGGTATAGTTACCTCATGAATTTTGTTCTCAGGCGCTGCGACTGCTTTGAAATAAACCGAGTCCTTCTCAATTTTAATCGTGGGATCTTTAGTTTCAACATTGAAAGTAAGCAGGACGTCTTCCTTGCGTTGAGCCCATAGAACGGGCGGTGGAGTTACTGTTTCACTGGTCATTTTATATGTGTATTTAACCCTAATTATTTGTTCAAAATAGGTTTTTAAGTAATAAACACCCAAATTTCAACGATGTTTGTGAAATTTGCTAGAATTAACAACGAAAAAGTATGCACAATGCACGAATAACCACAAATTATCCTGATATTGCTTGGTTACCTTCTCGAATGTAGAGAATCGGGAATGTCAAAGTTGTTATGTCAATGAATTGTCACACATGCGATGCGGTCGGCGTCTAGAGTACCCGCCACATACGGTGGCAGTAGCCAAACTTGGAACTAAATTTGACGTTTCCGCCATTGCGTGTTATTTTGTATGAAAAGTAAATTTAGTATTACCAGCGTTGTGTTTTTTGCCCACTCTTTGTAATTTTTATGTTTGTTAAGGGTGATTATAATAAATTGATTTCCGGAGTTTCTTGTTAGTTCTTCTCCAAGCTAGGGTCTCCGCTGATCTAACCTCGGTAAAAAATATGTAAAGACAATGCTCAGTGCCATGTTTGAAATAATAGTTTTAAGAGATTCGCGATTTATACTCATGATATAAGATATAAGGGTGTGTATAAGATTGATTGCAGCTGTGGGAAATCCTATGTCGAACAGACTAAACGGTCTATTGCGGACAGAGTGAAGGAACACATAATATATGTAATATATAATAAGAAGGATAAGTCCCGTTAATTATTAATCATGTTTGAAATAGTATAATAAACATATTTTGACTTTGATATATTAATTTGTTTTATTTGAGTTTATAGCTCTGCAACCAAAGATCGTTACAAATGAAACCTATAATGTTTCGAGCCGTATGGCACAGTGAGTGCTAGTTTTGGCGCGTTTACTGGTAACACTGAATTACGCGACTGTGGCGACGCCTCCAACTGCCACCGTATGTGGCGCGATCTCTACCATGTTTCTTTCGAGTTTCGATCAATAAAATCATGCTGGCAATGGGTGACTAACATTTTTAAAATATATAGTTAAAGCCTAAAATTTGAGACAAAACAATCTTTATATTTTGTTAACAATGAACCATTACATTCACTTCTAATTCCAACAAATAAATACACAAAATTATATATTAAATTGATTATGTTTATAATATAGTTTTTAATTTCAGTAAAATTTATTATAATTTTTTGAGTAAATTATTTCATACTTAGTTTTTTAAAACTATAACATTTTATTCACTAGGTATCATATTGTAATGATCATGTAAGCTTTTTACAACTAGCAACACTTTTAATAAGTATGTATTCTGCTTCCCGTTGAAATGGTAGGCAGGGGTCAATAACTGAGATTTGCATCCTATTTATTGCATACACCATTGTATTACAAAAAAGCATAACAAACACTTTCACGAATATTCTTCCGTGCGGGACAGTCAGAGGTTCCCATATAACAACTCTACCTACAATCAGATTCTATCAGACCCCTTGCGAATCACAGTTGTGTGTGAAGCATATTATGTATATGCGTAGGTATGAACAATACTTATGAAGATAGATATGTATATCTAAAGCCATTACTACTAATGTATGTAATTTGTGTTTGGAGTAACCAACAATCATCGCAAAAATTGAACTGATATTGGCAATTTAACCCCAATAGGCACAATATAATTATTTTCTCGATCTTTAAAATTAATGCGGAAGTAGTAATACTATGGTCACCTTGATTGACATCAATCTCAGATGTTAAAAAGTCCTATGCTTATAGATATAAAGATAGCTGGACCGATTAGCACCAGTCGCAATACCTACTACCATCTGTTTCAGTTGTGTGTTAGAATTTTGTTGTTTTCCTTTATCATAGGTAGTGCATAACAGAAAAATATGAAGTTTTTATTGCGAAAATGTAGATAGAGAGCCATAACCTTTAATTTCCATTGGTATACACCCATAAATGTAACTTTCACCCTCTAATACCCCAACATTTGAAGTACACCAAACTTAAGTTATGATGCATGTGTAACTGAAAATAGTTTTAAATAAATAAAACAACATAAAGTTTTAAATATTGTGTATATTATTAACATAAACCATATCCACATTTAATTTTACTACCTATTTAAAATTGATAATAAACTATGCATCTTGCAAAAAAATCATAACCAAACTGATAGGGAATGTTATTATGAGAACTAGCTTTAACTATAACATTAAATTAAAATTACCATTCACCAATAAAATATCTTGCTTAGCATACAAGAAATCTTTACCTACCTAGGACTCCGGAATCATCAGCAGTCATGGATTTAAAGAAACTCCTGTTAGTTAAAATACATACGCTATCCTAGAGCATACAATATTGAAAACAAAATAAATGTTTTATTTACAAAGTGTAAAATTTATAAATTTCAAAATAGTTCAAGTATATTTTATATTAATATATATGCTGCATTTAACCAGGTACCTACAGTGAAATAATAAGTCTATTAACTAGCATATATTAACTAAACATAGAATTGTGTAAAGTTTCAATATCTTCCTTTCTCTGTTCTGCTCTTTTCTTCTCTTTTTTAAACGCTTCATAAGCCTCATCATCCGTAGGTAGCTCATATCGGCAGAAGGGACATGAATTTGTCTGCAAAAGAAGGAAATTTTCAGGTTCAATAACAATACCACAGATTTATTTCTGTAATTCTGAAATGTATGTCACCCTAACAGGTAAACTTTCCGTGAATAACTAATTACAAGGTTATAATAACGAACAATGTAATCTTCAATAAAATTAATTACAATATATCAGTAATTGAATAAAATTAAATAAAAATAATATAACAATGACAAATATAAGAATACTATACTAAAACATTTGACAATACCATACAGTTGACAAAAATATAAATATAGTTAGCACACAATGTTTGAGAAACACAAATAATTGAAATAATCAATATTAAATTTAATACCTAGTTATAGTGGCTCACTGACTTTCAGTCATATCACTACTGTAAGCTTAAACTGAAGAATAAACACACACACCCTTCATGCTTATTACATTCCTTCAAGCCCCAGTCCCCTAGTTCATACAACAGTTACTTATCATTCTATTTACGTGACAGACTAACATAATAGCGGAGATGGAAATCTGAACCTCTGACAACCCGCAAGGGTTAATAGTCGTGAATGCGTTTGTTTTTGTTTTTTTGTAGACTAACATAGGAAATAGATTGTATACAAATGATATATTTAACCTATTGGGTGATCGGATAGCAACCTGTCACAATTGTTTCATCACAACAATTACATCAAAACCTCTATAATGATGCTATAAATTGTCTCTTAGGTTCTATCCACCCCAAATGGGATTAAAGAACGTAATATTTGAAGTAATTCGTACCCTTTCTAGCCAGGTCATAATGCATTTAGGATGAAAGGAATGTTGACAAGGCATCTGTTTCGAGTTTTCACCAACTTTGAACTTTTTTAAGCAAATTGGGCAATCCTTATTTGCGTCATTGATCACAACATTTGGTAAGTTGGCTACAACCTCTTTTGATGCTGGTGGAGGCAATCTGGAAGAAAAAATATCACCGTTAATTATTAGTATCTTAATATTGGGTACTGCTTAAAAATAAGAATATGTATATTGTACTATTACAACATATTGTAGAAACCTTTTTGTTGTAAAAGGATTTCTTCCATTAGAATAAGCACCATACAAGAGTTTTATTATTTATTTGAGGTGTAAGTCACTGGTGACCTACTTGGCACTAAACATTACAAAAATACATAATGATGAGAGTATCAATTGTATGTTCTTTTAGTATTCTATTGATCAAACAGTACTACATAAGTATCATAATAATAACTTGGCTAGCAATGTTAAGGAAACATGGTTTTAATTAGATTATCGAAATGCAACAGTATATGTAATATAAAAATTACTGACCGTGGCCATTCTCCAGAGAAGTTATCATCATATAAACCAAAATCCAATAGAAATCTCGCCATGTGGAGCAAATGATTGGGTTCAGCCCCATTCTCCAATGGAGTCCATCCCATTTCCTCGAAATAACCAGCCATGATTCTATCCTATAAAAACAACAGTAATATAAGTAATGTAGCAATTATACAACACGCATAAACGCAGAAAGCATAAATTAAATTAAGGTGAAAATTGTGACAGTGCAGCAATAGAATATCATATAAAAGTATGTAATTTTAATAACGACTTCACATACAATGATGGAAAGTAGAATTTTTAGAACGGAGTAATGATAAAATACTTACGTACACTGAATTGTTTTACTACTAGAAATAAATAAACCTTCTGCAATCTACTCTACGATAACTTCATAACTTGAACACCTTTCTTTTATATTTATAAAAATCAACACAAATAATTTGCTAAATCATAATAGCAAACAATTTATTTACAACATGAGTAATTCAGTTCCATTTATCAGTTCATTTTTGAGATGTCGGTTGTGATCATTTTGCATAAAATTGGTAGTGGTACATTCAAGTATACTCGTTTCTTGACCAAGGAATGTTCTTGGCTTTTTGGGTGTTTTTATAGGATAAGCTATCCATAATTACAAATAATTTTGAATTCCTTCTAAAAATTTACAGGTATGTCCCCAACAACAGGCTATATGAAATGAAAGTTACAATCTGTTAACAAGACATATTTTTTATAAATTGCAGATTATCTAAATAATTAATCTCTAAATCCTGTTCCTCCAAATAGCATTGTACTTAAATTTAAACATGTATAATTACTGCAATATATGAAAAAATATTTATTTTTGTATGGACTCAAATTACAATCACGTACCTGTGAATCCCTATTTTTATGAATGGAATCAACCTTGGCAATCTTTCACAGTATTGATTATTATGAAATGATGCTATACACTAAGTATTTGATTATACAAACTACGACGGAAGAAAATAAAATTCCTGATTATCCCAAAAGTGTTGAGTCGTGTGTGTAAGTGTATTTTGTAAAGATGCATTGAGTAAATTTTTATCTTAAATTTCTTTTCTCAATATCACCCACCGACGCATCACATCAAGGCCATTACACTAATTACGTATTCTTAATCAACGCTGACCCGTACGCATTTACACGCTCTGGCGAATGGCATGACACCATGCTCGTAGAATGACGTCTGCTGCAGGCCATGGGTGGATGACACCATTTCTTTTCTTTGATAAGGTGCCTGCGCCGATTTGCGAACACGCTACGGTTGTAACGCGGTTTTGTAACATTGTTTTTATGTCAGTTAAGATGTTACTAAATTTGAAGAAAACAATTTTAATATCACGCCGCTAAAGAGGAGTAGATAATGATTAGAAATCTTTATTTTTTCCGATAATCATGTTTACGGAACATTCAAAACATTTTACGGATACTTAAAAAAAATATTACAAAGTATTTTATCGCTTTTATGAAAAAAGTTATTGAAACTATATTAATTACTAACAAAATCAAAGTATACTATATTACTGAGATTCAACTATAGATACAAAAAAGATAATAGTGCAAGTCGCTGGTCGCTACGATGAAGTTGTGACTGGAATAGGTTTACAGTTTTACCGAAACAGGTTGCACTTGATATTTACTCACACGCAGCATTCTCAGTTTACGTTGTGCTATTGTGAGAGCCGGGTGTGTTAGATTATTTCTCTATCAACGTTTAGCCGAAAAAAGCAGCGGTGAGTTTAAAATATTTCATAGTTTTTGAGTTATGCCAATTGTTATACAATTACAACGCTTTCTTAGGTTAAAAATATTTATTTACCGTTATCTAGAGGCTTTTCAACTCATGGGAATCCAATAGAACAGGTTCATAATTATGTTTACAATGAAAACATCCAGTATGTCGAATACCAAACTATGTAGGCGTTAGGCACAATAAAAACTACATAATTAATGCTAATAAATTTGATGGTCTCTGCGCAAGATTCAAGGTTTTTTTAATTATAAGATCTATTTTAAATGATTTTTTGAATCAATCCTATTGTTCATCTATCCTTTAAAAAACTCATATTCTCAAGTAGTTCCGACTTAGTAAAACCTCCTTTTAAAATACAGCGTCTGTTAAGATTTTTTTCGGGGAGTGTCTTAACAAATAAAAGAGACTTTTTAAATCCATTAATTTATCCGAAACTCTTACGCAACGAATACGAGTTTAACAAACCAAAAAACCCATTTCGTTTCAAAAACACTTCTTTTATCTATCCAAGATAAGTTCCTTGATAACATTTTTTGTTTATATTTCATCCCGGCAAGGTTTGGGTTCTAAAAATACGTGTCTCCGCATACTATTAAGATCTATTAATAGGAAAGAACTAAAGTCCCCGACATGTGTTGATCGAGGTGACGCCGCCCATGTAAACAAAATGTCCCTTTGGCTGATGTAGATTATATATCTGTCATATTAACATATTATGATTCTATATCTATGATACTTCATGATTAATAGATATGCGAGGAATGCTCACTAAAGGCGATTGTTTTGTTTCAACCAGCGTATATTGTTTTACTATGACACAAAACAAACAAACAATTCTGCGACCATAAACATTGCAGGGTAGAGTACCCGCCACATACGGTGGCAGTAGCCAAACTTGGAACTAAATTTGACGTTTCCGCCATTGCGTGTTATTTTGTATGAAAAGTAAATTTAGTATTACCAGCGTTGTGTTTTTTGCCCACTCTTTGTAATTTTTATGTTTGTTAAGGGTGATTATAATAAATTGATTTCCGGAGTTTCTTGTTAGTTCTTCTCCAAGCTAGGGTCTCCGCTGATCTAACCTCGGTAAAAAATATGTAAAGACAATGCTCAGTGCCATGTTTGAAATAATAGTTTTAAGAGATTCGCGATTTATACTCATGATATAAGATATAAGGGTGTGTATAAGATTGATTGCAGCTGTGGGAAATCCTATGTCGAACAGACTAAACGGTCTATTGCGGACAGAGTGAAGGAACACATAATATATGTAATATATAATAAGAAGGATAAGTCCCGTTAATTATTAATCATGTTTGAAATAGTATAATAAACATATTTTGACTTTGATATATTAATTTGTTTTATTTGAGTTTATAGCTCTGCAACCAAAGATCGTTACAAATGAAACCTATAATGTTTCGAGCCGTATGGCACAGTGAGTGCTAGTTTTGGCGTGTTTACTGGTAACACTGAATTACGCGACTGTGGCGACGCCTCCAACTGCCACCGTATGTGGCGCGATCTCTAGTCAAAGGTTTACGTGTCCATCTCCGCAATTTCGGTGTTAGTGGTTCTGACCTTCTCGAACCGACGGTTAAATCAGATATTGAGACAGTGTCGAACTATGGACATCTATTTCCTCACGATATTTTTCTCCCCGTAGTTGTTGCATGTATTTTAATGCAAAAATGTATATATCAAATCACAAAACTTCGTATCTGTTGGTACATATTCAAGCGAGACTTAAACCCTCTAATTCATTGTCAAGGCTTCATCGACTGAGCTACGACAATATTCTTTCCATTACGTTTCCTAATAATTAAAATGATTTAAAAAAAATTATGATTATTATTATTTCCACTATAACGAAAGCATCGTTAGGACATCTGTCTAATACGTATTAACGGAATAGGCAATAGTCAGTGCCTTTACAAGACGTCATGACATGAAGTACCACCTGTCACATTGGGTGCTGTCAGGTAAAAAGTTAGAATGCTCATGCGAAGCTCTGACTACCAGCAAAGGAAAATGGTCTTGATACTATTATACTTAAGAATGGTCACGGTCGTAATATGATACAAAACCACCTAGTTAGTTCTAGTTACCATTGTTTCATAGACGGAACTAATACTTATTCGTACTTACTATAAAATAGTTATTGTGAACAACATTAAATCTCAGTAAATATTGTTGTTGCTTATTCATTGTTTCAGAAACAAAGAAGTTATAACATAGAGTGAGTTTTTATTGTCTCATTTTTTATGTCTTTATTATTATATTTAAAAAGTTGATAGCGTTGTACGATAAGCGAGTAAGTATGTTTAATAAATTACCTAATGTTAAAACTCGTTAAAAAACATCGATATATTATTTATTTTTAAAGAAGGCAGAAAATGTTTTTTTATGGCTCTACTGTAGTATTGGAAAAAGATTTCTACTGTAAAAAGGTTGTAATAGTATCCAATAAAATAGGTTAGAGAACCAAGGAGGATTCGTTTTTTATTGTTGACTTGGCAGGAAGTGGTGAAACGTAATCTTGTTCATCAATTTGTTAAATGTTCCAAACCTACTGAATACTGATCTCACAAAATTACAATGGTTTATTACGAAGTATCGTATTAATAAGTCCTATTAAAATGAATATGTATTACTAATTTTCTGTCGGCGTATATAGACATCTGCTATAGTAAATTTGAAAGAACTATTACCACAGGAATTTAGAGAGCACTGATGACTAATAATATAATAAATTAATTAAGTAATTGTATAGATAATTTAAATGTTATTATTATTACTTAGAGTGAGATTTGTCTCTCACACATATGCGTGGTTATATTTATTTATTTTATACATATGTATTTAGGTATATATACGTTGATGACGATACTATCTATATACGACAATCGAATACACAAATTGGATGTTAGTAGTGCTAATTGAACCATTGGTTGATTGAATAAACAGTTTTAGTAACATATTTTTTAAATAACTGTTTACCCCGGTTTTACATCACGAATCTACTTATTAAGTTTCTCAAAGTAGATCCTAGAAGTAGATTTATGTGTAAATATGAACTTTTATTTCTTGTTTTTAAGTTTCAAAATATTTTTTTCACATTCATTTTTCTTTTTTAAATACAAGTAGTTATTCCTAAAAAGATCGTATACATGGTATGTACGTAACACATACGGTTAAAACGCTGCGTCCCGTAATCGGTCTTCGCTGCATTGCATACGGAATAACAAATGAGAGTGTAAGTCGTGTGTGCGGAGCGATGACCTTACAATAGATGTCGCCATGGTCTACTAGATGCACTTATTGATGCGTGCACCCACCATTCCTGTCCAGCTATAAACCGTGAGACGTAAATAAACGCGGGATCTGACTAGTAATGAATAGTAACTTCTTAAATCAAGGGTCTTTTTCCGGTTACTCATTTATTTCATTCGAATATTATGGGGTTTTTAACCCATATAATGTCCAAGAGTATAGTATATTTTTATGTGTGACCCAAGTATACATACGATATGCTAAATTATGACACTAACAATATTTCTCTTAGAGACCTGCCCTTTTGGATAGAAAAATATACGTCACCAAAACGTAAAGTTTACTCTCCGTTGGTTCGGCATATGGTAAAAACTTGATTTCAAGTGGGCACGAGAAACATGCCTCTGAATGCCTAAGTATATAAAGCTCGTTTCCTTTTGCGGTTATAGTATCCCTCATCATCAGCTTGTATCAATCCACTGTTGGACATAGGCCTCCCCCAAATAATATCCCAATATAGTATCCCTGATATCTTCAAAAGATGGCATTCAAAAGGACAGATATTAGTTTAACCTTAGCCAAACTGTTATATGACATAATTCTACCTTGACTTTGCCATGTTACACCAAGTAGTTGCCAAATAAGTAATCGATGTAACCAAATTTATTAACGCATCATGCATCGATAGTTTATGGACTTGAGGATAATATGATAGACATTGTAGTCATGACCTAATTTTTTTTATTTTGTTATCATCTATGGCGATATACGCTTCTGTTGATATTATCTATACTACCTTAATAAATAGATATTAATGTTGGTTTCAATTACCATTGTAAATAATTATATAGATAGTACGATATTTTATACTATTCCAAAATAATCACACTATGTTATATTTAAATCATTAAGATTTGTTATAAATTGATAACTGTAATTTTTTTCGTTATTAGTAAAAAAATATCTTAGCTCTTAAATTACCACCATTTTTTCAGGTCATATAGACCAAATATAGATTTGCATATGATAAATTTACGCGGGTAGACATCATGAAACGATGCATCAACCTTTCATGACAGATTTTACCTAGTTACCTGCTACTATCGAATGTTACCTATTATCACAAACTAAAAATGTTATCTGTTTGCAATACATATTCTTATCGTACACTAACCATAAATATTTGATAAGGCTTAATCCATAACATGAGCAATGGTATAGTTATTTCTGTTTGACGAAAACAGGTCAGTTTTCCTGAAAGTAAAATTACCACATGCTATTTTTGCTACTGGTTATTCATAATGAAATTTCCGTTAATGTTAATGCTTTAAACATGTGCTAATAGTTATCGATATGATGAATGATTGAATCGGTATTTTCGAGAGTAGCTTGGTACCTTTAATCTAAACATTACTAGAAAATAATATTTATAAAATATTAGTTAACAATGCAGAGCAAATAGGTTGAAATATGTAAACAGACGTTTTAGATTTAATTGTTATGAGGAATCGTAGTAATACATCACGTTTAACAACAGTTACCTAATCCGTAATATTTGCATTAAAAATACGTAAAGGGAGCACATGACTTTATATTTATATGTACATTATTGATGATATACAACATAGGAGATAGGTTGCTAGCCCTGAGCCTAACAGAATCCATTAACCCTCCGAGTTAGCTGCTATGGCATGCCACAAATAATGGCAGTTGGTGAGCACATTGACATCCCAGACTAGCACGAAACTTCAGGTAGATACGAGTACATCTACGTTTGTAAATGTAGATTTATGTAAATTGTTGATTTCAGTTTACGGCGATAACAAGACAAACAAAGTTTCTTGTGCCAACTTTATTGTGCGGATTACGTAGTTTCGTAATCACTTACTTTGTTGCCTATTTTTAGTTTGTGATGTCACATTTATCCTTACCTACTTCACATAGTAACTCTTAGGTTAACTACGACCTCGTCGAAATACTAAAATACTCAAAATTTAAGAAATTCCAAGTATTTCCAGTCCAATAAAGTAATAAAATGAAACTGAATTATCTCGTACGATATGACGAATCGATACCTAGTCTATCGTTGAATCTATACTTACGTTGATAACTAATAAAATTATTCACAACTTTTGAATGATCAAACTTATGTATCAACGTGAGTAATTCCACTTAGTTACATTGATAGTTCAGTCACAGATAATACAATACTATATTGTTTAGTGGAAGTTTCCGTCATAACTCCTTACAACCAATCTTCCTCATACAAAAGCTACATCATCATAGACCGTAGGCGTAGTGTAGTACCTTAACGAGTTTATTCCTACGCTACATGTAGGCATTGCGTCAATAGTGGTCCAAGACTGTTTACATTTCAAATAACGGGACGACTAAACTGGCCCACTGACTGTATTAATAACGTATTTTGTTCAGAAATGTACGGCCCACGTCGTAAATTCTAATTCATTTCCCAATTTACTAATTACATATTTCATCAAGTGTCTGAATACTACGAAAAAGATAACGACAATTAGTTAAAATTTCAGTTTATAGATAAGAGCAATTTCCAAACGTAGTTTTGACCTGGAATTCTATTTCTATACATACGTTCATTATCAATTAGATATTTGAGATATATATGTATAAGGGATGTAATCCCGCCAAACTCGATGTCAACGTATCAATGTCAAAGTCGATGTCAAGCAGGACTGCGTAAAAAGTTAAGTGGAAGCTGGTTACAATATACGCGTTTCAAACCAGCCCGTTACATATTAACCAAAATGACACGACTAGCCTGGCAATGACGTAACAAATAAGGTAGAATCTTATGCAACCTATTTGCAGAGCATGACTTCATCATTTATCTGATGCTATCTGAAACCGCAAACCAAGAACAAGGTAATTAGAATGATAGGACTGCACCTAGCCGATTCTACTAATGTTCTTTAAATAATTTTACAATTAAAATAATTTGTAAGTCGTTAATAGTTATCGCAGAAGTATTCTTGATAGGTCATGGTCATATGACGGATAATATTGTATGCAATTAGTTGTTTTGGTTCGGTCGAACATGATATATTATCTTATATGTATATGTCTCGTATATGAATGAAATATTATGAATGTGATATTTACTTCCAAACGAAACATGTCATGATCAAGAATCTTTTGATTGATCTCAGCATTGGCCCTTTTACGACGACAATTACTACTTATAAAACTTTTTAGAAGATTTAACAAACTACCGAGCTAGAATAATAATTGCTAGATACTTAGTTATCTTGTTAAGAAAACCTCATTAACTTTAGCAATTCACAGCAGAAAATCAGTTTACTGCTTTTAATTAAGAATATTACTACGAGTAACATTATACTCCCTGAACATTATTCCCTGCATAGATTACAACAACAACGACCATACTCTTAAAATTATGCGCGTACTATTAAGCAAATTCATAAATTGCTTAGAAAGTATGCCCGTATACCTATTTGTGGCTTACGTTTTAAAAGTTGATATTATTGGACCAATCACACAACAATAACCATATTAATACTCACTCCGCAGTTCCACAGATTTGTATTTGTACGCTTCTAGTTCTGAATGTTTATTTTATGTTGTGCATCAAATACTAAATAGAATTCATTTTAATTTCAGACCATGGCCAACATAATATTCTCAATCATTTGGCTACTCATCCTGATCTTCTTGGCATTCTGGATAGCGGGTATCGCTGCTTTCATTTACATCATAGTTCTGCCGTTCACAGTATGCATACCGGCTTTAGAGGTAAGTTATACACAAATATAATTATTGGTTGGTTTGTAATAATAACATCGTTTGCGTGTACTACAACAATTACAATTATTGTATTACACGCAAACGATGAGAGAACATCGAACAATATCTACATATCCTTAGGTATAGGTAATAGTTAGTGCCTGTATGCGGCGACAGGGTACATTACGCTGGGTGCCGTCTATCTAGTGAAACGCGGGCTTTGAGTCGCACCCAAACATGCCTTCTAAATTTCGGAGATAGTCACTCAAGCCTCGAACTACCCTGCCGCGATAGAAAAGGGAGTGTGTTTACACAAGCCGTAAGGCGTACGTTGTGTAATATACGTACCGCGTGCATCTCGGCAAACGTAATGTAGAACATACCCTGCCAGATGGACCGAGGACCTGAAGACGGTCGCTGGTAGTGGCTGGCTGAGGGCCATGAATTATCGTGTTTTGTGGCTATCCTTGGGAAAGCGTTTGTTCATCCGTGATGAGAAAAAAACGTTTCACGACCGATAAACCTTTCGAGATAGTCAAAGTCATTTTACCAAAGTCTGGTCACTCAAAGGGCATTATGATTACATGGATAAAGAGGATTAAAAGATTAACATTCAAAGAAACACAAATACTCACGTTTTAAATCACTGACAGATGGGGAAAACAAAATGTGCCAGAAGTCAAGACAAAGACAAACGCGTTTACGACCATTAACCCTAACGGGGTAGTCAGAGGTTCCGGTTATTTTTACGGCTTACGTTATATTTAGCCTATTGTTGGAGACAAATAACCAATATTAAGTAATGGTGTCCAGGTTCAAAAACTCAAACTTGGTCACGGTACATTGATTCCTAGCCTTTAGTTTAATTTTTTATATTAAAATCAGATTAATATACAACACTATATCTCAATTTTTCTCCTCATTTCCAGGGTTTAACAGACTTCCTGTTGCAAGTGATTCAGTTCCCGAGAACTTGTGCCAAAAAGATGATAGAGGGAGACGGCTTCAGCAATATCTAGTCTTTCCACTTTAGGTATAAGTTTGTGGGTTGTGTTTGATGTGTAACTAAGGCTTCAAGTATGAACTTAATAAGTTAAGGTACAAATGTATTATCCAAACAACCAATACACCTCACAGTAAGATGACAATAAATCAAATAAAAAATAATAATCAATTTTTTTAAGCAAATCAAGAAATTAGGTAAACTATTTGTGTTTTAATATGGCCATACAACGTTTGATTCTTGTTCATATAAATATGCACTAAACTACGTATAATTTACTATATCTAATTTGACACTTGCATTTAAAATAGCTTTTATGCATTTGAAATAATATTACGATCTAAGAATAAACTAGCATAAATGGGAATCTAATAAGCAATCATATTTTCACAAATATCAGCGTATATAATGTTATAGCGCATAATATTGTATTCGAGTTATTTTTAATTACTTTCACATTTACTATTATGAAACGAGAGATTGTAATTTAACGTTAATATTAAATATTATTTATAATTACTGTTTGTTTTTCGTTCACCTTAATTTATAAGAGCATATACATACATACACATCACGTCATACATACACACCACGCCCGTTTCCCTGTAGAGGGGTAGGTAGAGATCTTTGATCAACTTCTGTCCCGATCCTGACAAGCCACTTTTGCTTAATTGACACTCGTACACACTCGGCGGTTATAGTTACTTCTAACGTCACCCTCTTGCACAGACATTCACATCCTTAAATCATTTTTAGAGTGGACAGACCCACGGTTGCTTTTGGCAATAAGTGGCAATAGTATTGAAGATGTGGTGACATTATTATAGAAGAGAATATTGGTGATCGATTTTTAGATATAAGGATATATTATATTATTCACATATTAATACATTATATCATTATTCACTCAGATAGCACAGATATATTATATTATTCGGCTTAGTAAATCGCATTGATCTCTAGCTTCGTAAATGCCAAAAAATGGGAGCTAGTTAGAATTATATGACGAGTAGCTAGCTAGTAATTAGAATCATTTTCTGCAACTTAACTAGTCAAGCCTCTATCTTCAATTTACTAATATAGAGAAGAAAATAATGTTGAATAAAAAGGACCCAAATATCTATAAATTTCACTTTAATTCAGTTCTTTTTACAATATTCACATTTTGATACGCGTGATATCGTTCTTAATTGCAGTTCTTTTTACAATATTGAGATTGTTTCGCATGATATCGTAGATACACTAGTTCACTAACATTACTGGTCATTTTTTTTATAAAACACAGTATAAACACCACTTTAAGTACATTCTATTTTGAAGAGGTTTTATTGCAAAATTTGAAACACATGTATGTAAAAAAGTACCACTGTTCTTCCAACATTTTAGCTATTTAACAATAGGAAAATTGTTCTAAATTATTAATGCCATATTATATTAATATATAATTGCTTAATTACTAAGTCATCCAAACAAACTACATATATATAGAGAATTTTTAATAAAAATAACAAGTTTATAAAAATTACAATTTACAAGTCACTGCAGTCTTTTTAAATGGTAAATAACAAAACAATTCTTAAAAAACTATAAAAATACTAAGTACCGGGGGTATAGTTAGGATTGGTTTTGCAACAATTACACGTCATTTCATAGAGATACGGAAAACTTAAAGAAAGGTTTAAATTTAAACACCTTAAACCTATATTTTAGACGATACCTACACAAAAAAAGACAATGTTAATCTTAAAGTCTTCGAATTAAAGACCGCCGAATTATTTAATAAAATACATAATAACAAAATGCTATTCATAACACAATAATAAATGAATCTATATAGTACATTATACAAACATATAATAACTGTACTAGTAAAATAATGCATGAATCTATATCATGAATCATTTACATACATGGCCTTTGGTGTTTTATTTTTACAAAAAATACAATGTCAAACGCTATCACGACCCTTTTAATTTTCCCATTAACCCTTGCGGGGTAGTCAGAGGTGTCCATCATCGTAATTGCGAAAATAGTAATTCTTTGGCCACCTCGTACCCACATAACATATTGATATACTTATATACGAAAGAGATTACCTATTGAGTGATCGACTGACCACCTTTAACTCAAAGTTGCTTTGCTTCAATAGTCAAGATCAAAAGTGACTACTTAGTGACTACTTTAAATATTAACATTCTTTAATCCCTTTCGGGGTGGACAGTACCTTAGAGATATTATATACTACTACTACTCACTTTTTAGTAGAAAAAATAACATATTCCTGGAAACAGATTTCCGCGCGATATTTTTCACAAAGCACAAATTTACTAACTTTGTTCACACGATCACATTAAAACTGCATTTGTAATAGTTGATACAGCATCCATTATTATATTCGCTTGCTCTAAGCATTTCTCTATGATTTGTCTGAAAAAAAAGACATATTTAGACTCGTACTACATGCCATAATGTAGAAGTCAGAGGTTCAGGTGCCCATCTCCGAAATCTCGGTAGTAATTCTATAGCCAACTCGAACCCACGTGTTGACCATATAGTCAGTACTCAATGTGATGGTTAGTAAGCCGTTTCGCCATTTTAAAGCACTAACTCTTTCGGGGAATAGGTAGGTTTCCTCAAGACGTTTTCCCTCACCATAGTATTCGGTGAATTGCTCAAATATTTTTATTGTTATGTTAATCAATCAATCAGTATGTACGATAATACATATAACAGACAGATAGACGCTATATTGAAAAAGGGTGACGTTAGGCCTATAACCGCCGAGTGTGCATGAAAAGATGTATGAGTGTCAATGAAGCGAAAGTGGCCTGTCAGGATCGGGACAAATAGGGATCCGTGATCTCTGCCTGCCCCTCTACAGGGAATCAGGCGTGATGTGTATGTATGTAATAGTAACCTGTACGTGAGTGAAGGACTGTTTTTCAAGGCAACATTTTGTTCTGTATCCAAAACCAACTTTAACTCGTGCACTTCTTTTTCTTCTGTCATTAAACTGAAATTAAAAAAATATTAAATTTACAAAAACCTATTTATAATTTGAAGCAAGTAATAAGTAATATTTATGAAAGTAACACATTTTACCACCTATCACATTAAATACTGACTATCTGTAAAAAAGTAGGTTTAGAGTGGCCAATTAATGATTATTTCTGCAATTAGGCAGATGAATACACAAGCCTCTAAATACCCCACAAAGAACAACGGTCGTGAAGCGTATGTTTTATGCTTGAAAAAGTAATCCAATAAGCAACAACTTATAATAGCGTTATATCTTGAAAATTAGATTGATTTTCAAAATGGCGATCTATTAATAGTCTCTGCCTATACTGTTAAGGAGTAGAGCAGTGAACATATGTATGAAAAAGAATATAAGAAAGCAGTATGAACAAACCTATTCAACATGTCCACGAAATAACTGATCAAGTCTTGATAGTTGTGAGCACGATGTTTCATTTGTCCCAAATCGTTAGGAGACAAATCTTCTGTTATGTCGCATATCGTTTCACTGTAATTTAAAGAACACACATAAACTCACATAAAGCCGCTGTAGTGTATAAACATTCTGTAGTGTACTGTCTGCTATAGTGTTGAGTCCGCTGTAGTGTATAAACATTATTTCTTTCATTTTGGGATGGAATCTCTGAGATAAATATCTTATATATATGGTATTGGATTGTGGTATTGGATTGTGCTGCGATTAATATGTCAAAGTCAAAGTCAAAGTCAAATGTTTTTATTCAACATAAGTACAAGTACAGTACATTCATTGAAAGTCAAAACATTTGCCTGACACTGGTTGTCTCTTATCATTGAAATTCTACCGTTGGTTCGGAAGCCCTGGCTCGGAGAAGAACCAACAAGAAACTCCGGCTTTCAGGATTTTTTGCCCAGTGCCATTTACAAAAACAAATTTATAAAGAAACATAATTAACTTTGCACATATAGCTTTGATGCACTCATTGCCAACCCTGAGCATCGGCAAGGTAGTCTCCGACCACGTAGTAAGCGCCCCGGACTAGTCGGCCTCTAACTATAGTCTTAAAATTAGGCAAGGGCAATCGCGTAATCCAGTCCGGTAAATGATTATAAAAACGCACGCAATTTCCAATAAAAGATTTCTTGACCTTTTGAAGCCTCGAGGGCGCCACATACAGCTTATGTTTGTTCCTAGTATTAATTTTATGAACATCACAGTTTCTTCTAAAAATATTTATATTTTTATGTACATAAATGACACAATCATATATGTACTGAGCAACAACCGTCAAAATATCAATTTCTTTAAATTTTTCACGAAGTGACTCTCTGGGGCCCATTCTATAAATGCAGCGAACAGCCCTCTTTTGCAAAACGAATATTGTGTTTATGTCAGCAGCACAACCCCACAGCAAGATGCCATAAGACATAATGCTATGAAAGTAGCTGAAATAAACAACCCTAGCCGTGAACTCGTCCGTGTATTCCCTAATCCGTTTAACAGCATATGCCGCGGAACTAAGTTTTTTAGATAAAACGCGAATGTGGTCTCCCCACTGCAGCTTTGAATCTAAAGTTATCCCTAAGAAGACAGTAGTATTCATTTTATCTATTTTCTCATTATTTATTATTAGATTGGTTTCGACACCATTAACATTTGGCAAAGTAAATTTAATACATTTTGTTTTATTATTATTAAGAACTAAATTGTTATATTGAAACCATTGAACTACATCTCCTATCACCGAGTTTACTTTTTGCGACTCATCAATTTTCCTGCTAATTTTAAAGATTAGGGATGTGTCATCAGCAAAAAGGACCATCCTGCACCTATTTTTAGTTACAAAAGGTAAGTCATTTATGTATACTAGGAAAAGAAACGGACCTAATATTGAACCTTGAGGCACCCCCATCTGGACTGAACGACCCGACGACCGCTCCAAACCAATAGTTACTTTTTGTACTCTATTACTTAAATATGATTTTATTACATTTAGTGAATTATTTTTAACTCCATAATACTCTAATTTTCTTATTATTATATCATGTCGGACACAATCGAACGCTTTAGAAAGGTCACAGAAGATACCAAATGCATCCTGTGACCGTTCCCAGGCATCAAAAATCCCTTTTATTAATTCTACACCAGCATCAGTGGTGGACAAACCCTTTGTGAAGCCAAATTGTTTAGAATGTAGCAGTCCGTTCAAATTAAAATGGTACAACATCTGATTTAACAAGATTTTCTCGATTACTTTACTTAATGCTGGTAGCACGGATATTGGACGGTAATTAGATGGGTCCAAGGTACTACCAGACTTATATATCGGTGTTACTCTACTTAGTTTCATTAAATCAGGGTACGAACCTGATTCTATCGAGGCATTGAAAACCGATGCCAGATAAGGTGCCAACAAGTCAATAATAACACTAATTGTTTTGACCGAGTGTCCAAACAGATCCACAGTTTTTTTCTTACTGAAAGTTTTGAATGTTTTTATTATTTCTAATGGAGTTGTAGGCCTAAAACGGAACTCACCATCACAACACGGGGCCGACAACGCAAGCAGATTGCAAGCCTTCTCAGCGCAACTGTTTAGTGAGCTGGATGTCATCAAAGAGAGGTTTCCAAAATATTCTTCAAAACATGAAGCAACATCTGCTTCGCCACATACAATTTTATTATTAAGTTTCAGTTTTAGATTATTTTGATTATATGTTTTAACTCTACCAGTTTCAGATTTAATGACATCCCACGTTTCCTTGATTATATTTTTAGATTTGAGTATTTTATTCCTAATATACAGCGACTTAGCCTGGACACAAACGTTTTTGAATATCTTTGAATACAATTTTACATAGTTTCTAAAAGTTACACTAAAGTTTGTTGTTTTTTCTTCATACAATCGATACAATTTTGTCCTACTAACATGGATACCCGGTGTTGCCCAATCACTAAACTTTTTCCTTGAATTTATATTAAAAGTTTTTGGAATAAAAACAGATTTATGTTCCCCATTAATTAGATCAAAAACTGTTTGGAACATTTTGTTAGGACAGCTACTGTGTATATTAAACAATCTTATGGAACATTGGTGACAGGATACTAGGTCATCGTATAGTCCATTCAATTGACGCTTAGTTCTTTAGTCGCCTATAACGACAAGCCGGTATATCGAAGACTTATTCTTTTATCTTTAGGCTTATCCTTATAACATTTGTTCTAATTACTATTGTTGAACAGTCGTCTATGGTTCGTCAACAAAGTCAGCAGCTCAGTGAAAGTTGAAAATACAAATAATTATTATCGGCTGAACATTTAGTCAATTGTGATGCCAAACTGGCTAAATATGTTTGCTTTGGGATTATATTTGGATCCTCAACTGGAACGAACCGAAGAACAATCAAGAGAAGAATTGCAGCTTCGTTTTTTTTCGGTTGTAACGGCTGGCGGTGTTGGTGTAACCATGGCGACTGAATAACAAGAAGTGCAAACGCCATGGCATCAGTGATTGTACTTCAGCCGACGTAACCTTAGTGGTGAATGGCTTAATAAATAAAAAAAATATTGTTGAATGTACACTTACCAAAATTTCTTAGCATGTAGCAAAACAGTATTGAATTCTGCCAACAATCTTTCTAACAGGAAATCAAAGCTTATATCTTTCGTAACAGCAGTATTATGAATTACTTTTTGACTACTATTATCAGTATGTTCCTGTTCAATGTAATTTTGATCATTTTCACAAACTTTAACACCATTTTCCATATAATTATTTAAGTTAGTGTCATCAATATCATTCTTTTGGCTAGAACTATCCTCCCTATGTGAATTCATGTCGTCATTATCGCTTTTATCATATAATTCTTGATTTAAATTATCTCTGTTACTTTGTATATCTTCTGCTTCATTATGAACTGCAAATTCCATATTAACTCGTGGAATATCGTCATTTACGTTTGTATTAATTACATAATCACCATTGTGACTATTAAAATCATTGTCTATGCTTTCTCTACTATATTCTCGCCATGTTTCCGATTCTTCATCACTAAATTCAAGTCCATTATCACTTGTATTCTGATCGTTATTAACTTCTTGATAATTGTGAGTAAAATCGATGTTATTTACATTATTTCTATTAGAATTCACATCCCTATTGCCATGTTTATTAGGAGAATAAGTTTCTTGTATTGGATTAGTCTTTTCTTGTTCATTATTTTCAAAATTAGTATTATGTTTTTCACTATGTGCCTGGTCATTTTTATCTAAACATGGATCATATTCAAAATCTAATACACTTTCGTCCATTTTCTCTAAAATGTCACGTTTCAACTTCATTTCGTATTTAGGGCATTTCGTAAAATTAATTACAATCTTTGGACTTGTTTGACAATTTGTAAAAGGAGCATATATCTCGTCAGTAGTTTTGTTACTGTACTGACTTTCACTGTTCTTACTTAGCCCGTGATTTTCGGTGAACTGATGATTAGTAATGAATTTAACTTGGGGTTCATTATTTTCAATAGGAGGCTGAAACAAACAATAAAGTTAAATATACTTAAATAAAGATAATTCTACATATAAAAACATTACACTCAGGGTAGAAGCTTTAAAAAAATTTCATTTCTCATTGAGTAAAAACTGACTGTTGAAAAAGTGGTTTCTTGGGTTGACCATCATAAACATAACTGTTAATCAATTTCTAATGACCATCAGTTAACTTAACCTATAACTAACCCGAAAGGTTACAAAGAAACTCCTAAATTTACTAATTATTTTTAAATCTACTTAATTACATCGTGATTTATTCGTATATACCTGGAACTCATTTCCCGTTTCTTCACATTCCATGTTGACAGTGTTATTTTTTTCTGCATTTTCTGGAATACCACATGTATTTTGTGGTGAATTAATGTCCTCAACTATCGTATTATTGGCCGATACTTCGTTCGCGTCATTTTCATCCGGATGTTTGATGTCCTTCAATAACTCTAATAACAGGCTTAGTGTCGACCCGACATCTACGTCACTTTCTGTAGTCTGGAAATACATAATATTTTCAATATAAAAAACTTATAGGTTAGTAACCAATATTTCATAAATATGCCATCAAAAACGCGATGGGTAATCTGAAGGTGGAGATCCTGTGTATCCGAGTCTATGTAAACACAATATTAGTAAACACAACACAAGTAAAAAAAACAAAAATTAATTTAAATCGAACTACATACCACAATTTTGTTGACCAACGTAACACCCTGGCTGAACATTTCCATGAACTCAAAAGTCCTAAGGTTTCTTCGGATGTAACCTGCAGAAAATACAAAATCACTTGTTGATTGATATATGTGAATCACTTGTTCGTATCTTTAGTAGAATATATTTTAAAATTGTATATTGGGAAACTCATCACATTAGCACACATTAGCAAAAACGTTTGAATTTATTCTCGAAAATACTTCATGGTCTGTCTACCTTAATTTTTCTACGATCGTACCTGTGAATAAGAATCTGTAAAAGTAACTTATTGAGTATCTATTTCCTTCTCTACATAATTGCTTTTATGTTTGACGTGTCACCAAGAAGATATTACATCTACAAGGTATTGTCCACCATGAAAGGTTACTAACTAAAATTATGGTACACTAATATGTAGTATGATTCAAGTAAACTACTAAAGGCAGCTATCGAAGAATTACCCAACTTCCTCCATAGATATGCTAAAATTTACCAAATAGATATATAAAGTAGCTTCCAAACTTTTTTAAATAAGGTATGTGTTTTTTGTATTAATAATATATTTTATTATACCTTTACTATCACTGAACTTAAAGAAAGTATAAGACAGCTTTGAGGCCGCACTGAGAATCTCTGGTTTGTTGCTAAACTTCCTTTTGAGGCATTCTGTCGCTTCATGCATCGTCCAAGGAGGTGGGATGTCACCTTCATAGTCACCGTTCTGAAATTAAGGTTAATACTGTTTATTTCTATAGATAGATAGTTGTTATTTAATAATAATAATATCTTTATTGAGACATCCACATCAATTATTACATACAATATTCAACATTTACAATAAAATTCAAAGACAATAATTGGATTACATAATACACAACACAAAAAATTACATTTCATTCAATTAAATTACATTTCAAATATGGTATTACACAGCTAGTAATAAGTAAGTGATAAGCTTCAAAAGTGAAGTATTTTAGTTTCAATGTATGTAAAAATAAGTAATACGATTGAAAAATAAGTGAGTTTTGTACTTCTCGGAATATGTAATTAACAAGTCATATTTAAAGCTATTGGCGCTCAGATAGCAATATTTATTCAATATCTAGCTAGTCTCAAATAACTTAAGTTCGAGGATTTTAAATATTACGCTCTTTGAAATATATAAACTTAAGACAAATAATATTCCTTTTCCTGGCTCATTAGAATAAAAAAAAATATGTACAAATTCTCTTCTTCTTTTCAGCCACTCTCGACCAGTTTGGTGTAGGCCTCCTTCAGTTTGCGCCACTTAACATGGTTCTGGGCCACGTGCATCCAGTTTACATACATACATCAAACTGGATGTACAAATTATCAATCTAGATTTCTTAGAGTATACGTACCTTCAATATTTGAAACAGCAACTCCCTCAAAATAGATACAAATCTCACAATCCAGTCTTCCAGACCAACTTTGGCATTGCTTTCTACGTCATGAGTCACATCCAGTATTAAATGATCTCTTGATGACGTTTCTGGCTTATTAACCACTTGAGTTCTATCCGATTGGGAATTTTGTCTCGATACTTTATCAACTGAACTTGTACTTTTTGTAAGAGAAAACACATCACTACTCGGTGTTAATGAAGCTTCTATGACAGTTTGAGTAGAAATATGCGTATTATCTATTGCATTCAATTCGCTATAGGCTGTACTAACTTCGCTAACAACTGGAGATGTTGCATAGATGTTTTGAAATATATCTCTAGCCGTATTCTTTTTAGGAGTTTCTATGTCAACATTATTAATAGCTTTATTATTTTCAATTTTAGCTTCGTTTGTACTTTCTTTGGCTTTTCGTCTCCATTTGAATTGTCTTTTAGTTACATCATTGATTTCTTTACATTCTGTAGTCTTTGGTTTAGGTCGTACTAATTTAATAGCTTTACCAGATGTAGAAGTAATATTAGTTATAGGTTCATCTGTTTGTATTTCTTTATCAACCATTGAAATTTCGGTATTTGCACCGCAATGTCGCTTTATAGGTTCATTTATATTATAAGTTAATATGGTTTGTACAGCAGTATGTACTAATATTTTTGTAGATGTTTGACTAGAATTTGTCGTTATATTTGGTGTTTTCTTATCAATATTTACAAGTTTAGTAGGTGAAACTAAATCGTGTTGTGAACGAATCTCATCGTTACTCAAACTATGAGATCTTTTTCTCATATTTGGTCTTATATTATTTCTAGTTACAGGAGGAATAATATCCTTCTTTTTACATGTTGTTATATTCTGCAACTCGTCCATACTGTACACGTGTAAAGAAATTTTGCCGAATCTCTTTTTGAAAAATGTATTATTAGATATGAACACCTGTAGAAAAATGGATGGTATAAATAATCCACTGTGACAAATAATATAATTGAATGTTTTTTATAAAAAACGCTTACATAAAAATGATGCTAAATACTCAATAACTATGCTATGTATCAACAATAAAAACTTTATTATTTTGTCACCGAGTACCTGTTAACCCAAGAGAGATAGATACTATTGATATACGTATTCAATTTGATAGACGAAAGTTAATCAAAGTCGTACAACATTGCAACTATGTACTAAGTACTTACCACAGGTAGGTCACTATTTGCCAAACGAATACATATGTTCGTAACATCCTCACAGTATTTCCCAGTCACACCGCTGATCAAAGTGCTTCCTAACAGTCCTGTATCTGCAAATATATTCATAAACAAGGGATAATTAAATAAATACATATACTCACAGGTTCTTAAACCTTTTTTGGGGTGGACAGATACTTTGAGACCACAAACCAAATATAAAGAGGACCCGGCGTAAGGAGCGGTTCCCGTTACGCGGTGCGGAGGCCAAATGGCGTGTTTTAATTGGTGCGGAGTCTAAAAATGTGTAGTAGAAAGAAGATACCTAATTTGATTGGCCTCGATCACGCGTACCTCGTTTCACCCCACGTAATGCCACGCTAGTTTCCATACAAATATTGCGTAAGGCCCGCTCCTCTTATTAATTACTCTATGTTTGAAACATTATAACTTCTCAGTCACCTTCGTTGTTGTTATTATAAAATATCGGTTGTTTAGATAGAAACTGGATTTTAACTTATCACCAGATATTTTTAAATAAATCGTAATGGATGTCAGTGACGCCGTGTACTTTACTCACCTCATATAACTCAATATACTAATTGGTTAGCTATGTACAGACATTAAATAGGGCATTTCCCAGCATCACTTATTACTTATTATTATTACTTATCCTAAGGGACAGCAGATATTTTCATGATGCATTAATATCACTACATAGTATAAAACAAAGTCGCGTTCTCTGTCCCTATGTCCCTTTGTATGCTTAAATCTTTGAAACTACGCAACGGAATTTGATGCGGTTTTTTTTAATATATAGAGTGATTCAAGAGGAAGGTTTATATGTATAATAACATCCATTTAATAGTGGAGTAGGCTATATATTTTATACCCGTGCGAAGCCGGAGCGGGTCGCTAGTACCTCATAAACCATATACTCTACTTACCAGTAACTGCTCTTTTATCTATCACCATTTGATTGAGATACCTCACTGCTAATCTCGCGTAATGTTTCACTGCAGAATCCTTGTGCACAAGGGATTTCAACTTATTCAGTATGTACTCCGGTATAAACAATTGGCAAGTTTCATCTGAAAATATCCAAAGATGATAAAAACTACATACCTTACCATATTTCATAATGATTACCACCATTTTAAATCTTTAAGTTAGTTTGATAATATATTTTACACTACTTTTTCCTAAATGACAGATTCATTGAGTGACTATAGACTGTAGGTCACTTGAATACCTGTAGTAACTTAAGCACTGATATTTAGACCTAGTATTTGGCAAATAGCAGCTTGCTTATTCGTCAATAACCCAGGTATAAACTCTGTAACCCTAATGATGACATGCTTAGTAGAATTGCAGTTGATTATACTTCATAGACTTCATTTAGACAGTCATACATACCTGAGTCAATCATTAGTTTCAAATGTGCCAAGTAATTCAAATAAATATTGTTATCAGGCATTATGTACCAGCATTGACAAGCCTCTGAACCAATCAACCTTTTCAATAAAGTTAAATCAAACTCCTTTAACTTAGCAACATCTGTCTGAAAAATAAAATAAATCCTGTTTTAAAATAATAATATTAAAACCAGTAGTATAAGAATTGGCAATGTTTGACCAATAATTTAAGGGGATACACAGCATAGAGAAATTATATAAATATACATACACACACAATTATACCACACATTCAGGATCTCTAATCAGTAGCAAAATTTTATGTGTTACTTTTACTAGATTGGAAATAACACTATTAATCAGAAAGATAGTTAACCTAATAAAGAAACTGAAAGAAGTATACCCTTTCAGGGTGTAGTTTCAGAATTCGTTTTTGAGGGTCAACCATCAACTAATAGCATTGTAATAGTCTAGTCTCCACATAAAAACCATATTTTCTGATAAGTTTTAATCTGATAAGTTTCAAATAAGACAGGTTTTAAATCATCTCTCTCTATACTGAAACAAAATTAATACAATGGTACGTACTTCCCTAAGGTCATGGCTAGTGTTAGCAGAGTCTTCTCCTTCACTAAAATAGTCTACTGTACAGTCTTTATCAAATGAGTCTGGTAAAGCAGTCTCAATACAACCTTGTTTGTCTTCATAACATGACTGAGGTACTGAAAAAATATAATATAGATATAGAATACAATTTTGGATAAATAAGATTTAGGAATAAATACTACTGGGATAGGATTAAGTCCAAGGTAATGCTTTTTCTTTTTTATCTTTAATTATAAACGTAAATCCCAAGCCTATGACTAAAATAATAGTTTTAAAACATTACCTTGATCACATGAAGTGGATAATTTTCTTTTAATCCTTCTCTTAACCATAAGTAGATCTCGAAGATCAACCTTCTCTGCATGCCATTGTTTAACTTCATTGAAATTGGAAGGAATATTTGTATGGTTATCTACTGTATTATCACTGAATTTGAATTTAGAACTAGTTACATTATTGACTGTATTTCTAGTATTTGTTTCAGCCATTTCATGACTTGCGCTAACTTTATTATAGGAACTAAATCTAGCAGACAAGGGTATTGAAGTATTCTGAGCTGGCAACTTCATATTTAATACATTATCATTATTCATAGCATTGGGCAATGATAAGCAATAGGTATTCTGTGAGGGTGGAACATTCCATTGATGATTA
Organism: Leucoptera coffeella; assembly: GCA_030578115.1. Classification (NCBI taxonomy): domain Eukaryota; kingdom Metazoa; phylum Arthropoda; class Insecta; order Lepidoptera; family Lyonetiidae; genus Leucoptera; species Leucoptera coffeella. The sequence goes on from JAMBLF010000403.1 coordinate 144,413, forward strand.
TACTGTGCTATGTTATTTTGGAATGGTATTTGTGAATCAGCAGTCTGATAAGAACTGGGATATAAAGGTCCTGGGCCATTAATACTTGAGTCTTGCATTTGTTTCTGTTTATTTCTCAAACTAGTCTGTCTATCAAGTGAAGTGAAGTTTTTTAAGGGCATTATAACATCATTAGGAGGTTCATTTGGCTCTTTATACCCTGCCAAAGGTGGGCCAGTGCAATCCTTTGCCTTTGCAAGCTGAAAGCAGAATAAGAAAGTTTTTTTAAACTGTAGTTCAATGAATACTTTGTTGTTAATGTCTATCTCTGCTGTTCAAAGTTCAAAACAAATTCAATAGACAGCAATGTATCTTAACATTTAGCGTGTTGGATGCTGATGGTTGCTGACTGATTTGGTGAGAAGTAGCTTCTATATGCCCTTGAGTTCTATGTGTTAGCAGAACCAAGGCCATGAAGAAAATAAAGATCTATTACTATAGAAAAGTTAGTTATTTAGTTGGCAAAACCTAACCTCAAAAGGACTTAAATTCCAAACAGCTTCTCCAGTTAAAGTGTTGAAGTAATACACACGATCATTGTGGGACTTTGAGCGACATATTATCCATGAATCTCCTACTGCAGCAACAACCTTAATGCCTGACATTTTCACTAAACCGGCGCTCGGAGAATTCATATTATAAATTGGTAAAAAACTGCTACTTAAACTTATTAGACAGTTTCATTAATTAACATAATGCAGCAACCCATTTAAAGGACTATTAAATTAGACGATAATCTATAAAAAACAAGCTTATTCTTAAATTAAAAGCTGACTAAAGTAAATCAAAACAAAACACTGAGCAAGCAAAACAAACTTTTTTAATGCTACTATCACACTTACATTAAGTTAAGTAGTACATACACGTTATGTGTTACCACAAAAAAAAAATATATTATAACATTATATTTCTCATAATTCTAGCCATTAGAATATAAATACATAATCGCAATCGTCTTTCTATTAAGGGGTATGTAAAGAAAACCAATTTGAATTCACTTTCTTATATCTCATACATATGTACTTTTATTCAAGTCACTATTATTCTGCACTAATATGCCGTTTCATTGATCTTCATCCCGAATTAACCGATCCGTACGTAAACTCCCTGGCACATGTTTTTACTAATCTTTTCGAAATATACTAGTTCCATTCTTATATCTGTGTGAGTTCTAATCATGGAAAATAACATGAGTATAGAAAAGTGTATAACATCGGGATACTTACAACATTTAATATCAGTTATAAGGAAAATATTATCTCCATTTAAAATACATAACTTTAAAAAAACAAAAAGGAATATAAAAAGATTAAACATTATAGGATAGAATATTTATTTAGTAACAATTAAACTTTTCATACATTAACATGTTACAATTACAACAAGCAATATAGGAATACGTTATCCATACCTAACTAATTTTATAATTTTGGAATGTTATTCTAGAGATAGGCACATAAAATTGTATTTATTGCATTCTTGATTAAATTGCACCTAAAAATGGTGATTAAATAGGATTAATGGTGTTTTACCATGTAAACTAGGAAATGTAGAAAATGGAAACAATAGGTATTGTATCTATTCATCTACTACTATTCTATACATCAATTACATTGAAATACTTTGATAATCACATACACTTATAATAACATAAAAGGAAATATTTTTTCAGATCTACAAGCAACATTGACAAAATACTGGCAAACATTTTTTTTTCATGATCTAGACGGCAATAATTATTTACTGAATCATGTTCAATATAGTAAATGAATCGCCTGAGAAGAAAATACAATATCTAGATTTAATACTTGCATAATTCTCCTTGTAAGATAAATTTATAACATCTTATACTATGATGAAATGTTATATAATAATTATTGTAAAAAAATATAGACTACTCTTTTTAGTACAATGTTGATTTCACTTTTCTCTTAATTATAGTTTACTACCGATATACAATATAAACACATGGAATGAAAACTAAAAACTTAAGGAACTCAAAAAGACATAAAATTATTTCATTTTATTTGTATAAATTATTGCATTAGACTAAAATATCATTTTTTTAACAAAAATACAGTAGGTTACAAGTTGATCTAATTACTTATTATGTCTTAATAAAAAATGGTCCAGATTTTATAGAAAATGATCATAAATTAGTATTGCACAGTACTTTACACTAGTGGGTTTGGTGCAGGTACCATTACTAGAATCAATATGATTCATGCTTATACATATATCATTTCTTTGTTATCCTTAACAGTAATATATCAGGGCTTCTATAGTTAGCGTGCTGCTCACTTTCAGGCACTTCTTCAATGTAAAAGTTATCACTAAGTTTTGTTGTGAATGCTGACCATATTTTCTTTTGCAATTCTGTATCTCGCATCTCTTGGGTTAGGTATATTGTAGGTTTCTTCTGCACTGATTTGTTTAGTTCTAGAAGAGTTTCCAGCAATGGATCTACTGCCTGAAAAATAATGAATTTATAGATTACTCCAGTTTGCATTGAAAATTGTCTTTATAATTAAATCATAATCAATTTTAAATTCTTATGTAGTGTAAGCTGCACTAAGTCTGTTTTGTTTTGAAAAACAGTTGAAATAGAATATAAAATTTATATAATCACCTCTTCATAGTAAAGACAGTCAGCTAGGAGGATCAAATCAAATTCTTCATTCAGTATGTCTGAATTGCAGTCTCCCCAAATTAATGATTCTGCCAGAGCATATCCACCCATGCTGGCTATTTTGGTCTTATTTTCTGTTATGTTCAATCTTAGCAATGACAGAGTTTCAGGCAAATCGGTCAATGTTACTTGGGCACTGAAAATAAATAAAAAATACAATAATAAATTAGATAATTTAAAAAATAAAAACAAGACAATAATAGTTACAATAAATGGTAACTATTTGGGAAGTAGGCTAACTATAAATTAACATACTCAGGTAGGCATATTAATTTTTACCTTAAAGTCAGAAGCTTATAAGTCCACCATCTCATCTATGCAGGTATAGGATTGCTCATTACCAATGATATACCAGGTAGCAAGAATCCAATGTAACTAGGGACCCAGTGAAGGGTAGACATCAATTAAATGATTGTAGGCATAAAGTCTTAGAAGTGTAAATAATGTTCATGTTGTGTGAGGTCCTATAGAATACAAATTACATGCCATTCTTCTAAGCATGTGGTAGTTATTACTAAGGGATTAGAGGTCAATGGAATATTACTAAAAGGGACCTTGGAGATCTTGTGTCTCCACAACTCTATCAATTTTAGAAAGGGTTAAAGGATGTGAATATAGTATATACTATACGTATAATTGAAATAAAAAATATAAAGACTTACCCCAAAGTAGCAGCAGTTAATCCTACAACTCCCAAGCCAGATCCAAGTTCCAAAACTTTTAAGCCACTTAAAAAATCAGCTTTTTGGACGCACATAGTTTCTAAATATTTAGCAAGAACTAATGATGCATCCCAGACAACACAATTGACATCACCTTCGAGTTTTTGATATATTTTTAAAGTTTTTAAACACACTTCTATGTCGATTTCTCTAAGAAATAAATCACTTAACTGAACACTTGATCTTCGATGCGACATTTTAAATATTTTAATTCTTCTGAATAATTAGGAATTCCGCAACGTTATTCAATCATGTCCGTTAGCTCTGAAAGTCTGGTTAATGTTTCCGCTGCTGTACAACTTTACAGTTTCAGCTCAAACGATTTATTTGTAAACAATGGATGGATGGGCAATTATCAGCTGTTTGTTTATAGGTTAGCCAAAAGCCAAATTTAGGTGACTAGAGTACCCGCCACATAAGGTGGCAGTTGGAGGCGTCGCCACAGTCGCGTAATCCAGTGTTGCCAGTAAACACGCCAAAACTAGCACTCACTGTGCCATACGGCTCGATACATTATATTGAGGTTTCATTTGTAACGATCTTTGGTTGCAGAGCTATAAACTCAAATAAAACAAATTAATATACCAAAGTCAAAAGTCAAAATATTTTTATTCAAAATAGGCCCTACCATAAGCTCTCTTTGAAAGTTATTTTATGATCTAAGTACAAATTAAAAAAACTATAATATATTGACAAAAGGAATATATATGAGTGAAGTGGAAGGGCGGTTACGTAGGGGCCGGCCTAAGAAGACATATTATATGTAACAGTCAGATAGACGCTATATTGAAAAAAGGTGACGTTAGGAGTACCTATAACCGCCGAGAGTGTATTAGAGAATGTATGAATGTCAATGAAGCGAAAGTGGTCTGTCAGGATCGGGACAAATGGGGATCCGTGATCTCTGCCTACCCCTCTACAGGGAATCAGGCGTGATGTGTATGTATGTATGTAAAAAAACTATTTCAAACATGGCACTGAGCATTGTCTTTACATATTTTTACCGAGGTTAGTTCACCAACCATTTCGGCTGCTCAAGATGCCACGTCATGAAGACCACGACCGCTCTGATAAGAGCGTAACGATTGAGAAGAAGAAGTTCAGCGGAGACCCTTGGAGAAGAACTAACAAGAAACTCCAGAAATCAATTTATTATAATCACCCTTAACAAAAATAAAAATTACAAAGAGTGGGCAAAAAACACAACGCTGGTAATACTAAATTTACCTTTCATACAAAATAACACGCAATGGCGGAAACGTCAAATTTAGTTCCAAGTTTGGCTACTGCCACCTTATGTGGCGGGTACTCTACTAGATATAGAGATCCCGCCACATAAGGTGGCAGTAGCCAAACTTGGAACTAAATTTGACGTTACCGCCATTGCGTGTTATTTTGTATGAAAGGTAAATTTAGTATTACCAGCGTTGTGTTTTTTGCCCACTCTTTGTAATTTTTATGTTGATTATAATAAATTGATTTCCGGAGTTTCTTGTTAGTTCTTCTCCAAGCTAGGGTCTCCGCTGATCTAACCTCGGTAAAAAATATGTAAAGACAATGCTCAGTGCCATGTTTGAAATAATAGTTTTAAGAGATTCGCGATTTATACTCATGATATAAGATATAAGGGTGTGTATAAGATTGATTGCAGCTGTGGGAAATCCTACGTCGAACACACTAAACGGTCTATTGCGGACAGAGTGAAGGAACACATAATATATGTAATATATAATAAGAAGGATAAGTCCCGTTAATTATTAATCATGTTTGAAATAGTTTAATAAACATATTTTGACTTTGATATATTAATTTGTTTTATTTGAGTTTATAGCTCTGCAACCAAAGACCGTTACAAATGAAACCTATAATGTATCGAGCCGTATGGCACAGTGAGTGCTGGTTTTGGCGTGTTTACTGGTAACACTGAATTACGCGACTGTGGCGACGCCTCCAACTGCCACCTTATGTGGCGGGATCTCTACGCATTGCAGTAGAGTACCCGCCACATAAGGTGGCAGTAGCCAAACTTGGAACTAAATTTGACGTTTCCGCCATTGCGTGTTATTTTGTATGAAAGGTAAATTTAGTATTACCAGCGTTGTGTTTTTTGCCCACTCTTTGTAATTTTTATGTTTGTTAAGGGTGATTATAATAAATTGATTTCTGGAGTTTCTTGTTAGTTCTTCTCCAAGGGTCTCCGCTGAACTTCTTCTTCTCAATCGTTACGCTCTTATCAGAGCGGTCGTGGTCTTCATGACGTGGCATCTTGAGCAGCCGAAATGGTTGGTGAACTAACCTCGGTAAAAATATGTAAAGACAATGCTCAGTGCCATGTTTGAAATAGTTTTTTTACATACATACATACACATCACGCCTGATTCCCTGTAGAGGGGTAGGCAGAGATCACGGATCCCCATTTGTCCCGATCCTGACAGACCACTTTCGCTTCATTGACATTCATACATTCTCTAATACACTCTCGGCGGTTATAGGTACTCCTAACGTCACCTTTTTTCAATCTAGCGTCTATCTGACTGTTACATATATGTCTTATTAGGCCGGCCCCTACGTCCTACCGCCCTTCCACTTCACTCATATATATTCCTTTTGTCAATATATAGTTTTTTTAATTTGTACTTAGATCATAAAATAACTTTCAAAGAGAGCTTATGATAGGGCCTATTTTGAATAAAAATATTTTGACTTTTGACTTTGGTATATTAATTTGTTTTATTTGAGTTTATAGCTCTGCAACCAAAGATCGTTACAAATGAAACCTCAATATAATGTATCGAGCCGTATGGCACAGTGAGTGCTAGTTTTGGCGTGTTTACTGGCAACACTGGATTACGCGACTGTGGCGACGCCTCCAACTGCCACCTTATGTGGCGGGTACTCTACGTCATTATAAATCGCTAGTTCTAAAGTTGCTAACACATCATTTAGAAAAACTTTATGAATATTGAACAAAACTTTACGACCATCGAGAGTTAATGTGAATATAACCGATTTCGTAATAATTCTCATAACATTATTTCTGTATTATTATCAAGAGATAATAGTAAATATAAGAACAAAAGTTTAGTATCTGATTCTATTAAACATATTTAATATCCATATATAGAACACAACATTCTACACACACATTATCGTCGTATAATCCCTTTTGGGGGTGGTCAAAATCTCAGGTGACATAATAATATCTCTCAGGTAGTTATTAGCATTAATATTGGGGTTGTGTAATTATATGGAACATTGCATTGACGACAGATCGCTAGCCTATTTACTCCTAAACCCTAATTTGTCTCCTACGACATGCTGCAACGAACGGTAGCTAGTTAGTATTTGTTTTACAACGCAGACTAATACGGAACCCTGACTACTAAATTAATATTCACTCAATAATAATAAATTAAGATGAAAAAAATTTGCTAAAACATTAAGATTTCATAATATACAATTATCTGTCAAAATACTGGCAATGGCAGGGAATATCCAACAAGTGTGAACTCAAGTTCATCTAATTTGTTTAATTTTGTAGGAATGAAATTCAATGTAATAGCAGTGAATAATAATAAAGATCATTGCCATTTAAGATAGTAATAGTAGTTAAAATATTTATCCCTTAGAAAAATATCATTCTAGGCTCTAGTTTTTTAGCGTATCCTCTCTAGTTCGTTTAAATACCATAGTCAAACATGTAATGACATTGCTCCGAAACCATAGCCAATAATTGCTAGCAACACTGCAAATCATATGACAAACAGAAGCAGTCATATTTTTTTGTACACGAAAAATGGCTGGGATGGGTCCTCTTTTCTGTTTTAGCCTATTACTGGCTATAATTGGTAAGTTAATTAACCGATATTTTAATTTAATTACAGCATTAACCACACATGATTGACTGTATATGTTTTGTTCGCTATTTTAGGTGCAAATGCCAGTGGGAAACTGACTATTTTAGATGCTCCGAAATCCATATCTTTCCACGGTAATAGCGCTATCCATGAATCCCACTTGGCTGAAGTCCTTTCCGCAGCTGCGGGCATGTCTGTTGCGCAGGTATGATATCATAATGTAAATATTATATCATTGAAATATACATGACTATTACAACCCAGCCTGAACTTGATGTATCATATCTTTATTCAATTCTGAAGTTCCTGCTGCGGGTCATACACTAACTATTATAAAGACTAACTATTGCAAAGAGAAAAGTGTATAATTCTTCGATTAAAAATTTAATTTCTTCAGGACATGAGTTTTTATTACAAAATTGCTACTAAGATGAAAACTTTTGAGATGATATCAGCCTGTTTTTCAGTATAGGGAATAGTCCAATCAAGTTGTACAAGGAATTACTGATCCATACACAACAATATTACCTGTCACATGCTATTTGGTGAAAATATATTTGATTTTTATTGAGAAAGGTAGAGAATGAAGTAGTTGTAGAGTCATAAATTCAAAGGAGGATTACCAGGTTGTGAATAAGGATAAAGATTATTTTTTTGAGACTTAGTACAGTACTTATATAAATATTATAAGAAGTTCAGGGTTTCGAAGCTTCAGGGCCTAAGGAAAAGAATTAGGAAACCAAAGATTTCTGGCTCAATATACCCAACCAATCCTATTGCTATCTCCTATACTAAAATTAGAGGCATGCAATCAATGGAGACTTGAGAAATCAAAAAGTTAACTTCCCATTATTTTCTTATTTAAGATATTTTGTTTTATTGATATCCTCTATTTTTACTCAAATATTGACATATTTTACTGTTTTGCAGAGTGTTCATTGGGATGGACTATACATAGATAATCCTTTCTACACACCTGAAGCTATTGTTGAAATATACTTGGACGGCATCAATGACTTGGCCTTGGGAGGCGAGGCTGTAAGTATTTTGTTATGCTAATTGGGGAGTAAATATAATGTTATCTAGCTGCCTTTATTCCTGAAACTTAAGGGATGGTAAATGGAATGGAATTGTGTGATGGACTACTGTGTCAACAATATTCTATATTAAAATGAATGACAGTTCTGATTATCTTAACACATTGGTCGCCATGGTGGGTCAAAATGACCGGCACCACATATACTTTTTGGACCATGGCGACGAAAGTGTTAAAAGGCATTAGGCATTCTAGAATGTACTTGTAAGGATGATTGAATGTTTTTAGAACATGTTTCATGTAACTTTCACGAGAACTTATTTATTTTTTGACATTACATACCTTTTGTTAATAAGTATTGCATGCGTCTGTTTGAATTTGATTTTAAAAAAGAAATTAGATTCTGCATTACATTCTATAAGACGTATCAGCAGTACTTGCCTTTTGTTTGATTAATACTTATAATTGAGCTATAATAATATAGCTTAGATTTTTCAAAATTCTTTATTAATTTTAAACTTCATTAAAATATGAAGTTAACTGATTGTTTTTATTGTTTAACAACTAGGCTGAACCTGGCCAGTATCCAAAGAGTTATCCAGTTATTGTGGATGAATTTGAAAATGATGACCTGAACATCTTGAGAGAACGCATCGTCGGAACCTTCTCCAAAGGAGACAACAAATTCTATGGAGTTGAATTGAGGAACAAAAATTCAGTAAGTAATTGTGTAAAACATTTATTTATGTATCAATGATCAATTTGTAAATGTTGTTTATAAAATTTATTACTTATGTAACTTTAAAACTTAAAAAACACAGAAACAGTGCAAAACACTTTTTCCTTATTCTATGTATGTCCACCTTTGAAATTGCAGATTCCGTGAGCTTATGTACACCCTGTACTAATGTGTTTACCAGATAGTCTCTACTGATGTTTTAGGTGGTTGACCATCGGGTCATGTATAGACTGAATATTCCACATTATGTTTTCCTTAAGAAGATAATTTCCAAATAGAACAGTATAATAAATAATCATTTTGCTATTGTAGGTTATAGAAGCAGGTCTGGCTTACCCAGCCGTTAGTGATGAAGATTTGAAACCCTTTGGAAGTTTGAACCCCAAGATTGAGGAAGACAGAGATTTCCTGCTTGAAATTGAAGTATTGAAATCTGTTGTGGAACAGGTAAACTATTTATAAATCTTTCAATATTCTTTGTTAAATTATAATATATTTGTACTAATATTGTTGTATTTGAATCTGTCTGTTAATTTAATATTAGTAATGTAAATCTAGCTAAATTACTATAAAGATGATTTATTTTTATGAACATATAAGGATGCATGGAAAACAAGTGTTTTCTGTAACCTTTGTTCCAACACCTTTAATTTAAACAAGTATCCGTTATTTTGCATCCATGCATTATTGTTTGTTTGTTTCCTACTCCAAAGAACATGTAGCAAAAATCATTGTACAAAATACCAATTATGAAATACTTCCCGTGAAAGAATTACTCGATCAGAAAATTTGCTTATTAAAAACAACTGTATACAGTGACATAACTATTGATGAAAAGTGGTCCTAATGTGACCACAAACTATTTATGATTATTACCATTGTCATGTTGAGAGGTAGATACCGCACTATGGTGTTGCAATTCTTATAATATAAGGAATATTATAATAATATAATTTTAAATAGAATGTTATTCAGTATAATTACTTAACACTTTGGTCGCCATGGCCCAAACAAGTATATGAGGTGCTGGTCATTTTGACCCACCATGGCGACCAATGTCTTAATTAAGTTTTATAGTAGTATTACAGTTTAATTAATGTTATGTAATATGTTATCAGCTAACAAGCATAGACCCTGGAAGCCAGGCGATTGATCTCTACTTCTTGAGGTTCAAGTCTCTGCATATCCTGAAAGACTTTTACGGAGTACAGTCTCAACAAATGAAGGATGCCACCCAGCTGCTCAGTAAGAGTTTTTATACAATAGTGTCTGTTTAATAACAAATGTTTTTATCAACTGTTTACTGCAAAGTTTTTAATGTAAATAATAATAAAAAATAATAATTGGACATTATAGCTCAATTAGCTAGCCCCTTGCTAAGTACATTTCAGACTTGTGTTAAGGGCACTAGTCAACATAAATATATAAGTTGACTGATCAGATCAAAACATAATATATAAAAAGTGTATTGAATATAACATATAAAATTGTTAATTTTACTTAAAATGTTACATACATATAGATTCTGGCAGAACTTTAGAGCAACGATAATACCTACTATGTTAGTTCAGGTTCTATTGATTAATGTTGTAATCAAATTATAAGGAAAAAAAGATATCGCCTGTAATTGTACTTACTATTTTAAATTCATATAGACAGTTATGAGTCAAAGAATTCAACACTCTCCGTACAGTAGTGTGTACAATTTAATGTGAATTAATATTCTTATATAAACATCACACTTCCTTTTGTAGAAGTCGCCCTACAGACTGTCTCAGCCAGTTTCGAGACTCAATACAAGGGCAAGGCGCTGGTTGCAGTGCTTCAGTGTGACGTGGCCCACACCCGTCGTACAGTGCGTGCGGCACGACAAAACACTGCTGGCAACGACCCTGTGAGTATACATACATACATTCACCCACCATTTACCCACCCTAAGCCACAGGGCTTTGTCCTTTTTTAGGGGGTATGCAAATGTATTGTATTGTGTGGTCATTTTTTGAAATAAACGTTTATTATTATATTATTATTATTCATGTATGAGAAGATATATGAATGTCAATGAAGCGAAAGTGGTCTGTCAGGATCGGGACAAATGGGGATCCGTGATCTCTGCCTACTCCTCTACAGAGAATCAGGCGTGATGTGTATGTATTCATGTACTTCAACCCCTTTAGGATGGACAGAACCTTGGTGTTGGATATCCTAGGTCATGTTTTAGCGTGAATATTGGGGTTGTGATGTCAAATTGGTGACTTTGCTTCAGGTCAATAGCTTCCATTTACCCCTAAATTCCAATTTACAAAATTTCAACGGTTTAGACGGCTTAAGTTAAAATAGTATTATTACATATATAATAATAATGGGAGTTGAGCTAATTTTAAATTATCATAATTTTAAACTAGTTCAAAATTTATAAAACATTACTTTATAATTATTGTTCATAGACATAACTTCTAGTAGTGGCATTCAGCCCATTTTCAACTAGATACTACCCTGACTGTACAATTAGCTGACTATTTAACTATCACGAGAAATAAGCAGGTTTCTTTAGTTATTGTTGAAGGCTTTATTATAATTATTGTTTTCCTTCCAGGCTGGAAAGTACTCCGCAGACTACCCAGTGATTTTCAACATCATCATGTGGTTCGCCGTGGTGTTGGTGTTCACCCTAGTGGCCATAGTCTACGCCATCATGGACATGGACCCTGGCAGGGATTCCATCATCTACCGCATGACCTCAACCAAAATCAAGAAGGATAACTAAATGTATCCACAAGAACTGAAGTGAAGTAACATCCCAGCCGACAAATTTAGGTCCAGTAAACGTTTTAGGATAGTCGGCTAGACGTCCAGTAAACGTTTGCTGGACATAGTTTAGGCCCCTCTTAAACGACTATTTAGGCACTTAAAGATCGTACAACGGTCGGAAGAAAACGTTCAATTTAAAACGTCGCTATAACGTTGCATAACCATGGTTTAGCGACGTTCATGCGACATTATTTCGCTAGCAGTCGTCTTAAACCTTTTATCCGACGTTTGTTGAACGTAAACGTTCAGTATAAGTCGGATGCCGACTTCACTTTGCTGGCTGGGATGCTATAAATATTTAATATGTACTTCAACTGATACTTATTCACTTCAGTAGTTAAGTCATAAATGTTATAGTAATTGTAATATTTTAATTTATTTGCAGAAATTCCTTTAAATACAACCAAGAGATACCGTGTAAAAAGTATTAAGATTATTTGTTTATGTTGTAAGCAAAGTATTAGGTTACGGGGCCCGTTGCAAAGCTTCTTGAAAAGGAGTGTGTATTTCAATCTATTATAACATCTTTTTTCAAGACCATAATGTATATTATTGTATACCATTAAATTCTTAACCATTTTGAAACTATAAAAAATTGGAACCTCGCATTTCAATGAGTTATATCAATCGGTCTTGTAGTACAAATAAAATAAGTACCAATTTCAAGAGGTTCAATTTGTGTTCAAAATATTGCTTTTCTTCTCAGCTTTGTGGAAATGGTGTCCAAAAATTGTATTTAAAACTGTGACCAACATTAAAAGCTTGGTTCCAGAGAAAAACGTTCCAACAATGTCGTGTGATTGTTATATTGATATTTGTTCATTATGTGAGTGTACAGATATGTAGATGGTTTTAATTAAATCTTAATAGTTGTTGAAATATGTGTTTTTATTTTGTTGTAAATATTTTTTGGATATTGTGGATTATATATTCAGAGTTTAGTTTATTTAAGCACAGTTGAAACAGTATTAATTTGACGGTTGGAGAATAAAAGCTACATTGAGATAGAAGTAATTTTATTTAATAACAAAATTTGTATTCCAAGGACTTAGGGTAAATGAAATCTATTGGGCGATAGGCTAGCAATCTGTCACCAATATTCCCAATGACATCAAAACCCCAGTATACATGCTAATAAGTGACCAATAAAATGTTTTCATGTCTCCAAGGTTCTGTCTACCCCGAAAGGGATTAAAGGACGTGAATGTATACATATGTATGGTTGTAAGCAAGTTGCAAACGATATAAAAAAATAACAAGCTAAAAATATTTCTCATCTATACTAATATCCTAATATTTTAAAGCTGAAGAGTTTGTTTGTTCGTTTGAACGCGCTAATCTCAGGAACTACTGGTTCGTATTAAAAAGAATCTTTTTGTGTTAGATAGACCATTTATCGAGGAAGGCTTTAGGATATATAACATCAGCTTGCTACTAATAGGAGCGAAGAATATCATATAAAAATCAAATTATAATTACAGTGCCATCTATGTTTCATGTATTGAAAACTTATGAAAAAATAAAAATGTGGCAAATTATTTGATTTTGCTTGAAACCTAACCCAACAGGTAATAGTTACTGCTTGTCTTATCACATATGTCTGCGACTGTTGTTACATTGTAGCAATCTTGTCACATTCACACCTGACTGCTTGCTGTAGGTTTTCAGTTGTCTAATACGTCACTCAAACCTTTGACTACCCCAAAACGTTTGAAAATCATGATAATTATTTAATTTCTAGAGTAGTCCACTGGAAAGCCCCCCTACCAATTTCTGACCTTCCATCGTAACCCTATAGACACGAGTGAAACGAACTTATAAAAAATACGAGTATAATTAAAAACTTACGTATTGGAAGTAGACAGTATCCCGGGTAATAATAAAAAATATGCGGGTATCAGTTACGATATTTATTTTAGTGTAAGAACAAATGTAATAACGTGATTATAGATTATTTTCCTTGATTCTTCTTGTTTATATAACTGTTGTCTTATTGGGTTCCTTGATTCTGCTTTGGGCATATAGCGACCAATCGTAGCGGCGCTCCCGTCCCCTCGGCTATCTTCATAGGCATCACGATAGCAGTGCAGCCTTTACCTAGAAATGAAAAAGGTATATACACTCACCACTTTCAATTTTAGAAGATAGCCTATTTGGGGTGCCTAGCTTTCAGCGCTCGTATAAAAACCGATCTATCAATGACCAGGGCTGGGCAGTATTTGAAATACTTGTATTTGAAATACAAATACGTATTTGTATTTCAAATAGTCTCATTAAATGTATTTTCTAATTGGTATTTCAAATACGTTCTACTAATGTATTTTGTAATTAGTAATTGAAATACATGAGATACATAATATACAAAATACAAATTATATTTAGATAAATATTATCAGCGTGTACCGAGACCTGGATGCATGTTCTTTTAACTCTTGCCTGCGTAGAGATCCCGCCACATAAGGTGGCAGTAGCCAAACTTGGAACTAAATTTGACGTTACCGCCATTGCGTGTTATTTTGTATGAAAGGTAAATTTAGTATTACCAGCGTTGTGTTTTTTGCCCACTCTTTGTAATTTTTATGTTTGTTAAGGGTGATTATAATAAATTGATTTCCGGAGTTTCTTGTTAGTTCTTCTCCAAGCTAGGGTCTCCGCTGATCTAACCTCGGTAAAAAATATGTAAAGACAATGCTCAGTGCCATGTTTGAAATAATAGTTTTAAGAGATTCGCGATTTATACTCATGATATAAGATATAAGAGTGTGTATAAGATTGATTGCAGCTGTGGGAAATCCTACGTCGAACACACTAAACGGTCTATTGCGGACAGAGTGAAGGAACACATAATATATGTAATATATAATAAGAAGGATAAGTCCCGTTAATTATTAATCATGTTTGAAATAGTTTAATAAACATATTTTGACTTTGATATATTAATTTGTTTTATTTGAGTTTATAGCTCTGCAACCAAAGACCGTTACAAATGAAACCTATAATGTATCGAGCCGTATGGCACAGTGAGTGCTAGTTTTGGCGTGTTTACTGGTAACACTGAATTACGCGACTGTGGCGACGCCTCCAACTGCCACCTTATGTGGCGGGATCTCTATGCGTACATACAGACAAAAAAAAACAATCATTCATTCATTCTTCCCGCCGCGTGTTGGCCAAAATGTAAAAAGCAAGGCCGTAAAATTTTATTAAAAAAATCCCGCGACGCGGCCAGCGTTACCAGATTGGGGGATTTTTTCGCGATTTTGGGGAAAAATAATACAATATAACACCCACTTATGTTCATCAGGATCAGTTGAAAGATTGTTTTCATTAGCAGGTTATATACATTCCCCAACGAGGGGTTGTTTATCTGATAATTCCTTTGAAAATCTTGTTTTTCTCAAAGTATCAAATTCCTCATTTACTGATTAGGTAGGTATAAAGGTGAGGGTGGGCGGTGGCCTATGTCCAGTAGTAGTCACTATTTTTATTTGAACTGAGGGACTGATATTATGATAAGGATGCCACATCAACAAAGGGCGCTGCAGGCCTTCCAGATTCCAAATTTCACTTACCTTACTAATGTTAAAAGTATTTGTATTTTGTAATTTGTATTTCAAATAAAAACACTTAACTGTATTTTGTATTATATTTATATATTTTATATATATTTTAAATAAGTAAAGCATGTATTTTGCCCAGCCCTGTCAATGACAAGTACCGGTGATAGTCAATTGGCTATTACCGGTACTTGTGCTTGTTATATACTGGCTATGTGGTGAAATGTTACACTTTAGTTGCCAAAGCCGTTCGTCTGATGCAGAGTGCCTTGCCTTTAAGCTTCTGACTCTCCTGAAAGAGTGTGATACGTAT
Source organism: Leucoptera coffeella (assembly GCA_030578115.1). NCBI lineage: Eukaryota > Metazoa > Arthropoda > Insecta > Lepidoptera > Lyonetiidae > Leucoptera > Leucoptera coffeella. The sequence continues at coordinate 160,176 of JAMBLF010000403.1, forward strand.
GTCGCTACGGGATTTTTTTGTAAGGGTAAGGATGGTTTTTAATGTTAGTTTAAATGAGAGGCTGTTTGTTATCTCATTACTTGAATCCCCTAATGTTAGATAAACTAACTAACAAATACCGACCGGGTTATTATTATTTTAAAATTGATGCATTCTATCTATCGTGCATATGAATAAATTAATTTCCGTTCGTGTTTATGATGATAAGATAAAATCATTCATTTATGAGAAAAGACTTGTTGATAGATCTATCTATTTATATCTTACTATCGAGAGGAAAATAGCTTTAGTACATAAGTAAGTAGGTAATATTGATAAGGATATCTTTAGAGACATATCTGCTATCTTATGATGTCTCCAAATTTCAATGATTTCTGTTGCTATGGCGTAACGTATTAGGCAAATGAGACAGGTTAAGATTTCGGAGTAGGTACCCGATATCATCTACCCAACACATAGCCTACATTATGTATGACGAACAGTTTTTAGAGACCGCTTGTTTAATCCCACCCTTTTAAGAATATGAATGTGTGAAAGATGTTTAAAAAATCTTATAATCCAGGTTCTCGTTTTGTAGTACAGTCTAATTGGACTATTTAATACCTGACTATGTATTTCATTTCATATTTCAAATATTTTTAAGATGGAAACAGAACCGTAATTTGTACGACACGTATTCAAAGGCTGCAGTCTGAATATTACCGTAGCTATTCGGAGCTGTTTATATCATTGTCTGCTATTGAGTAACTTACTTGGTAACTCCTTAGCGAGATTAGCGTTTTCTATCAAATACATGTCCGCCCCTAACAGAATCTTGTGCGCTAAGTAATCCTCGCTGTTCCCAGGATCGGCAGAAGCTACGTCCATACCCACTCCCACTACGTTCTTGTGAGAAGATGCTATCCATTCGGCTACTTCGCTGCTCAGGCCTAGAACAAACATATACACTCCACAATCTTGCGTGGTGGTCAGATGGTCGAAAATCTAACCCCGAAACTCCGGAGCAAGTGCTTAGCAAGAGGTTTAGTTACCATCATGAATAACATTGTGATGATCTTTGATTATAATCAATACATTATTTTTCAAACAACTATCGTTCCTTTAGGTACTTAATACTTTTTGGGCTGTACAGTGTCTGGGAACATGTTCAAAATATCTCCTCGATTTCTTTAACAAAAACCACAGTTAATATAATGCTGTCTATTATATAATATGCCAAAACTATCCAGATTGCTACCCTATCTTTCAATAGATTCAATTTACCTTCAGGCATTGGTCGTTGCTACAACATGCCGGAAGAAACTTACCTAACACTTTACGTCCTAGACTAGACTAGAATTAAACAATTATCTGACTTATTTAAAATACTTACCTGGAAAGTTGAGAACAGCGGTTTCGTATCCAGGCCCCATATATTTGGCCTCATCATTGAAGAATTTGCTCCATCCAAACCGGAACAAAACGAGACATGGCTTCCCTCCGTTGAAGTCGATATTTTCGTCCAAATGGCGTTTGTACAGGACGAAGTTCGAATCATCATTTACTTTAGAACTTACATCTATGATGATCACTGAAAAAAAATATCATATGAAGCTTTTTGTAATATCTTCTTAAAATAAATCTCTCATCAGTGATCAGAGCTCTCCTTTACACACTGAAACCATTAACCCTTTCGGAATAGACATAGTCGTAGAATTGATTAACGACCATGCTCTCTAGGTGCGCCAGTCATAGTCCACTTTTAACTTGAATGCCAGTGAACAAAAAGATAGTTGGTATAGTTTGATGTCGCCATGTAAAGAAGCTGTAAAATCCTGGCGTTTACTTGAATGATGAACGTAAGAGGCAGTATAATTTTTTTATTTTACATACAGTTTACAGTGGTTAACTGTAAATTTACGATATAATATGTACAAGCAAAAATTTTCTGAATTGTATTATTTTTACGTTCATGTTCGTGAAATAGTAATACATTTTATGTAATAATAATTTACTTTTAACTTACATGGCACTATGAGTTTCTCGAGACCTATTTCGCCGAGGTATTTCCCTTTAGCTGCAAAGTGGATTGGGGCATCAATGTGAGTACCACCATGTTCTCCCGCCTTAAAGTCATTGGTTGAATACCTTGAAAAATATAATAACACTTGTTAGCAACAGACTATTCTCAGGATACTTTAAGCTGGCGATAGAGGCGTGAATTTACGTATGTAACAGAGCAAACACTTCAGAGAAGACTACTCAAGGACTTTGCGATTTAGAAGGTACAAACAATATCACTAAAACAGTTAGTTTCTTGACTCTGCTTTGAGAAAAAATATCTACTATCTTGTGATAGACATACACACAATCACGCCTCTACGACCCCTACGTGATAGGCAGAGAGAGAGAGACAGATAGGCCAGCGAGAACGGTCCTGACAAACCTTCCTTGCTTCACTTACACCCATTAACCTTCTCATACATGCTCTTCTGTTCTTCACGCTGCGTGCACCCGCCTTGAGAACATTGTTTGCAATTTGATTTGTAGATTTTCTAAGCGGCCTACTCTGTCTAACTTTACCTTCCACTTTGGCTCTATAAATTCCTTTCGTAACCCTCCTTTCATCCATCCGCTCCATGTGCCCAAACCACCTTTTTCTATTTTTGATACTACTTCATCTTTTATACCACAACGTTCAGGAATTACACTATTCCATACCCTATCATACAATCTTACATACGTATGGCTATATATCTTCGATAGGTATACCTACCCTCAAATATGTATCAAGTACAACATATTGAACGCAAGCCAGTAACTCTAATAGCTAGCGATGTCTACATAATTAGAAATAAATATTATAATGAGTACTAATTACTATATTAATTTCTCTGCACACACTTGGTATGTCTGAAACATGCAATGCTGGTAAGAGTAGATTTATAGAAAACGTTAAAACTTAATTATTTCTACGTTTACTTACCAACCGATTTCCGAATAATTGGCGTATTTTTTAATGAATCCGAATCTAGTGACGTCAGGCCAGTATATCGTCTTATTATCGAAGGGAAAGGTCAAGTCATGGAATTCGAAATTATTATTAAAAAGAACTTCGTTCAAACTGCCTGTAGACGACCAAGGGAATGTTATGAAGAGAATAAAAGCGACTAAATAGTGTATTGACTCCATGTTGGCAGATAAACTAATGAGAAAGATCAGTAGTGCAACGGCTAATATACTCGGGATATCGCTTCTTATCGAAACTACAGTAGACGAGGCAAACGGAATATTTACAAAATAAAACAGTTGTCATGCATAAGTATCTATGAACTTAAATTGTAACATATATATTACTATATCGATGTTGAGTGAAATGTAAGGGTGATTCCATATTAAGACAAAGTTAATATGTATTATTATAGTTTAAAAAAAGATAACATTATGCATCGGTATGTATGTACGGAGAGCGGCGTGGCTCAGTGGTTGAGGTTCACCTTTAAATCAGTAGGTTTCAGGTTCGAATCTCGCCGTACCGTGGCGTATTTTTTCCGTTTTATTTGAAAAAGCACGTCGTTGGTGGCTTGACTCTGTATCGTTGGGTATCAGGTTCAAACCTCGGAATGTGTTCGGAGGATATGAAGTTTTCTGATTTTCCATCTACGTTTTCGCAATCGAAATATATTAGCGAAACTGACTACGGCAAAGGAAAACATCGTCAGTACATAGTATAAAACAAAGTCGCTTTCTTTGTACCTATGTCCCTTTGTATGCTTAAATCTTTGAAACTACGCAACGGATTTTGATGCGGTTTTTTTTAATAGATAGAGTGATTCAAGAGGAAGGTTTGTTTGTATAATAACATCCATTAAATAGTGGAGTAGGCTATATATTTTATACCCGTGCGAAGCCGGAGCGAGTCGCTAGTAAGGTATAATGGAGATGAGGTGTTTGGATGTACATGAAAGTAGGTATCTGAATGTCAGAAAATACGTGCGTCAATAGGAAGAGATAATACACTATGACGACCACATATCCATTGGGGCACAAATAATACAACATATATCTACGAAATATATTTAAATCTAAAAAAGTTTCATATACCAAAGCAGTCACTGACTGGGCTAATCCACTCTTAATTATATTTTTTAGTAAAAGTAATGTAACATTATAATTATAATATTAAATTATCTAAATAACTGTGGGGGGTTGCGATGTCATAATGGAACATTGGTGACATATTATATCTCCGATGTTCCGTCGACCACGAAAGGGTAAGGAATTGAATGTATATGTAAATAACTGTGAAGCGCAACGACGAATCTACAAAGTAATTATTAACTTTTATTATTGCTATTAATTAATTACAAAAATATACACAAACCTCAATTACTATCACTTGCGTAGTATTTAGTCAAAGGATCAATCTCGATCTCCATAATTGCTAACAAGTATTTCATCCATAGTCATACACCCTGATTGCCACACCTCGTGAAATTGGAATATAAAAATATTATTCAAAACAAAATAACCGCTAGACCTTAATTTATAAATAAAATTTTCAATTTGTTTATTCTGTATTATAGTATTTAGTTACAGGCAACCCTATTGGCTTCATTGTTGTCGTCCGTCACTGTGATTGTTGTTTGTTTGTTCGTCAAATCAATCCCTGAGCAATATTTGACTGTAGCGATTTTAATTTCTTCTGATTTTAGTGAAATAATTTGGTTTATTATTCTAGCTAAGAACATAAATTCATGTTTTATCCATGTCGTTATTGAAGAAAACTCGGAGTGATACTGTGAAAGCGGCTGTTACATCTTATTTAGAGCGACGGAATTATCCGGTAATATTTATGTTTCATTAACTTTTAAAAGAAATGCTATTTGATATATTGTATTATATATGAGTAAAAATAAAATATTTATTTTATGTAAACTAATACGTCCAGGTTTAAAAATACATATAAATATTTTTAAGGTTAGGTTTATGCTATTTAATGTTTATCCATTGATTTTGTTATTTTCAGGATATCGATGTTTTTAACAATACAACTAACTTCAGCCAATCTGCCGAACAGATGGCTGTATCTACTATAATTCAGTGTGAATCCAGCCGAGCCAATTCAATTTTATTTTCATGTATCAATAATGATCCCGCTCAGTATGATATCCAATATAACCGGTAAGTTAATCTAAGGAACTATTATGTATTTCGTAAATTATACGGCATTTGTTCATGTCTTTTGAGCATTTGTAAGATTAAGTAAGCATAGTTAGCAAAAATTACTTGTTACTTGTTCAAGCTCACAAATAATATGATTTAAGTCTCATAGTCAAATATTATCAGGTGTCATATCTAATTCATGAGACTATACAGATAAGATATTAAAATTGCCTATTTATATATTTTAATTCCAGCCTCGTAACCTATATAAAAGAAGTCAAACAAGAGCGCGTCCGCAATGAACTGCTTGGGATTTTGTGTCCACTTCTCTGTCACATGTACCTTGAAATGCTCAGAGGCGGTCACAGTGGACAAGCACAAATGTTTTTGAAGAGACACTCAGCCACTCTACCTCAGAAAGACTTGTCCTTCCATCAGCCTATTGATGGGAATCTCCCATCAGCGTTATACAGACCAAATAGTTTGGAACAACTGTTTAATTCCTTACAAAATGGCACAATAGATAATGAGACTCCTGAGAAAGACTTTATGAACCAGATTCTAGAAGATCTAGGGTCAATATACACATTGCAAGAAGTTGAAACTAAACCAACAGTTGCTGCTTTTCGGTATGTTTATTTTCTTATAATATAAAATATTTTTTTCTTTATAGTATCTAAACCAATTGGTTAGAGATTTAAAATTAAGTAGTAATGTTTAAATCATGCTTAAACTGCCTGGAACGGCAATGAAAGTCAGGTTATTGTAACATTAAAGGAAAGACAGTAGTTTGTAATATTTGTTTCCTAGTAATTCACAATTGCACTTATGTTTATTATAGACAAGATGAAACATTTATCAACTCAGTAAATTTAAATTTTCTTCCCATACTTAAATAAATATCTGTTTAGGCGTTTACTAATACTCTATGTCTACAGATATGATATTCACTTTTCAGATCATGCAAGTATGATGTATTTTTATCACAAGACTCTCTGAATGTACTAAAGTCTTATTTGGCAAAGAAAGGCCACGTGTTGTTGATGCAAGTGTTGCAGACATGGTTCCATATTGATATTAGTACTGACACTCAGAGAACTAAAGATAATGTAAGTATTATTTGTTTATAGTTGATTTACATACAAATCATGGCCATTTCCATGCAGAGGGGTAGGCAGAGATCATGGATCCCACTCTTCACTTCATTGACACTCATACTGCTCCTAATACACACTCGGGGGTTGTAGGTACTTGCAACGTCACCCTTTAATATATATGTCATATGTTTTATTGGTCCGGAGTGTAATGGCATTGTTTTGTTATTTTCATTTTGTTAAATAATGTCAGGATAGTATGAAGTCAAGGGTGCCATTTATAAATGCATATCAAATGAAGTTAAAAGCTTATCAGCTGACAAAAAACACATTTAAACTACTTTTTGTGCCACATTAACTTAGAATAACTAAAACTAATCCAAAATAAGGATTGGCACAAGCTTTGTATTCTGCTCTAATCAATTCTCATTTAATTCTATCTGAAATAGTTAGCCCTTGTGACGTTAATATAGAGGTAGAAAATTCAAAGTTTTAATAAAATACCAATTATAAGAATTTATGAGCATAAAGGTGGGTACTGACCAACATTATGAGGTGTAATGTAACATTCGCATCGAGTGTTACGCATTGATGATGATGAACATCGTGATGGTTTCCCCGTAACACGACGTACTGACTGCACGAATGCTCGCTGTGTAACATGTTACATTACACCTCTTAACGTTGGTCAGTACCCACCTTAAGACGCTGTTTTTTACCATAATTTTACATAGATTGAATTTATATTTACTAATTGATTTGTATATTTTCAGTCAGATGATGAAGATGACAAAGTGAATGAAGGTGTAAATGATTATGGCCTTTTGAAAGATGAAAAAGTCACAGACTCAAATGGTAAGTTATACACTATTGCTTGTATTATATTTTATATTAGAGCTTTTATAAAAGAATATAACTAACAGCCATCTAGTTTACTAGTTGCTTGTAGGTGACTGTTGTTAAGTACAATCTACTTGTGTAAATTACCATTAGTTAATAAAATTAAGTACTCACTAGTTGCAATGATAGTGAGTGAATTGTATTCTTATTCAATCAGCAAGCTTCTAGTCCAATAATTATAACCAGAGTAGCTATTTAGTAGTAATGTGCCTTGGCCCAATTTTATGTTAAATTTTAAGTTCTCAATCACATACATTGTCGACATAATTATGTATTTTATTGGAGTAATTTATAATAATAAACAATTATTATAATAATTTCTGTTTCTACATAGATATTATATTAATATTCCAGATATATTTACAAAGTGCAATGGACATGCAGAATACACAACGCAAAGTCTCGATAAGGAGCTGCGAGATCTCCAAGACGCAATCAAAGGGGTCAGGGAATCTATGGCCCCACTCAAACTGTACAAAATAGCTGCACCAGATACTTAGTAAGTATTCTACTATATGTGAGAAATTATACACAGTGCTAGCACATGGCATTAAGGATCCGATTATTTGGTATATTGTTTTTTAGATGTGGCCATTAATCACTTAATCCACGATTGCGCAAACCTCTGACTACTCCACAGGAGAAGATTGTACTGAGATGTATATGTATATTGCGATATTACTACGAAACTGATTATTATTATCAGAACCTACATCAATCTTTACAGAATGACCCTAATACGACAGAGTAAACACTTTTTTAATAATACATATAACTTATATACTAACAACTAAAATAAAGACACTTTTTACATTACTTAAATCTAATACAATCAATTATTTTAACTAATATATAGCTAACAAGTTAGTGTAAAGACTGGTCATTACGTATATTATCATCATAGAACTAAATTTATAGCTCCAGTATAATCTAACATAACAACCATGTAACTCAAACATATATTTTTCTAGCCTAGTATGTGCAAAGACAGACCCGGAATGCAACATACTATGTGCAGGCTTCTACAACTCAGAAATCCGGTTATGGGACCTAGGCGAGAATAATGTGAAGAGAAGGGTGAACAGAAACATATCTGAAGTGGAACTGGCTTGTAACATCATACCTGATTCAGACTGCTGCCCTGATAATACACTGTGAGTTTAAGGTTTTATATGTATAGTGTATTCGCATTAATAAAATAGTGACGTCATGATAATCAGAGGTTAAACTGGCCAATGAGACGTGAGTAAATGAGAAAACGAGTCACATTGACCAATCGCAGACATTCGTTGTCACGTCTCATTGGTCAAATCGTTTGGGTAATGATGACGTCACTATTTTCTTAACGCGAATACACTATAGTTGTAGATAATGTAACGTAACATTTATAAGTGTAATGTTATAACTGCTCTTGGTATGGGATAAGTTTTTAAGCTGTAATAACTTTGTAGTAATATTAGATCTTAAAAGACGATTCTGTCTACTCATTCGGAATTAATATATTGTATGATCTGAGAAAAGCAAGTCTTTTGTGCCAGAATATAGAAAAATTAACAATGAAAGTTAATCATCATTTATTTATTTACTATTCATAGCATCATCATGACTATATTCCTTACGGGATGGGCAGAAGTAGACGTGTTCTCATTCCCATAGCAACGAAGTAATTACTATCGTAACATCAAACCCCTTTCTAATTACCCAATGAGTTCCATGACGCTGTTTACGGCACTGATTATTGTTTTTTTATGTTTCCAGTCAAATAGGCACGGGTTTACCTCTACGGGGCCACTCCGGGCCTATTCAAGCAGTCAGTGTATTGCCTCGAGAGGAGTTGATCTTGTCTGCGTCCCATGACGATTCAATGCGAGCTTGGAGATTGAAAGATTACTCTTGTGCTTCTATTTATAGGTAAGGAAAGTGTTAAAATAATTTCATTTTAATTAGCCTTAATAATTATGTAACTTAATTTCACAGCGGCCAGTAATGTATTGACATATTCAATGTATTTCATAGATTCCGTGCTAGTTTAGAACTAATTAGTATAGTAATTAGACGCCGTTCTTCCTGGCGTGTTTCAGGTTCCAACTAGCGATCAATGCAATCGAATTAGTAATGGTTTAGCAACCTGTCGCCAATGTTCCATAACGTATATTACCACCCCACCCCGACTGTGCTAAAAGTGGCCAATAAGATGCTATGTATTCCAGCAGTGACCAAATACTATCGCAATACTTACCAGTGGTCACTTAACCTGAGAATACTCAATTTGATTAAAATCCTGTTCTTTATTATTTACAGAGGCCACAACTATCCCATATGGTGTATGGACGTGTCTAAGAATGGCTTGTTCATTGTCACTGGCTCTCAAGATAGAACCGCCAAGCTGTGGTCTTTGGAACGAACTTTTCCAGTCAGGATATTTGTGGGGCATATGTCAGATGTTACTGTAAGTGTTTGTATATTAACCTACTATGTTAATCCCAAGAATCCTACATATTATTCTACATTATAGTCATGGTAGTAAACAGTATGTTACTTTCCTTTTTTTGCCAGGTAGACTGTAATTAAATGTGATAAGTCTTTGTGGAACTTATCATTCTGTCTATTCTTTCGTTGCTGCAATATGCCTCTAAGAGCAAATAAAGTTCGTTATGAGTTTAATGATTTCGTTCTATCATTTTGAGGCGTATAAAATAATTAAGTCAACATTTACGTTAACATAGCTTAACTTTATTCCACAGTGTGTGAAATTCCATCCGAACGAAGCGTACATAGCGACGGGCAGTGCCGATCGCAGCGTGCGTCTATGGACAGTGTGCGACGCGCGCCTCGTGCGTGTCTTGTGGGGCCATAGGGGCGTTGTACGGACGCTGGCTTTTGCGCCTTCAGGAAGCTATCTGTCTAGTGCTGGTGAGATGATTATTCCTTATACGTACATACTTTCAGGATAGTCTTTATACATGCATACGCTTCACTACCTTTAACTGTTATGTAGGAAAGTTGCGTAATGGTTGTGTTATAAGAAAGGTAGGATTCAACCCAATGTTTATACATTATAATTATTTATGCATACATATACTTTGCTACTTTTGGTCCTGTTGGAATAGTCATAGACTTGAGTGAGCTTCCCGTAGATATCAATGGTGTTTGGTCACTCAAAGATTATGTTATAACAGATGGCCAGTATCCAAGTAAAAGCCGTAGCCGTGAAAACGCACTGACGTCAGTATCTTTATCCTGAAATAAATATTTTGCATTTTGACGGGGTGTCTTAGGACATGCCAGAAGGAAACTTTTATTTTTGGTTAATTATGAGATGATAACGGCTTTTTGGATTGTACTACGGCATTATGCAAAGCTTTCTACTGCATCTTTGGTGAGATCAATTGAATTAAAAACCCGATTACATTTTCTTGCAGGTGACGACAAGAAAGTAAAAGTATGGGATCTATCCGCGTGTACCTGTGTCCATGAATATCGAGGTCATCATAGTAAAGTGACAGCTTTAGACTGGTCTGCTGTTGCCAAGCCGAGTTTGACCAATAGGATAGTGTCAGACCCCAACGACCTTAATGAGAATCATTTGCTATGCTCCGCTGGTATGGACGGTATTGTCAAAGTGATGTGGGATAATCAGAGTAAGACCAAGTGAGTATACTATATAATATGAAGGTTAGAGGCGTTAAACATGTGGGGATCTTTTACCTAATATTCTAGATAACTGTACTATATATAGATGCTCAATAGCTTTCATTCTTATCGAATTGTGTTATAAGGCGATTGAGATTAAGGTAAATAGAATATTATATAGGGCTATGGACTAGACTAGATAGGCGTCTTGCTGTCAATAATTTTATGTAAATCAACATAACTCTGATAGTTATGCTATAAAAGGCATGTTGACAACAAGTGAATTTCATTGAAATATTTTGTGTGTATATTAATACAAAATTCCTAATTCTAAAACTCTGATTCTTTTCATAATTAAAACCAAGATTAATATAATAATCGATAAAATAAAATCGCTAAATACGGTAATCCGCCATGACATGTTGAACGCCAATCAGAGCGCATGACGTCACGTCAGAGTTCTTTCTCTTTGTTTATATTAGTATTACTACACACTCGCTCGCTTTTTTTAATTAATTACGCCGCTAATGTTTTATTAACTTAAATATCTTTTGTGTAAATTGATTACGCTAAATTGAGTCATGGAACAAGGATTTACAAAAGCTTCAAGCGCAAATTTACCAAGAATCGACTTGATAATGCTAGGAACGTTTCTGGCATCAAACAAAGACTTCTGTTCAGAAGAATTTAGAAATGTTAAAACTTCCATGTAAGTTTTGTGTATTAACCAGTTAATTAACTAGTTAAACCATAAAATTAATTCGTTGAAAGCATAGCTATTGTACCTATTTCAGTATAACATTCAATATTATAACATATAACTATTTACAATATTATAAATATAATATATAACAATATAATATTGAAAATGTAATAAAATACCTTTTTAATAGATCATTCATTGAGGATTTGATTTCAATAAGTAACAGTGAGTAAGAGAATCATATCCTCCAAAAATTTTGTAGGTAGGTATATCTAAACTAGCTTATAATGAATTTAGCCAACAAAATTCTACAAAATAAGAAAGGAAATACCTACGTCAAAGTGATCTTCACAAAAATAAAGCTGTGCAGTGGGTAATAATCCTTCCAAATCACTTCTTGCAAGTTTAAGCCACTTCTTTCTTAATTTCTTATCGAAAGGAACGAAAATAAATAACTTCTCAGAAGTTTTTATGGACGTATTAGTATACAGAGGGACGGAACACCACCTATATGCTATCGAAGTCATGTTTTAATGTAAAAACTAGTAAAATGTCCAAATTAAATATGAATTAGATAATGTACACGTATACACCTAATGTTCCTTGTACTATAAAGTGACGTATGCATGCGACGCCATGACACTTTGACGCGTTTTGGCGCAAATTTTAAATTTATGAATCAAAAATCATTTTTTAACTACTAAACCTTAATTTTCCGCAGAAATATTATGTTTATTATAATCCGTATATATTTCCAAATATTATAGAATAGTTTCTCAAAATTTGTCAACATGCCTAATGACCAAAGAGATATTGTTTCGCAGATTCTTTCTGTTCCAACAGACGTGATAGAATATGACTACACGTATATTTTAGAGGTATATTGGTCATCCATATGGTATCCATACATATAATATATTGGTCATCCGTCATTGACTAATTGTAGGTGTGTGAGTTATGGATTTATTTTGTAGTGAACTTAAATTAGTTAGCTAATTTAAGACCTTTGTGAGTAATAATTTACTCTTGTTAAACTGGAATAATCTTTGTTTCAGACCTACCTCTAGTCAAGAGATATTGTCTGCTACATACAACACAAAATGTACCTATTTAGTAGATGTGCAAATTCACCCAGATTGGATCGTCGCTGTTGGAACCAAGAGATAATGTTGGAGTTTATTAGAACATAGCTATAGTTATTGCAGTTAACGGGGCTTTACTTTGCACATGTCTATAAAGTTATATCCAACTTTACGAGTATGTTTATTTATTTCAACCATAATTACATCACAGGATTCTCTAATATTCAAATTTTGTGCTATCATAAATGCAATGTAATAAAACTACGTTTTAAACTGACTTTGAACGTAAATTGCTACCTACATCTAGATCTCTCACTACAAATTAATTTGAATGCATAATTCTTAGTTAAGGCTTACTGTAAATATGATAAGAATATATACAAATGTTAAATTACGAGAAAATTCCAAATGACAGCACGTCCCCATCCTGTGACCTGTCTCGTTCACTCATTTACGCATTGTGGTTGCGAATTCGTGTAATATGCTGAAAGAAAAGCTTGCTTCACTTTTGTATTTGCGTCTGTTAAGTGTGTTTTCCATAATTCCATTATATTTCTACAGAAATAAAAGTAAATTGAGTTTGATTTTCTGTTCAGATTCGTGATTTTAAGTAATATAAAACTACTAAATTGAAGTAATATAAATGTGTTCTTTATAGGTAAACTTTGAATTTAAGACTAAATGTAAGTGGTAAATAAAGTGTTCTTTTGTAATCTTTGTTTTATTGAAGGAAATTACAATCGTTAATTGCAATTTGTGATCACATCTATTAAGATCTTTACCGACTCAAAGTCCACTTTTACCAATGTTATTAACCAACAGGCTATGTTTTCTATCATTAAAACCTACAGAATGCCTACCATCCAGACACTGACCCTGCCAGAATTGTTTACCTTAGACAATGCTACAGTTTTTGCAACTATGTCCATTCTTAGAATAATTTACTCATAACAGTAAAATTTAAATAGAACTTTTGGCATATGATCATCTCTGTGATATAAGTTGTGACTTAAACTATATGTAAGTTATATTCATTTCTGAAAATGAACAAAGTAATAATAATACATTTATTTTCAACAATACACAATTTTATTCATGACTTACACCACTTAAAACATCTCAATCTATAAGATTCACATGCAACTCATTTCTTTTGAAAGAAATTCATAATGGACGCTTGTTTCCCTTTCTGTGGAGGAGAAATTTTCTTCTTTGAAGTCTTTGTTTCCACTTTAGGTTTAGGAGATACCTCTTTCTTTACATCATTAAATTGAACATTTTCTTTGCTATCACATGCAGTTTCATCATCTGAACAACTTTCATACACCTCCTCTTTCTTAGTTAAAATATAGCCATCTTCATCAGTATAAGTCTTATCCACAATCTTTCTCCTCTTTTTAGGATTGATAATACCTGAAGTTACTTTCACTGTATTTGTGGCTGGTGTGGGAGGTATTTCATCCTCAGAAAGCTGTGGTTCCACAGTCTCTTCACTCATATCTTCAGCAAAAGGATCTTTTTCTGCATCACTTTCACTGTCTGATACATGCAACACTCTTTTACGTTTCTTATCAACTTTAGCGTTCTTCTTGATTTCATTTACTGATTTAGTTTTGGTACTGCTCTTGCCAGGTTTAGCATTTGTGCTAGTTTCTGATTTGTTCTTACTTGTCTTCTTCTCAGGTTTTGGTGTGTGATCTTCAGTATCTATATCCATTTTCTCTTCTTTGACTTTAAGTTCTGCCTCTTTTTTGACACTAGTACTAACTTGGTCCTTGTTTGGTTTTGTGCCTCCATTTTGCTTACCAAAGAATCCAGCAATACCTTTCTTTGATTTAGACGAATCATTTTGTTTGTTAGGGGATGTTTTAACTGGAGATGATTTCTCAGTTTTAATGACAGGTTCAGACTTGGCCTGTTTAGGTTTTTCTATTTTCTTTGAAGTATCTTCTGATTTACTAAACATTTCAGTTTTGACCTTTTGTTGTGGTATAATAGTTGCTGATTTTTTGAGAGGGGCAACCGGTATTGGTTCATGATTATTTGATCTAACAGCTGCCAAATGTTCTGGGTCTCTCTTTGAGCAAACATCACTTTTGATAAGGCCTGAACATAGTTGTATATCTTCCAACTTGTTGGTAAGAGCTAGTGCCACTTGATCCACGGCGGGTGGGCCTTTATTTACACTATAGACATGCTCAAAGAGCACTGACTTAAACTTTGCTTTATGTTCCTGAACTGTGTCTTCTGAGCAGACAATCGTTTTTCCATTATTATTTTCACATATGCCAGATAATAAATAAGTAACGTTCAGCGGTAAATCAGAATTGGTACTTCTGGTTTTCTTGATAAAACGTTCTAGGAGCTTTTTACTGACATTAACATGTATGCAAAGCTCTTTGCTAAGAGATACGTATGTTACTAACCTTTGTTCGTCTAATATTATTTCCTTTAATATGCCTAAATTCTGTTTAATGATTTCTTCCATCTTAATTTGTGATTATATATAATTTATACCATTTAGCATAACAGTACAACTTAAGACACAATTATATTTACGAATTGTGTTGTAAGATTTTTGCGCCAATATTATTATGAAGTCGACTGATAGAACATGTGAGGGATGGCCGTCAGTCTTCAACTAAAATAGACTTTACACTTAAAAGGTAGTACTGAGATATTTGAACTAAAATATTAATTGCAATAATTATCTTTATTACAATTACTAACTTCTGTTATTATAATAAGATATAATAATGAGATAGTTTATCGTCCTAGAGTGTCTCCTCTTTTCATACGTCAAATATAGATTGTGTACACACTTCCCACACACACAACACAGTGCTACATGTGTGAGTGACATACATTTGTACGATCTTGAGTAATGTGCAGTGTGTTCAGCAAATAATATTGTGATAAAGTGCATTATAAAGTGTATCTTAAAAGTTTCACGGTTTATCTGGTTATTAACAAGAAAGGTACATATTTGTGACTTCTAACGTATTGTTTTAAGTTAGGTTTATGGTGTGAATTTCAAAAAATTGGGATACTTCATACAGTCATAAAATCTATTTTGGTCTTCATTACATCATTGAATGTATCTGTAGTGTTTATTTTGTACATAATATGATTGTATTGTGTTAGAATGCTATATATCTGTTTTGATACATTGTTTATTACTTCAGGTCTCTTGAACATTTCTCTTTTATAAGATACAGTAAGAGAATTCCAAGAAAATGCCTAGGTAAGGACCATCTGTGGATGTGGGTGTGGCTAACCTACTTATACAGCGACTTCAGACCCAATTATAACAGAAAGTTAACCTTGCATCCATCTCATATTGAGCACTTGAATGAAATGAATCATTATACCTAAACCTATTTAACATTCTACTAAATGTTCCATTTTCGAAAATATATTAGTCATAATTAAAGCTAACTCATCTAAAATGATCACATATGTTAACAATCCACATATGAGGATATAATTTCATTTAATTCCATAGTACTATGGTTCCTGTTCACCAAATAATGTTTTATATTTCATTATTACTTCCTAATATAGTTTTATATTCCATTAATTTCAAGACAGATTGATGTCAGTATGTTATATGCCTTGAGCCATTTTCTTCAATAGCCTTGAAATTATAAAGCATTTAAGATGCTAATCAGTGACAAAATAAAAAAGAACAAGCCCAAGTTAATTAATTTGCATTACGATTATATCAGCTACCATATTGTTTTGTTTTTATGGAGTTCTCCATAAACAACTCACTGATGTTGTCATATAAACATTAATGTTTTGCTTTCTGTACTACATACCTAATTTGTAAATTATAAATAAATAACTGTGATGTGATTGTATTTGATAATTTACTTTATTTAATTGAATTGTTTTTTTTTTAATGCAGTATACTGAAGATGTCCCTCGACAATATGTATTGCACCCGCTGCGGTGATGGCTTTGAACCAAATGAGAAGATTGTGAATTCTAATGGCGAGCTCTGGCACACTGGTTGTTTTGTGTAAGTATCAAGAAGAGAAGAGAAAATAAAAAGATAAATAACGAAATTTGTAACTCAAACATACCCAATGATATTGACACTAGCAGGCGCACTTGGTGTATTGCTGTTTTTGCAAAAATGAGTTTTATATACAGTTGATGAGTTATTGGTGGTTGGGATATTTTTGCTTTTCACTACAACTCTTTCAACTTTAAACTTCTCTATTTAGAAGAAAAGAAAGACAGAATTAAGCTTGTGTTATGAAAAGAAAGCCCTTTAAAACGTATCTATACCAAACTATCTTGTAAAAGTGCTGGGAAAATATAGCTATGCAAAAAGAGATATCAAATTGTTTTGTGTGATATGAAATGTTATGGTAGTGTGTATAAAGGCCCAATATTATTCCAGGTGTGCCCAGTGTTTCCGAGTGTTCCCTGATGGCATTTTCTATGAGTTTGAAGGACGCAAGTATTGTGAACGCGACTTCCAAGTGCTCTTTGCTCCATGCTGTGGAAAATGTGGTAAGTAACATCACCCTTTATGATACATCTAGTTAGGATTATATAGTTTAATAGATTGAATTATCAATGGTTTATAAGATTTGTTATTGTAACTAGTTTTATCTTGAAGTAAGTCTGTTATTTAATTTCCATAAATATAATATAATATCAAACTCACATTTAGATTGTTGTTATTGTGCTTATTGTAATATCAAATACCATTGAGTAAATGTTTAGCAAAAACATGTTTATATCCATAAACTCCTTGTACATAAAGTTTCTCCATCTATACCTAGTCACATTTCCTTTCAGGTGAATTTGTCATTGGCCGTGTCATTAAAGCGATGAATGCTAATTGGCACCCAGCATGTTTCCGTTGTGAGGAATGTAATAGGGAGTTGGCAGATGCTGGTTTTATCAAGCACGCTGGGAGAGCTCTCTGCCATGGGTGCAACGCTAGGCTTAAGGCTGACGGACTACTCACCTATGTGTGTAATAAGTGCCAGTAAGTATTGTTGTTTAAATAATTTATACCTTTGCAAAGTATTCATTATACTCAAACTAACTCAATAGTTTTTCCTGTTATGTTAAAGAAGGTGATTCAGTTCACATCAATGGAATCTATTGAGTGATAGGAATGTATGTTTAACAGGTCTTCAATAGAACATAATAAACATATTACAGTTTTAATATTAGGATCTTATTTATTCACTTATAAATTGTTTGTCAAAATCAATGCATAATAAGCATGTGGTTATATAATATAAAGGAGTTAATTTATCACTAAAAATGAATTATCAATGAAACTTGAATATCAATAAACTGGTTTACGTAAAAACTAGTCTATGTTGTTGAAAATTAAATACTAATTAATTCTATCCATAGAATGCATAATTTTTTAATATTAGCATCGAAATTACGACCTCAGCTCTTAAATAGGTAAGGAAGGTGTCTAACTAGTAGGAAGGAAGTAAAAACGACAGCTAGTTAGCAGTTATTTTATGTCCCAAACTAGCACTAAACTATTGAGTAACATTTCTATTAATTATCAACCACTATTTGTATTATTTCCAGTGGCAACATTGATGGTGAGCCTTTGCGCTTCCGTGGTGAAGTGTACCATGGGTATCACTTCAATTGCACCACTTGCGGTGTGGAGCTTGATCACACTGCGAGGGAAGTGAAGCATAGGACTGGATATGCGGCTAATGATGTTGTGAGTTATTGTTCTTTGATTCAGTGTAAATTTAAATTTTACTAAAAGGTGCAATGTTCTAGAGAGAGTTTAAAAATAACGTTATTTATGCTAACCAAAATTGATAGAATTAGGAAGAAATTGAATCTGTCAAAGTTAAGTACACACACCTTTAAGTATAGATCAAAAAAATAAAAAAAAATTAAACAGAATAAATTTTCGCAATTGGTAATTATGTAGTATGTAATTAAATAATGATAAAAATACAATAATATCAACACTCTCTTAATTTGACTAGTATTTAAATGTTATCAAAATGCTTGTATAAATACAAATATTACAATGTTAAAATATCCTTACAACGCGTTTTTTACCAACATAATCTTATATTTATTCCACCATTTATTTCTAGAACAACCTGTTCTGTCTGCGCTGCCATGACAAGATGGGCATCCCAATCTGCGGTGCCTGCAGGCGTCCCATTGAGGAGCGAATCGTCACTGCGCTCGGCAAGCACTGGCATGTTGAAGTAAGTTTAATCTTTGTTTACTGTACAGAAATATTACCTATTACTCAACTTTACCACAGACCAGACACGTGTTTTTCCAATAAATAGCATATCTTTATAAATTTTATTTGGGCCTTATAGATAATTGAAGTTGCAAATTCTTTTTTATGTTCTACATTAGAATGTAGTAAGTATTAATTTTGTTTAGTAATTCATAAAAATTTATCCTAATAGCTTCATTATTAATTCTTAAAATGCTTGCTCATTATCCAATCCGAACTTTACTAACTAAATCTTCTACCTCGAAATGTATGAACGAAAATGTATAAAAATACTTTCGTTCACAGCACTTTGTGTGTGCGAAATGCGAGAAACCGTTCCACGGACATCGCCATTACGAGAAGAAGGGACTGGCTTACTGCGAGCAGCATTACCACCAGCTGTTCGGTAACCTCTGCTATGTGTGCAACCAAGTCATCGCTGGCGATGGTAAGTAGCTTTAATATTGTTAAGATAAAAACAATAAATAAAGTTGAGGGCGGCTGGGTTGAGTTGGAGGGATGCGGGGCGCAAGGCACAGGACAGGAGCGGTTGGCGACGTCTCACGAAGGCCCTCTGTACCACTGGGGTACCATAGGATGACAAGATAAAAACAAACGCGGTCACGTCTATTAACCCTTGTGGGATAGTCAAGAGGTTCAGGTGTTCATCTGCTATTGCGAAAGTAGTAATTCTATGGACACTTAGAACCCACGTTGACCAGATAGTCAGTACTCAATGCGACAGGTGGTGAGCCATGTCGCCATTTACAAGCACTATTACCTGATCGGGGAACAGGTAGGTTTCCTCACGATATTTTCAGGGTGTTTATCCAATATTTTAATTGTTTCTTCATACTTTTAGTTCCACAACGCCTCCAACGACATGTTGAGAAAATATCAGCTAGTAAGCATTCTATTTACATACGTCATAAATTAGTAAGGAACTGAAACAATTGCTTTTTCTTTCAGTATTTACCGCCCTGAACAAAGCGTGGTGCGTCCACCATTTCGCGTGTTCCGTATGCGATGGAGCTTTGAGTACAAGGTCTAAGTTCTACGAATACGACGAGAGGCCAGCGTGCAAACGTTGCTACGAGAAATTCCCAACTGAGTTGCGACGCCGCCTTCGCCGTGCCCATGACTATACTATCAGACGCTGATTGTGACAGAAATCATATATATTCAAACTAAAATTGCTAATCAAGTGGTTCGAAGGAATTTTGTGGAAATACGATGTACGAAAATAATGGGTTTTAATGTGGTTGATGATTGTAAAATTTGTTTTCGTTGTACGCTAGTGACATCTATAGTTGCGGAAAGGAAATTTGTGTTTTTTGATTGGGATGATTTCTTTCGAATCACGTAAATATTATATGAGACTAATATAGTATGTAAGCTTAATAGTTCTGAATAGAAGCAGAGTTAACTTATACAAAACATAATTATATGTATGTTAATTAATATTTTTAAATGCATTTTGAGTATAATTATTATATTGTAACCGTATACAAATAACGCCTAATCAATTATAATATGTGCCTTAATTTTTTAAATAGGAAGTATTAACAAACGTATGGATTATATTATTATAACGTGTTCTTG
The DNA here is from genome assembly GCA_030578115.1 of Leucoptera coffeella. Classification (NCBI taxonomy): domain Eukaryota; kingdom Metazoa; phylum Arthropoda; class Insecta; order Lepidoptera; family Lyonetiidae; genus Leucoptera; species Leucoptera coffeella. Next base: position 180,582 of record JAMBLF010000403.1, read on the forward strand.
TTAAGCATTGAATGTGGTCAGTATTTTAATATCGTATATTTTATGGTGTCTGACTATTTATTTTCCAAGGTTTAAATTGCAAATTACATAGTATTGGAAATGGTTATATGAGCAATTATGATTTTGATTCCGAAAAGTATTTATAAATTATTCGATAGTTTTGATTTAGTGGCTTCAAGAGCGTTTTTGCCAAAGCTTTTTCAATTTGGAAAATATAATTGTTGTAGTTATTATTAGAATTATAGGTTACGTATGTATGTAGCTTAAAATCGTGCCTTATTGAATGCTTATATTTAAAATATGACTAATATATCGGTGACTTATTAAAATAGATCAGGGGTGTCCAAACTAGATGGGACCCAGGGCCAATAAAAAAGACTAAATACATTGGTGGGCCGCAAAATATTCATTCAAATGACAAAATGGTAATAAGACCAATCCAACTACTTGGATTAGTACGGGCCAAGAGCAATCCCATTCTAAAAAAAAAAAAAAAAACGTCAATAATGTATTTTAAAAAGGTTCAATGGGCCGCGGCCGCAGTAATCTAAGCCGCGGGCCGCAGTAATCAAGACCGCGGGCCGCATGCGGCCCGCGGGCAGTGGTTTGGACAGCCCTGAAATAGATGTTTCTTAATAAAGTATTCTAATTACTATTTTGTTGTTTTATTTTCTCATGCATAACTCATTATTCTTTCTTCGGCGTAGCTCAGTTAGGGGCGTGACTCTGTATCAGTGGATACAGGGTTCAAACCCCGGAGCCTGATGAATGTAAAGTTTTCTAATTTTGTATCCACATATTTGCAATAAATTTGCAAAATGTACCTATATACAATGAGGGCAAACATCGTGAGGACATTTAGCTATTCCTCAATGCAGGTAAGAGTTAGGGCTTTTAAAGAGGGACATGGTTTACCATCTGTTACATGTTTTTATTAATTACGAGTATGAAAACTCGATTTTGGCAGAATTGTCGCTACCCAAACTGACAGATCCATAAAAACAATGTCGACCGTGGTTTGTCTCTCAAAGCAATTAGTATTTAACGAAATACTCCATAAAATCGAACTACGCAGATACAAATTGCGGTCTCAAAATATTTTTGAAACGTTATTGATTGTGTATGCAGTACCCCTGCACGAAATTATGAATGTAGATAAATTAGAAATACAGTACATGAACATACATTCACGTCCTTCAACCCCTTTCGAGGATGGACAGAACCTTGGAGATAATTTTTTTTCACTTATTGCCATGTATAATGGGGTTTTGATGTCATGGAATATTAGTGTAAGGTTGCTAGCCTATCACCCAATAGATTCTATAAATACATACAAAATTAGCGCCAGCAATACATGCATTATTTTGTACAAATTGACAGGTTGAAATAGAGAGGTAAATGAAAACCATGTACAATGGAAACTATATCGTCTTTATTGTGAAATAGAATAAACATAAAAGTTACAAAGATACATAACGAAACTTAATTATAATTAGACAGCATAACAACTAAGTCATAAGATATGACATTTTCTGTTTATAATCTATAAATTAACGTCTGAATATAATAAAGGAATGGATAAAGGGCACAACTTAGTTATAATTAAGGGAATGTGACGAAAGCCGTATATTTAAGCCAAAGAAAGAACATTTGAAGACTTAAACAACGTCATCAATGGGATATGTTTTAATACAAAAATATATTCATTCGTAACATACGTATTTACATTAACACAATACGTTTATAACTAGTATCAACTTCTTTAAGAGGACTACTAGCGAATCATATATCTAATTGTAGGTTTTTATAACTTATAAGGTTTTATACTTTCTAAACACTACTTTTTATATTTGTTCACAAATAGTTTTTCAATCAATCGGTTTTCAACAATACAATGCCTTATCGATTTAACCTAAAAGTAACTTAACATAAAACGAAAAATAATAAATTTGGTACCATTAACAAGACAACAAACAAGAGATTCAGTCACTACAATCCGAATCCTCTTTCGGGGCATACTTAGGAACCACACTCTTCGACCCATCCACATAACAAGCCATCTCAAATTCCACTAAATGATCGCTCAGCCACAACGAGTTATACTTCAAATCAATCGGGATAGTATCACATTCCATTTCCCCTAGCACTTTAACGAAACACTGTTTTTCCACTATTTGCTTATGTATGTAATCTAACACATTCACGTCCCAACTATCGCCGATTGGTTTGATCCTTTTCAGTACGCATTTGTGAGCCTGTGTCGGTATTTGGTAGAGAGCTATCGTTTTGCGCATGTCACTGAAGGAGCAATATTCTTCGTTGCCATAATCTATGTACTTGATACGGCATCGTTTTTCCTCGGGTTGCACTTCTACGACAGTGCCTCTATAAAAGCGTTTGTCTAGGCAAAAGTGAGCAACACAAGGCTGACCGACGCTCCACTTTTTGCTCAGCGTCTTCCGGTCGGCTTTCTTGAAGCGCACGTTCAGTGCATTCGTAATCATATCCAGAGTCTCAATCTGGCTGACTTCGTGGAAATATATTATGCCGTTGTTGTCCACGAATCTGTAAGAAAGAAAACGGATATTTAATATTTACTGAGTATACATTCCTGGAAAGAAGAGAACTGAATTTAGTTGATTCGGTACAAATTTTGCTTCGATAAGTGCCAAATTTTAAAACCTCGCGCCAGATTATTCATTATTTCTATTATCAAATTATGGTGTTAATTTATCCCGAATAGGAGGACACAAAATTTGGACTATTGACCTCTTATAATGTGGTATATTGTATTCAAATACCCGAACAGCATGCATATTACGTGAAGTGCATATTTATTATTTTATTTTATACTAGTGATCCGCTACGGCTTCGCAAGGGTGTAAAATAAATAGCCTACTCCACTATTTAATGAATGTAATTATACATATAAACCTTCCTCTTGAATCACTCTATCTATTAAAAAAACCGCATCAAAATCCGTTGCGTAGTTTCAAAGATTTAAACATACAAAGGGACATAGGGACAAAGAAAGCGACTTTGTTTTATACTATGTAGTGATTGCTTAGTAAGTATACATACGTGGGAACCGCAGTGAATTCTTTCGCAGCTATGGGCTCGGGTGGCAGCCAGTCGTTGACGATCACCGTGTCGGAATCCTTTTGAGATTCAGTGCCATCTGGTGTTTCATAATCGCAGTCTTTCAGTGACGCCGAGTCCTCTGAATAGGCTTGCTCCGACTGCTCTTGTCTGCGGAACGTAAGTATGATATTAATATAAAATTTTACTCTCTCTATATGAACTATAACTCTACAAAGTATGTTACAGTAAAATTTTGTAGTTTAATACGACCTCCGTGGCGGGATTGGTTAATCACCTAAACGCTTAAACGTGAGGTCCCAGGATCGATTCCCGGTGGAGGCAGAGTTGAGAACTAAGCATTTTTCTGCTTTCCAGGCTGGACGTTGATCATATATGCTATATATGTATTTATCAATATAAAATAAATATTTCTTAAATATACGTTGACTAGTACCCTTAACACAAGTCTTAAATGTACTTAGCAAGGGGCTAGTTCAATTGGGGTAATAGTGTCTCCATTATTATTATAATACAACTGTGTTATTAAATTGAAACATGACCACTATATTTTAAATCTATTGTTATTTCTAAGTTGTTAAGGGTATTGTATTCCAAAAATAAATTCACGAACTGTCAAAAATCCGACATTTCTAGCGCAGCAGCGCTGAGTACATTGCGCGTTAGTGCTGTTTTTAGCGGTTGGACAGAATATAAAATATAAAAAGGCGCGAATTTCAAAACATCGCGAAACGTTTATGGGAGTTTTATATTAATAATATTATTGATTTTTAAACTCAATAGTGTGCCGATTGCAAGACAATTTTTTAATTGCTAAATAAAACGTACATTATCTATCTATCTAACATAAAATAAACATTGTGATGATTTTTCGACAATCCAGACCGACTTCTTAGCAGATATTCTCTGTCGAACGTGACAGATAGTTTTGATCATGACGACTCGCCGCCGCGGCGTGTAAATTGCAGATAGTTATATCAATAAATACGTATCGTTTCCATATGATGTAACGTATAAACTGATATTCTCACCCAAATCCAGATGGTAATCAATCCAACACTAAATAAATTCAAGTTTTCCAGTGTTTGTAATGATGCTAGGACAGATTACATTATGTATGTATGTAGGTATGCAACTACCTAACCACTCATTTACTGACTCCGAAAGGTTAACGAATTTGTAAAACTATGTTTTTAGATTATAATGCTTTTGAAATAAAATATGTTCTTCAACGAAAGATCGGCTGTAGTCATTTTTCATATGCGTAAGTATTATGATTACCTAGGTTAATTCAGTTCATTCACGGTAAAATTATATAAGTACCTATTCTACAATACTTTTTACCATATTGTAGATATAGTAGTCATACAATTTATTAGTTACATTTACCCACACTACACATATTAAAATAAAATTGAGCTCATGAATTTAAGTGTAAACTCGTTACAATGCATAAAACCTAATTTTATTTTGCCCTAATACTGCTTGATTTACAAACGGAATATGTACTAGGATCACAGACTTTTATAGGCGGGCAGTCGTACGAAAAATGTAAATGTCTCGATTTTCATACAGATATCTTTTGATCCTGATAAACTACTATTATACTGTCAATTATTTGTTTTTGTGTTATGTAATGTCAATAATGTTTTTGCTGAAATATTTTATGTTGTGATCGTAAAATAGGATTTTACGGTTGTGATTTATACACCGGTTCTCGTTCTATCACCGAAGTTAAGCAACGCAGGCGTGGAAAGTAATTGGATGGGTGACCATTTAAATTGTTCACGTGCTGTTGTTTTAGTGAGGGAACCTGGTTTGGTTATGTAAGGACTTAGTTAATCACCTATTACATTGGCTATTGATAATCAGGTAACGATTGGGTTTCGATTGACAAAAAAATGCAAAAAAACTTAGTTGCCACTCAACATCTGACTACCCCGAAAGGGATGTGGGATGTGACGTAGCCATATCAATCGGGGTCGGCGGCAGCGACGTAATGTGAGCACAGTATTTTGTACCTATTCAGGATTATAAAACTATAAACACTGCGTACTCGTAGATAGTTTTCAGATACTTTAGTAACTACGATTTAATTATATGCATTGAAATTGTCTTGTTGCTTGTTGTTTTGTCACGATGATGTGTCTTCTCGGCATACTCAAAACACATACACCTGACCTCACAAAGCGTACCTACCTATTTTATTATTTGTTAATTTGATATAGTAACAGTCTGGCGTATTTAAAATGAAAGTAGTAAGATGATTATTAGCTCTCGGAATCTGTAACTGTCAGCTATTCTTTTACGTTTAAATATGGTTTAGACCACGAACCTTTGTAATTGCTCTTTGGTATAGAAACTAGCACCAGATGTAAGTACCTCTGCGTCCAAATGCTGGAATGAAATACCTCCACCTATTCGCGAGGTTGCTTCTAGGGGAGCTTTCTACCTTAGGTATAAGGCTTGTCTTCTCGAACAACAAAAATAGTTATATATTTTTCTTTCTATATATGAGTTTGAATAAATGTGTATGTGTATGAAATATATTAATGTATGTTTATACGATGTTACTACTGTTTATAATGTATATATAATATGTATGACTGTGTATGTGTGTGCCTATATCTATCTACATGTCTATAATATATATATATGTTCTTGTTTATGTTGCCCGAAGTATGATTATGAATTATAGTGTATTAATTTTATTATATACATACATACGCTTCACGATTTGTGTATACACACTCCTTTTTTTATTATGGCGGGGTAGTCTGAGGCTTGAATGCACATCTCCGAAATTTCGAAGGCATGTTATGTATGGGTCATTCGAAGCACGTGTCTCACTAGATAGACAACACCCAACGTGATAGGTAGTGAACCGTATCGCCGTATATAGGCATTGACTATTACCTATCCTGAGGGATAGGCAGGTTTCCTCACGATGTTTTTCCTGACCGTTAGCGACTGTAAATTATATACGTAAATTAAAAACAAATATTTAAATTTCATTCATTGGTACATGCTAGAGTCGGGATTCGAACCTAGGACCTTTCTCATACGAAGTCCGAGTTCTTAGCCACTGGGCTACAGCCGAACTCGTATTATATTTGTATATTATAAATTAGTTATTTTGAGTATATTTGTTATTTATTATATTATGCAGCTTGTGACGGTTTCCGAATTGGGTGCTGCCGTAGGACCAGTGATTGCAGCCTAGCTGCATCGTATACTGAGGCAGCACCTTTTCACTGCATCAATGGTTTTTTACATACCTATATTTTTTCCATGTTTGTGTTTTGTTAATGTAGTGAATAAAGTTTCTTTCTTTTTTTCTCTGTAGGTGTTAAAATTTGCAAACACACCGGTATTGATATACAATTTACTACTTACATAAGCTCCTGAAATAAGTATACTATAAATTTAGTTATAGTCTATAATGTATGTAAGTAATGGTTACTGCACTAAAATATTGTTTGTAATAATAGGTACCTATTATTTAATTTTATAAATGCTCATATTAAGGTCACATTACACTTTGATTAGTGACTAGGTATGGACATCTACTGATTAGTATAAGTTATTTCATGTGTATGGAAATGAGTTCTATTTTTAGCGAGTAACCTTGTCCAGCGTTCCGTCACTGCCCCCTCACTCATCTAAAATAAGTTAAAATCAACGCTAATATAAGTCAATATCAAATCAGAATCATGAATTAGATTTAAATTTAATTAATAATAATTTAGATTTAATACTGGCCTTACAGAAAAAAATAAGATGACAAATTATCTGCGCATATCGTTACAACTTGGTTACAACAGCACGATGTCCAGGCTTTAGACTGGCCTGCGCAATCTCCAGACTTAAATCCTATTGAGCATGCCTGGGATATGCTTCAGAGAAGAGCTCTAAGAAATTTCCCAGAAGATATTGTCAGTGAAAACCATCTTTTCTTGCATCTTAGCAGGACTTGGGACAATATTCCACAACGGGATATTGACACCCTTGTTTTAAGCATGCCGAACCCCTGCAGATGTGTCAGGAATGTCTTAGGAAGATCCACACATTATTGATTTTCAGTGGAACACCATTTTAGTAAAAAAAAGTAGTTTGAAGTTTTATCAGAGGTTTTTCTCTTGTTCTAGATTTTTTTAAATTACAACTTTCACTAAAATATTTTCATTTAATCAGATAGGCTAATAATCAAGGTTTAATTTAATATACAGGCACAGATGATATAATACTACAGATACAGGTGTCTTAACTAAAAGGTAGTATAATTTTAGTTATTTAGGTTTGAATTAAATATCCCTAGACCATGTTGATGTGTGTATGTTCTTACAGATACCTACCACCTTATTCCAAAACAAAGTCACAACAAAACAAAATGTTTTGTTATAGAAACAAGTCCGTGTAAAACAATTGCAGCCCTTTGTTTATCTCTGGGATTAATACTTTTGAGGTTACCTTTTTAGTAGTGGCCAAGAATGTTTTTATATCTAAAATAAGTTAAAATCAAAGTTAATATAAGTCAATATCAAATCAGTATGATGAATTAGATTTCTTGCAGATAAATTGTTGTTATTTCATTTGTAAATTCTTATGCATGAAGCATTTTTCTATAAATATCGATTCACAAAGCAATGCGGCGGGATAATAGGGGATATTTTATGTAATGTTATTTATGTTTGCGATATAAACAGGTTCCACACTACGATAGTTTCAAAAACACTGAAATAAATCACATCAAACTTGAAAAAGATAAATCACATCAAACTTGATATAACAAAATCATAACAAACTTTATTGTCATGGCGGATGCACGTTCCGTGTATCAATTGAGTTGTAAACGAAACAAACACTAATAAATTATAATCAGATTATTCAACAACTTATTATTTATTAATATATATTAAAAACATTGTAATCATAAATGTATAAAAGTAATCAATATTTAAATAATAAATCACTTGTGGTAAATAATTGTAATTTTATAGAAACAATAAGAAATAGTGTTTTGGAACGTACTGGAGTGAGTACCCTAACCCGACCTCCTGTAGAAGTCTGTGAGCCTAGTAATGCGCTTGTATTTTCGTATGGTTTTGAGCTGAAAAAGAACTTCAAATATTCGATTTATGCGTAAAGTTTGCCGAGGGAAACAATACCTACAGACTACTGAGCAAAATTTTGAGCAGCAGGATATGTATAATAATTATACATTTTTTTTGGTGCGACCTCCAATACCGCTATGAGAGCCTAGTGACCGAATTCGGATTTCGATAGCAATTTATCTCTAAAAAATTGCTCCGCGGTCTACCCTTCTTGAGAGATATGAGTCTGAGTCGTAAAAAAAACAAAATCTAACTGGCTGCCGTTCTTTCCGTATATCTGTCCGGTACCGGTATAACCTATTCTGCAGTACGCTAAAAACTCTAATTCAAGATGCCAAAGAGTATCCCAAATGTATATTTATGATTTCGAGCATCACAAATGCATACTCAAACTCTGACTACCCTGAATTCGGTCACGGTCATTATGCATAATATATAATTATGTATATGAGTGTGTATACATACATACATATATATATATATATATATATACACCATAAACAACCTATCCTGGGGTTCACTAATTGTTGCCTACCTACTGGGAAGAAAGCTGAAGTGATGTCAGTAGGTATCATGTATGTATATTCTGAACTTCTTATCATAATATCCGAAACATCAAGCGGTAAATCAAAATTATGTACATTAATTATCATGATTTTTTTCATATCATGTCTGACATACCTGTCATAGGCATAAATGACGCAAGAATAAATTTATATCAAATATGGCGTCGCATCAAGTAAAATACTTCTTAAAATATACATGTAGAATAAATCAACTTTAGCAGTTACCTTCGAAAGAAAAAAATCGCTAGTAATATAATAAGCAATAACCTCAAACATCAAAGTGATTACACATTGTTTTCCAAATTTCACTTATTGAACTAATAAATAACTGATCTCGTGTGATAATCTAGCGGTTTAGCTGTGATCGCCAACAAAATGGACGTGCTCCCCACGCTGGCATTCGCCAAATTCTGAACGCGATCTATTGAAACTAGCGACTCGCGGCGGACGCGTAAGCTGTCCATATAAATATGTATGAAACAGATGGCGGCCCAAAATTGGGCGTTTTATACTTACGAAAACTGCAGTATTATGAATAAAACAGGACCTAATATGTTTTTAGTCAAATTATTTAGTATTTAGAGAACCCATTATTGTATATTTTGATTTCAGATCTTACTCCGTGACGAAATAAACGAAAAAATACAAAACCCTGTTTGCGCCATTTTTCTGATTTTTTATCAACTTTATGCGTTCATATTTACGTATTTATTGATATTTAACTCTTGAAACTACTTCAGTCATCAATTTCAGTCTTTCATTATGCTACCTTGAAAGTATGATAGGTGTCAGTAAGTTCTAAATAGGTTTAAACTGAAAAATGAAAACACTCGTTTCGCTCATTTCCGCGAACAATACCCTTAATTGCAAGAATGTTAATTCATAATGGCTTTATGAACAATCTACAAATATCAAATATAGGTTGGCATCATATCGTACCAATTCAAACTCTAGCGCACACAAACGTCTAAAAAACATATTAATGCTTAAACTGACTGACGAAATTAATTTCAAAAAAGGTTATTGCAGGACGTAAGTATATGTATCTTATTTTTGCTAGTTTGTTAAAAAATATAGATACGTACATAGACGAGGTATCTTCTTGTTTCTGTTCAGGCATTTGCAGCCACTCGTCCAATGAGCCAGTCATGTTCATGATCGACATTATGTCTAGAGGCAGCTCCGCGTCAGCTCCAGAACTTGACTGAAACATAAAACATGGATTATTGCATTTATTTGCATATACGAACATTAATTGTAACATATAAATATGTATTGTATTATTAAATATTAAATGGTACTTTCCGTAGACTGATAACTAGCAGCTGTTTTGTCAGCTTCCCATAGGAATCGAATAAATGGAATCAATAGAGCGATGTAAAAAAAAACCTGTTTATATCGTTTCATATTAATATTATCACGTCCCTAAAACTTGTACTCAAAAGGACCCGAGCTATAACTTAATACATACATACCTGTGACTTATCCGGTATACCCAGACCTTGTTCTACTATCTTCTTGTTAAGGCACCGCCACTCCGCTGTATTAGGATCTAACGCACCCCCTTGTATAACATGGTACACCCACAGTTCAACCGGGAGACTTTTGTCCTTTATCTCTCCGTTTTTAGTTATAAAGTACCTCGTATACGCATCTATAAGCTCTTTCAAATACTCTTTAGTGATCGAGGGCCATTCATCACCGGAAGCCGGTAGGATCCCACTCAAATGGCATTTTATAGCCGCGTCACCGATTTTAGAGAATTCGCTACCAAGTTCCTTCAAACTGTCTAGGGGTACTGTTTCCGTTGACGCGAAATCTGAGAAGAAAACTTTCGCCTTATCCTCTTTGATATCCACAATGACAGCTCGTCGCCAAGTCTTAGATTCCTGACACATAGTGCAACATCTATCTCCTACGGCCCACGCGTCCTTAGCTTGTATTTCTATTGACGCGTAATAGTCCTGTATAGCGTTGTATAGAGCCATGTATGGTTCCGATTGGTCTACTAAAGATACGTAGAAGCATGACGGTGATTGGTATGAAAGTATTTTCACTTCTAACTTAATAGGGCCTTTGTCAACTGCCTCCAAGTCTTCAGTTGGTTCTGATTCGGTATTTTCTTTGGGTCGTCGCAGTATTTGGAGCTTTTTCTGTTGCGGGTGCATCTTGTTGGGTTTCGGCTTGTCTAGGGGCGTTTTTTGGGTGTGCACTTGTTCCTCGGTGTCTCGGTTGAATTTGTACATCCTGTAAGTAATAAAACTGACTTTGTTGAGACTGTAAATTTAGTGTATTGATAAAAGCGTTCTGGTATGTCTAGATTGATTTCTCTGGTAGTTGGAAAGATATTTAATAAGTTATTCGAATAATTCCTATAATTTTCGCAATATAATAGCAAAACTAACTAAAACATTTGGTATTAATAACAACGTAATAATGAGTTTACGAACTAAAAATCGACTTTGTATTATATAACAACTAGCGACCCGCTCCGGCTTCGCACTTCTGGCAATGTAATTATTATTCATATAAACCTTCCTCTTGAATCATTCTATCTATTAAAAAAAACCGTATCAAAATCCGTTGCGTAGTTTCAAAGATTTTAGCATACAAAGGGACAAAGAAAGCGACTTTGTTATATACTATGTAGTGATAGTGATATATTACATTTCAGTCAACTCCAACTTACCCCATAGTGATGGCCAGCTTATGCCTTATAAGTTCCGTGTTCAAGCAAATCACATTTTCCGTATCATTGTGGTCGTAGACCGTAACCCCGATGGAACAGCGGTTCCTATCGATTTCCTCCACATGCATTTCTAAGTATTTGTCCATGAACCTCTCAAGTACTGCCACTGAGCCTTTATGCCATTTGCGGTTCACTGGGATTATGCCGCTTAGGTGGCACGGGGTTGCCTAAAAAACAAAGTAAATATTTAAATAATACATTACATACTTTCCTATCGGTGTAGAAGAAGTCACAACTATACTATCTTAGAGGTGATGATGTTGATATTAATATAGACAGAACATGGTACAAGATTGCAAACTTATTCTACTGCCGAGTAGATTCAATTGAACTCTAGCCTCACCTCCAACTATAACATACTAACTTGAGTACCATCTAGCATCGGGCTTTCGTGGTTTTAGCATATTAAAGGAGAATGGTAGTGTTGCATGATTTACAAAGAGGTCTCAGTTGTTACTTTATATTTCTTACCAAAGTAGCGCACGAAGCAAACTGCGGATGTAGATATCTGAGCGCCGTATAGTACACGAGCAGGGTGAGTCCACTGTCCACTAGCTGCACTTGCACCCTCCTGCCGCCAGGGGTCGCTGTCACCTCGCAGCGACGCCAGCCGCCGTGAGAGCCCTCTGCCGGGTCCACGTGCACGGCGCATTTCATACCTGTGGTAGATAATAGAAATTACATTATAACTGAAAAATAAACATAACATGATAGACCTGAAACTTGGAGTAAGCTAAAACAGTTACTATAATTTAAATTATAAATTTATTGATAATAACAGTAATATAACATACAGGACAAAGACATCATGAAAATTTTCCCTTACGTTAATCGAAAGTTTGTATGTCCATAATAGGAACACTGTTAACCAGATAGCTTCTAATGAGACAAGTGGTAAGTCATGACGCCATTACATACTCGTAAGTACATATTATACTACAGTTATTTTTAAACACTTGCGATTTGTATTCATTTTTTTTCAATATGAGACCGGGTCGTATCACCATAATTAATTAAAAAAATAATAAAGATAAAGTAGGTGAGTCTTCCCGCGACCACAGCTAATGTAACTGGGTGGGTCGAAACGTCGGGATAAAGGTTATTTAATTAATCGTGATAGGACCCGGTGTCATATAGTAAATAAAATATTATACTATTTTTTGATAATGGCTAAACTACGAGTATTCATAAACTCATTTTGTATATACCTAGCTAAATTTGTTTCAAAAAAGTCAAATTCATCCGTATACTTTATATACACTATGGCAAATAGTTATATTAATTATGGAGGTGCTTTATGATACAAGAAATATACACAACTCACCCACTTCCGGGCAGTATATGGTGCCTGCTGCAATACTGAGGCTGTATTCAGCGTCCATTGAGTCGCACATCTCGTCAAATATTTTTTGGAAGTGTGACTGAAAAATAAGGTTATATTAAAGTGAATAATTTAACTGAAGTAGTAATAAAGTATTTATTATGAACAATAATAGTAAGTCCCATGGCTATTTTTCATCGACTTCTAGTGAACATTTACTGTATTAAGAATCTTTGTCATATAATTTTAGTTACCTAATTCTTTTCCGATTCATTACATACTTTCATCAATTTGTTTTGGTTTATAAGACTTTAACACCCGGTTTCTGGAACGCTATTCAAATCTCTTGTCAGCTAGCAATTGATTATTAATTAACAAATTGTTGACAATTGGCGAGTTTCTCGAAGCGTTTTCATTCTCTTGTCAGCTAATTAGAGCTTAGAGATCCCGCCACATAAGGTGGCAGTTGGAGGCGTCGCCACAGTCGCGTAATTCAGTGTTACCAGTAAACACGCCAAAACTAGCACTCACTGTGCCATACGGCTCGATACATTATAGGTTTCATTTGTAACGGTCTAAAAATATTTTGACTTTTGACTTTGATATATTAATTTGTTTTATTTGAGTTTATAGCTCTGCAACCAAAGACCGTTACAATGAAACCTATAATGTATCGAGCCGTATGGCACAGTGATTGCTAGTTTTGGCGTGTTTACTGGCAACAGTGAATTATGCAACTGCGGCGACGCCTCCATCTGCCATAATATATTCAAAATTATAAATATCACAAGCTCTCTTTGAAAGTTATCTTATGATCTAAGTATAAATTAAAAAAACTATTTCAAACATGGCACTGAGCATTGTCTTTACATATTTTTTACCGAGGTTAGATCAGCGGAGACCCTAGCTTGGAGAAGAACTAACAAGAAACTCCGGAAATCAATTTATTATAATCACCCTTAACAAACATAAAAATTACAAAGAGTGGGCAAAAAACACAACGCTGGTAATACTAAATTTACCTTTCATACAAAATAAACCGCAATGGCGGAAACGTCAAATTTAGTTCCAAGTTTGGCTACTGCCAGCTTATGTGGCGGGATCTCTAGCAATAGTTTGAATAGCGGATTGAGCGAAATTGATGAAAAACTTCACTCACTCGATCAATTCTGACATCTAGACGTAAGTCTAATGTCACTTTTTGACAAAAAAAAATGTTTGTTATTATTCAAACAGCCGGTTTCTGGAACGCTATTCATTTTTGACAAGAGTTTGAATAGTGTTTAGTGTTAATAGTGAATAGTATGTAACAATATGAAGAAAGCAACTAGGCAGGAGCTCTCCAATGCTAATGTAATCATACTTCATTCATCAATCATTCATACTTTTTGGCAGTGCCCTGATTTGTCCATGTTAACAGTAGCTAACATTAAAACAGCAATATGTATCAAATTATTGTAGCCATTTTTTCTGTGATATACAGAATTACTGGCTTGGAAACCCTATAGCGGGCTTTAAATTCGTCATCGTCCAAGGTCTCGATATGGTTCATTTTTCGACGATACCTTCGCATTCTTCTGGGTACTTGTACCTCTTCATCACTTGATGAAAAAGTAACGTCAGACACGCTCACATCGGACACACTCACATCAGACATGGTTTTAATAATATAAGGTCCAAAAACGTGGAAATAAAGCAACAATAAGCACTTGAATATCAGTTAATTACTCAAGATTCGATGATTATTTATTTTCTTGTCAACAAATTGTTAACAAATTGTTGACAAGAGATTTCGTTTCGAGAAACCCAAACGGGCTACAAAAGTGCTTTTTGACAAGCCATTATGTGACAAGAGTTTAATTATTGTTCGAACAACTCAACAATATTTAAGCACTTGCTAAACACTATTTAAACTCTAGTCAAAAATGAATAGCGTTCCAGAAACCGGCTGTAAGATTAGCAAATAAAGGAAACTAAGTACTAAAAATAAGAATACGAACCTTCCTGACGAAAAACTTGTCCGGGTTGACAATATGCGTGATCAACACATCAACCACGTCCTTTGGCTTGAAGAAGTGCCAGTTGGATGGAATGTTCACTGGCTCTATTGTCGTCATTATTTTTGGATACTGTAACAAGACATTAATATTGTTAATTGTCGCCTTATTTGCGTGTATATTATTTGCAAATTACCGACGCTTCATAGGTAATTTAATTCAACACCGTTAATCGGTTTGTGCTATAAAGAGTTATTCAGTAATCTTACAGTAACAGTGTCCAGATGTCTCATATCGCTTATCACAGCACCACAATAATAAAAAAATTGCATTCCTATCACTTTGGATTACAATGGCGACAAATTGGTAGACCATCACGCGTTGTATCTGTTTACTAGTAAACTTTTAGTGGTCAAAGATTTTTATGGATACACTTCTGACTAATTGTCTGAATACCGTATTTAATATAAGATTTACTTACATTCACGTCCTTTAATCTCTGTCGGGGTGTACAGAACCTCGAACATATCTCTTTCTATCTATTTCCTAGGCAATTTTTTAGCATTTATTTATATAAAAAGGTATAAAAATATATTTAAAAAAATACTCACACGTAATTTAACATCAATAATCTTCGCTCTCTCGTGGAACAAGAATGCATATGCCAAATTGACTTGATTTTCAAACGTAATCACATCGCATACAAATTTCTGAGTCAGCTCGGCGGTCGTTACTTCGCGAATGTGAATCACCACTTGACGACTGTAAGCAATAATAAATAATATAGGTGGTCATAGAGTGCATACAAAACTAGAATTGTTGAAAAACAAAGCAACTTCTAATGGGTGTGAGTGAAGCAAGAGAGATATGTCATGATAGTTAAAGATTGCGTTCAATAGTCCTGTTAGGTAAGTAGAAGTGTTAATATATGTATGTATACCAATTTTCGCATATTTATAACAGACTACTACTTTGGAATTGTACATAACTATTAGGTTAAAATGATGAAAGATCATAATCACAAGTATGTTTACAAATAGTAAATTTAAGTCAAAACAGAAATTTAAGTCAAACAAACAACTTATTTTTTCCAACACAGATGTACGATTTACTGTTATGTATTACTTAAAAAACAAACATCGATTTAAAATTTTAAAGACTGCTTTTATTCCCATTATATCAAGAATATATAATGCCTCTATCTTACCAGCGGACACAGGTACGTGCGTCTAGATTAGGTTTCATTTGTAAATATCATATTATATAGCGAATTGCATTAATATACAGAATAATAACTATCAGATATTGTATTGGGGTTACTTTTAGGGATATCAAATTCAAAATATGAATAAAAAAAGCAACATACTTGTCAATAATCTTTTG
Organism: Leucoptera coffeella; assembly: GCA_030578115.1. Taxonomy (NCBI): domain Eukaryota; kingdom Metazoa; phylum Arthropoda; class Insecta; order Lepidoptera; family Lyonetiidae; genus Leucoptera; species Leucoptera coffeella. The sequence goes on from JAMBLF010000403.1 coordinate 196,811, forward strand.
CATGAGAACCGCATCTTCTGAAGACCAGACCCCAGATTTAGGTTCACAGTTCGCCAGGGCACAATGAATAGCCAGCGCCGGAGGGGTATGAAGCCACGCGGCCGGCAATAGTCGTAATCTGAAAAGGAAAATGACTATTAGCTTTTTATATTAATGCGGGAGTTGTAAAGATTTTATTTTCATTTTATGTAGTACACCAACAAAACAAATTAATATAATATAAAACTAACAAGAATATATTTTTATACGTAACACATTGTCGGCAGATTTTTATGTTCAATTATTTCCTATTCAAATTATACTCAACACCATAATATTTCACTTTTTTATATTGGATAGTATTGTATTAAGTGTTACATTAGGCTTTAATGTAGAAATGACAAAAACACATTTTAGGTGGTTCTAAACTTATTTTTAAATAGGTTCGTTTACTAAGCTTGCACTTCTAATACTGACACAACAAGAACTTGATATAATGTGAATGAATCATGAAGTCAGCAAAAATACCTAGGTAGCTTATTCATCCATAAAATGCATTGTACGGGGTTTTCAAACATGTAAACACATACATATTTAGTTATAAGATATCTATAGTACCAGAAAGGTACTTTCCTTTGCCCTTGTTCATCCTTCAATCCCTTTCGGAGTGGACAGAACTTTGCAAACATGAAATCATCTGCTTCGTCACTTTAAAGCATACATATTGGGGTTGTGATTTCATCTTTATTTATTAACATCACACAAAAGGAATTTTATTATACTATGTTATTTCACTTACTTTTCCAGTGTAACCACTTCCGTGTTACCAAAGTCGAAACAGAACACCGTTATAAGAGGCTTGCTCATGTTGGATATGTCTATGTCGAGGACGGAACAACGCAGCCACTCCTTGTCCACATTGTTCATCACTAAGTACAATTTACCTGCAAGGAACACATTACATTCACACACAATCACGTGCCTTAATTCCTTTCAGGGTGTTTATAATCTCAAGACACGATAATTCCTCGGTCATTTATTAGCATGAATATTTATTGGATGGGGTAGCGATGTTATTTTGAACATTGGTTAGAGGTTGATAGACCATCGCTCAATAGATTCCATTGACCCCTAGTTACTTAGTCGCCTCCTACGATATGCTAGGAAGAACGGCAGCTAGGTTGCATTCTTTTGCGTCCCAGACTAGCACGGGATGGGTAGCTAAGGGAAAACATCGTTAGGAAACCTGCTTACCCCTCGGAATAGGTAATAGCCAGTGTCTGTATACGGCAATACGGTTCCCTATAACGTCGGGTGCAGTCTTTCTAGTGAAAAGTGGGGTTTGAGTGGCTCATACCTAACATACCGTCGAAATTCGGAGATGGGCACTCAAGCCTCTGACCCGTCACAATAACAAACGGAGTGTGTTTGCACAAGTCGTCAAGCGTATGTTATGTAACGTAAAACTATTGATGATAATCATATACTTGCATCTCTGACTACCCTAACCATGCATAATGGTCATGAACTGAATCACTGCATAGTATAAAACAAAATCGCTTTCTATGTCCCTTTGCATGCTTAAATCTTAGAAACTACGCAACGGATTTTGATGCGGTTTTTTTTAATAGATAGTGATTCAAGAGGAAGATTTATATGTATTATAACATCCATTAAATAGTGGAGTAGGCTATATATTTTATACCCGTGCGAAGCCGGAGCGGATCGCTAGTGTTAGTGTAAAATATTGACAATAATCATGCAGTTAAATTTCTAACTACCCTAATAAGGCATAGATTTATAGTGGTTGTAATCACTTACCAGGGGCAACACTTTGCAGAGAAGGCTTGGGGTATGTGGATGCATTACGGAACTCTCGCAATACATCTTTGACGCTCTTCTGTAAGCTCGAGCGCTGTACGTAGAAACTACTTGGGTCGACTATATGGGACACGTAGACTAGCTCGCGTGTACCTGTGAATGTATGCTATAGTTTAAAATAGTGTTCATGAATGGATAATGAATTTAGAAAGGTTTAATTTAAATTGGAAATAATTAATAATCTAAGGGACGAGTAGGTACGCAAACGTAGAATCAGAACGTTAAGTACTGTTTTTTGGTTGGAATTGGAATCTTAAGTAATCAATAGACAAAACAATAAACATTTATTTTAAACATTAAGCATGACACCAAACTTTAGATTGTACGAAAATCATGGTTTTTAAAAAAAATATTGCATCTAAACATATTATCTAAAAAAATCTAAACATAGCATCTAAACTAAACATCTAAAGTAACTTACCTTCTACTAAAGGTTTTAGCTGTTTATCAGTTATGCGCGAAGTTGGTTGAACGACAGCAGTCTGGTACAAATCAGCTAGAAACAAAAAATACTCATTCATATTGTACAAAAAAATTAAAGGCCTATATAACTTTTTAGCGTACAACCTTTGATTGTCTTTTACATAGTTAAAAAATTAGCTGGGGTTTCTGCAGCACTCCTATATTAAAGTATATGTAAAAAAGCAAGAAATAGGGATGGTTATATGAACAATTTCCGACGTCAAGACGTGGTATTTCAATATTGTATACCGTATGCCGTTCTTATACCCGTTCTTTGTATCTTTAATAATATCGAAAGACTGATTGGGTCCCTAATAAAAATTATTTTCGTGATTGCTTTGTAAATAGTAACTAGTTATTATTTATGATTTTCCTCTTTTGTTTCTATCACTTATAACAGTGTTTTGTTGATATTATTTTACAAAAAAAAGGGACTTAACGCGTTTATTTTATAAATGTAATGCCAATGCTTATTTGTTTGTAAAAAAAATAATAATCGAGAATCTTTTAATCATATTGGATTTTATTACATTTCAATAGCACTATATACTATACTATACCTGCTGGCGACATAGTTGGCAGCTGGAACGACCTGTCGCTGTTGTTGGAGGTTTGTGACGAAATGGAGCCGCTTTTGCTGCGATACTTGGGCGCTCGGGGATTGAATATGTCCTTTGGTTTTTCCAGTTCCGGTTTCTTCTCACGTACATCTGATCAAAATAGTTTCAAATAAATAAAGTGGAAGGGCGGTTACGTAGGGGCCGGCCTAATAAGACATATAACAGTCAGATATACATAGATATACGTATTGAAAAAGGGTGACGTTAGATGTACGCATAACCGCCGCGTATAAGAGATATTAGTGTCAATGCAGCGAAATTGGTTTGTCAGGATCGTGTCAGATGGGAATCCATGATATTTCCCTACCCCTCTACAGGGAATCAGGCGTCATGCGTATGTATATATAAATACACTTTTGTTTAAAAACAATGCTAAAATTATCAACTTTTCATTTATATTTCCTTACGTACTAATTAAAAATATAATGATTATAACTTTGGGTCCAGATTTCTGACACACATTTCTAATAACAAATTGTTCAGTCTATCATTGGCAGCTATATTAAAAAACACACAATATAGCTTACTTCAAGCAAGAGTTGTAAAAGAATTGTTTATACTCAATTACGCGGCAGTCAGAGTCTCACACGTAAATTACATTACAATTCTATATCCTGATTACTGACCGATGATACAGAGTAACTAGATTCGTTGGTTACCCTAAACTCAAAATAGCTTAGTAATGTACCTTTTACAATGTCTGGCGGGAACACAGGAGCAAAGGGTGCCTTTGGCAGTTCAATGTCAGGGTCAATCTCCGAGGCCCTGTACAACTTGTATGAAGTCTGCGCATCATCAGATATTTGGACATAGTTGGACACCATCTCGCAAACATCTTCATTTATTTTTATACTGCAATGATATTTATGATTAATATTTTAACTCATATTTCAAGTCAAATTCGACTTATTACAAATTACTATTAACAGATGTGTGAAAATATTCAGGGTGAAAGACCTGAATGTATATCTAAATTTGACGAAGGAAAGGGATAGGGAAATATGGGGCTTCGTGATCTCTGCCTACCCCTCTACAGGGAAACGGCGTAATGTGTTTGTATAAATTTGCAAAGCTTTCATACAATTTACTTAGTTTTTATTTTATTATACTGAAATTATATAGTTAGAAGTAACAAATATGTTTTGAATTTTTTAAAAAGGTTCCGTTTGCCTGAAAATTGAGTCTAGCAGTATATAGCTTATCAGAAATGAAATAACGCAATATTATTATAATAATTATAAAGTAGATTTATTGTTAAATTAAGAGCTACTTACTCGACAGAGGTTTCAGTTTTATCTTTGAGCAGGTACCAAGGAGTTTCCAGTACTTCTTTGGCCTCCTTCAACAAAGAACCGAGGTTCATCTGAAAAATATGATTATTTTATTTAATTTGACAAAATATCCAAAAATAGTTTCAGGCCATCTAATACAAAAACACTCCATTAAACTGTAATTAATAGTGTAGAGTACTATTTATTTACTATCCAGGAACGAAAAACCATCAATAGATTTACAACATAAAATTAATTTTTTGGTATTGAAATCTACATATTGCTTACCTTAACAGTCACAGTCGGATTTGTCTGCATAGAAATTTTGTTTAGCACCAATTTTGACTTCTTTATATAATCAGCAACGTCTTCTTTGTTCTGCCTTAACACCTTTTTGTCCAGAGCGATCAATTCATCAACTTTGCCCATAACCTCATCTTCATGTCTTTGAATAAGAGCGTACAATTTGGCAAAGGCATTCTGTAGGCTTAGCTTCTTTTTGTGTAATAATATGTCACCTGTCTGCTCGTCTATGTTGCTTAGCAAATTACCTATTTCCTGTAACAAATAGTAATTATTTCCATCATGTTATTTTTTATAAAAATTACAATAAAAAAATACATTTGTACAAGCCTTGTTTACTATAGTGAGGGTAAATAGCATAAGGAAAGTTACAATAGTTCTTGTAAATGATGGCTATATAGTGAAATGTAGGCTTTGTATGAGCTTAGACATTCGTAGCTACGAGTCATTTAAGCCTCTGACGGTTAGTAAAAAAATAATAGTTGTGAAGCAACTGAAATAAAAAAATATTTCTTGATATATGATACTTACCACTGATGTATTTGTAAGACGTTTAAATATTTCATCAACTTTAGGCGCTATTTGATTAAGTTCTTCAATAAAGGTGTTATTCTGTAAAATAGTTTAAAAATTATTTATTCAAGGTAATAGTCAGTACTTGTGAATGGCAACACAGTTTACCACCTGTTTGTTATGTTAAATGCTGACTATCTATTGGTGGAGGTTATAAATTCACTAACTCCACAGATTATAGATTCCGAGCATGGCCGAGTGTGTATCAGCGTCAATGAAGCGAAAGTGATCTGTCAGGATCGGGACAAATGGGGATCTGTGATCTCTGCCTACCTCTCTACAGGGAATCAGGTGTGATGTGTATGTATGTCCACAGTAAGAGAAGGACACGCCAGCTACTGACTATGCTCATTAAATGTATGTTAAGTCATTCATTACTTCAAATATAAATATAAGAAATGTAAGACATATTACCATTTCTGAGATAGGTGTAATTTTGTGGTCCTTGCATGACTTTTCACCATTGCAAATCATGCAGTCCATACAAATAGACTTGGAACAGTCTTGGCAGTAGTAATCCAATGGCTTATCCTTATGCACTGAGCAAAGATTCGGTTCCAATTCAATTTCTAAAAAAGAAAAAAATAACTTACTTGCACATAGTGTTTTATAGTGTAATAATGTCAAAGAAGGGATAAGATGAGAAATCAAATTCTTTAGGAACACATATATAGATGCTCATATTATGCATATATTTTAGATGTTAGTTTGAGGAAGATTAAATTTATAAGTGTGAATGACGTAGAAAGGTAGTATATCTAAAAAGTTATATAACACAATAGGCTATTTGACTGATTTTGAAAAATTGTTTTAAATTATTCTTTGGTATATGATTAATACACCACATGTTGCAAATTTAGCAGTATTTCCGTAAAATATTGAGTTAAAATTTAAATTACAATATTCGTTTATTTTGTTTATTTTGCAAAATCAATAAATACTTTCGAATAAAATAGAGCTAAATATGGTTTTTTATATTATTATCTAATAGGATGACCACATTTAGTAACATATTTTTAATAGTGTCAAATAGCCTATTATCAGCAGTATTACTACTTATGTGTAATTAAAGTAGCAAAAATGACTGACAAAGATTTATCTGAGTTAGTAATACTCGTTACAAGATTTATATACAAATTTTTTAGTATTACCTAAGCCTACTTACTAAAATAAATAATAAAACTTACCAATATTCTTGAGAACATGATTCCTGAATATATGAAACTTATGAGTCTTATGGAAGCAAGCCTCACACAGTGTTATGGCACATTGTTTACACATCTTAGTTGTCGTCACTTGACACTCCACGCAATTACCTGTGTCATAAAAATGAGAATACAAAACCTATTAGGTACATGTAAGACTACACTGAGAATTTATAGTTGATAATAGGCTGCCATTTTTCGCATCAAGTCATAGAAGGCAACAAGAGACTAGGGATATATGGAATCGATTTGATGATGGGTTAGCAACCTGTCGCTATTATTCCATGTAATTGAAACCCCAATATTCGCACTATAAAGTGACCTAGGATATTGTTATGTCTACGGGGTTCTGTCCACCCTGAAAGGCATTTAGGACTTGTGTGTATATGTTAGTAATAATATGCTTCATGAGTGTAGTCTTAAAGGATGGTAAGGCTTGAGTAACCACTGTATGATGCATCATAACTACAAATATCTGAGGTCACTTAAAGTCCGCATTTAACCAGATGCGATAGGTTGTATTCTATATGGTCTATTTTAAAGAATAAGCAGATTTCCTTACAATGTTTTCCCTCACTGTAGATATTCATATACATTTTTGTATTAATAATATTGTTTATTGTAGTAACAAATTAATAAAAGTTATTGTTGTCATTTTGCAATTATGCTTGGTTTGTAAAGAATTCAATGTTTAGTACAATATGTTTGTTATATACATTGTCATGAGCTTCTATATGCTAAACTAGAATTGTACTAAGTAAATAATACATACCTTCTTTGCCATCAATTGTTTTAAGGACTTCACGCAGATTTAAATAGTTTTCATCATATGAAGATTTCTTAGATGCTGCAGGACCCTATAATGTACAGCATAGTTAGTAAATTATGTAGCTTATTTTTTTCATGAACTTGTTTTCAGTATGTCCCCTCATATAATCTCACACATAAAGCTTTTGTCAATCTATTATCAACCAACTGCAGTACATTTTGCCATCTAACCCTCCTTTCATCCATGCCCAAACATTGCTATCCATGTTGTATATTATGTTCTTTTTTAGAACATGTCATTCGCACGTTACATATTTCTATACTATCATTAAAAAATCACAATAATTGTAGGTAGTTTTGAATCATGGACCATTGTATGTAAACAAGTAAGACAGTCTAAGACTTGATAATTACCTTGACTTGTTGCAGAGTCAGTTCTCCAATCAAATGTACATTGATGGGATACATTGTGTACAAATTTCCATCACCGAGCAGCTCTTCTGATGGCGGTTCAGACTGTTTCATGCACACTTTGCACTCTACAGGCTCTGCAAACTTCACCATCTTTGTGATGCAGTCTTCGCACTCCGTATGCCCACATTTGAGGATTAGGGGGATCCTACTCTTCTTATAGTTTGATACAGAAGCTAAGAGCAAAGAATATAGTTATGGCACAAATAATAAGCTAGTAAGAGTGTTACAATGAATTCCAAGAGAACAATGTACAAGACATGAAGTAGTAATGGAGTATTATAAACAAACTTACATTGTTTCAATGAAAAAGGCTGGTTGCAGCTGGGGCACGACCGCTGAGATCGAACACCCATGATAAATATAGGCAATAATATAAGAGTATTAGGGGTTTTCTACTTAATAACAATCGTTTTAATTCACTTAAACAAAATATCTTCTCAAATTGTCAATGCCGGCATGGGACAATAACACAAACCAAACTATCGTGAACGAGCAATAACATGAATGAGTTTGATTGAAGAAACATCTAAGGAAAATACTAAAAAAACCGCCGGATACATAGTTCCAAAACGGCTGCGAACGATATGCCTATGTCCAGTACGTTACAATCGACATATTTTATTATATTTTCATATTAACTGCGTTAAAATATATAATTGGGATAGTAATAACCGTGTCACATTACTGTAACAGGTTATTATTATTACTAAATCTTTATTTAAGCCTTACACCTTGCGGTTAAGTCGGCTTCTGTAACAGGTTGAATTCAAATAAACTGACGATTCGCTTTACGCAGAATCAAATCATCCGTCGATCCCTGTTAATTTTATTTTAAATTCATCTCATTCAAGGGTAAATAATTCAATATTTCGAATATATGTCTATCATTAGTTAGTTTGACTTCGACCACGCCGAAGATAATAGTAGTCTTATATGTAGATGGAGTGAAATACAGCCCATACACGCTTGTTTGAATATGCATAATCACATATACTATTAAAATTAAATCGACGTAGCTCAGTTGTTTGGGGCTTGGTTCGGTACAGGATTTGAATCCCACTTGAGTATGTACCGATGGAAATGAAGTTTAATAAATTTCTATATACATTTTCGTAATGAAAACACATTTACGAAATGCATCGAATTATACGGTGAGGGAAAACATTGTGATGAAACCTACTTAGTACAGGTAATAGTTAGTTCTTGTAAATGGTGATATGGATTATTACCTGTCACATAGAGTACTGACTATTTGGTCAACACGTGGGTTCGAGGTAGAATTACTACCTTCGCAATAGCGGATATGAAAACCCGAACCTCTGACTACCCCGCGAAGGTTAATGATCATGAACGCGTTTGTCTTTGTATATACTATTAAAATTATTGTCCTAAATCACATGCTAGCTGGGATGTGAATTAAATGCTAACTAGCTGCATTCCATCTCGACCTGTCATATGTCATTAAGGATGGATGGATTTTATTCGACGATAGACAATAACCTGCGACCTATATTCCATATATTATGTATAATACGATCCCGATTCACATACTAAAAAGTAGTAATATCTTGTTGTGTCACAGATAGTAATACATAGCTCTGTCCACCCCGAAAGGTGGAAAAAAATAGGAACGTGATGTGAATTTATAATTTATATGTATGTATGATTATGTTAGTTTCAAATATACTAACTAGCTACCACATTTCGAAAAAGATAATTGAATAGATCTGTGTTGTTCAGGTTTTTCAATAAATAATATTTTGGATATAATAAATATATGTAAGATTCATAGATAGATAGATAGATTTCATGATAGAAAACAAGTTATATAAAACGCTTCGATTTTTATTGTTACTTAATCCACCTTAGAAACTCATCTAACTTGATTTTCAAGCTTATATGGCTAAACAACAACGCATCATAGTAACATCAAACAGCAACCATAGTTGGTGTCATGCTGTTAGTTGTATTTCTTGAGCCATATACTGCATACATACAGCCAGTTTTATATCCATACAACAGCACAATCTTTTAGTTCGTCGAGAGAGGCGAACGTTTGTGTCGAGTATCTCGAAATAAGTTTTCGTAATAATCAAACCTCTTTTCGTATATTAAAAATAAAATACAGTGTAGTGAAATAAAGTTCAATTTGTATCAAATTGTGTAATAGATATGTGGTGTTGATTAAAAGTTTATTGAATCAATTTAAAATGTTTATGAAGTTATTTTATACGTCTTTGCTCATCGCAACTTCTTTGGATTTGGCAGGTATGTAATTAAGATATTAGTTTGTTTATTAGAAACAATATTTTAAGTTATATATTAAGAAATTATAATGTTTGCCCTCAGAGCGATTGTAGAAATATAGAAATAAAATCTATTTAGATCTATATAGACTTTTAAAACAAACAACACAACAGGTTTTCAATCTTTAAATAGCTAAACCTAACTTTGAGCTTACAATTTTACAATTACGATGAAGTAATTTTTGTCCTTGATTGGGATCTACTAGATGTACCATATTATAACTTTATCGTAATTCGTAAGTATGACGATCGAAAAAAAAACAATTTCTTTTTTGAATTTTGTAAATAATAACTACATAGATTCTTTAATATGTTATTTTATAATATACTCGGTTACATGAACATAGAGGAGACACAACACAACAAAGAGGTTTTCGACTGTCTTCTTTTTTGATGTCAATCCAACATATTAAAACTTGCTGAGTATAGTTATATCTCTGAAACTAATAGTTTTATACAGAAGATGTCTATTATGTGACCAGTGTATTCAATAACACCTACAAAACAAGTCTTGCGTAAAGTAAGTCACTGCAAATTCGTTCTATATGATAATGCATCATGGATCTTATTTATGACACGTTGCAGCGTCTAAGCCTAATATACTACAAGAGAGTTTAAATATTTATAAATATCTTTTTATAAAACTCCACGGAAAACAGAATAATAAAAAATAATTGTCGTAAAGAAAATGTTAATATAATAAATTATTCTTTGATATGACGAAGCTTTACTTAAAAGCTTTACTTTTTTACTAAATACCATCTTAGACACGACAATGGTCACTCTAGTCTCTACTTATACCGAAAGAGACAATTCCCATTTAATTTAATGTCTACTATCTTAATATCCATAATTCATAATTGAAACTATAGAACAACGCTACCAGTTTCGCCAGAAAACTATCAGTTTTTTTAGGGAAAAAAAGAGACTTTTTGTAAAACTTAATACATATTATTGCTTTTTACTTTAAGTTTACAGTTACGTTTATTTTTAAAATGTACACAAATACCTTATTTAATCAATTATCTCTATCCCAGCATGCGCCGAAGAAGGGATCCGAGTAAAACGCATCCGCGCGGACAGTTCCGGCGGAGCCTCCCAAGAACCTTCGCAGGCGCTGGACGACCCTGAGCCATCGAAGGACGCGGCTCCAGCCCCGCCTTTCTTCATCACACCGGCTGTCAAGGAGTTCCTGGAACTGGGCATGGCTATACCAGGTATGGTTAATATGTGAAGAGTATAGCTGCAGTAAGAAATCGGTTGGAAGTTAACATGAGAATAGATAATTGGTGTATAAATTAACATTAAAGAAAAATAGAGATCAATAGGAGACGAAAGATTGAACAGTGTAGGTAATAAAATAATTCTATCAAATTAAATGTTTGCTAAAGATTACAAGGGAAAAAGATTGATCTATTTTTGATTCATAATCCGAAGAAAGATATCCAATATTCATTGAAAGTAAATTCTTAGTAATTGATTTCTCACTTTGCCATCATACGAGTATAAATAGCAAAAAGAGGCCATTTTGCAATTTTTCCATAGCCTATTAGAAATTCTTAGAGTTTAAATCATGGCGGATATCATCTTACACAATTCATCCAATCCGAACCGGAATATCTATCACGTAATTTTTTATATCTGATTATTTATTTCACCACATCCTATTAAGGGCCTCGTGTGTAATAACACAGATGTCATGTGGAGTAATAAACATATTTCTCAGGTTTCTAGAAAATGTAAATGACATCCGAACGCGTCGGATACTTGATGTTTTTGCTAACAAAACTATTTAGCTTCCTAACTGGTTTCCGACCACATTTTTCTCTGCAGTAACTTGAGAATGTGCCTTAATTGCAGCTATGCATCTTATTTGGTGAATTTATCTTTACATAGAAGGGAGCATCCTTGAATTAATAAGCTAACTGATCAACATTGGTTTAAATATGAAAAAAACGAATTGGAACACGAAAAGACATGTTGCTAAAACTCCTAACATTATTAATCTTTCAACGGAGAACTCTGTATAAAAAAATACTAACTAGTTTTCTTAATACAGATATGAATTGTTTTACTAATATTTAAAAGTCGCTTTGTGTTATTTGTAACCTATTTATATCTGTACCTATTTAATTGCAATAATTATATTAATATGATGTGCGATTAAGCAATCATCATAACTCTTTAGCGAGGTCGCTAGTGATTAAGAGCGTTTACTTTGTGGAAGTATGATGATTGATAGTTATTAAAATTATTAAATCATACGAAGACAAATTATACCAAAAAAGATGTTTAATGTTTCGACGGTAAACTATATATATTTCTGGGTATGATTGAGATTCTTGTGACCTTTTAAAAAAGGAAAAAAAACGTAATGTGTTTACACTGAATACGTTGGCAAATTATCTAATAGGCCATTAAAAGTTGAAGTTCATAAAAATAAATATGTCCATGTTATTATCGCATGCATTTTAGCAATACGCTAATACATTTAACCTAAAGGTCACAAGCACTAAGCAGAGGTCGCGCAAGACTGGAATAATATAAATGAGTAGAATATCTAGATTCTAGTTGGAATAGCTTTTGCATCCTAGATTTGATTTAATAAAACTACAGGTAACTGCAACCTTCACCTTTAGAATCAATTATGGCTTATTTGCTTGTACATTCTAGTTAAGTACACTCGGACTTTATATCTTTATCAAATTGTATATAGCCTACATAATAATATAATATTTGAACAGCGTAATAATTTAATGTTCGATCGTTCGATTACAGTAAACATTTAGGAATATATTTTCAAAGTGTTTCATTAAGAACAGTTGATACTTATAGTTTCTAGTTACTAAAACTTTTGTGTAACTAGTTATGAAAAAAAAAATACATTTTTAAAATTATATATGGCTACAGCAGATTTAAGAATACTATACTAGTATGGGTATACCAAGTTTATTACATTAACATGATATCCAAAAAAGTTTGACGAAATTTCTTGCACTGTCGTTGTTAATAACTGTATCATTTTGTAATCAGTGTTATCAATTAGTATCACGCCAGAAATAGTCAATTTTGCTTGAACGTCAATTAACTTTCGGTTAATTGAGAGCAATATACTATAATTCTACTTTTGTTTAGAACCAGAACACCATGATTCCAAGGTTATGTCGTCAACTAATGGTATACAGATGGTTAGTTTCATATAAAACATGCACGCATATCTAAAATGATTTTGTTATTTAATAACTGTATGCAACTTTGCAAATTCGGTACGTCTTGTGGAATAATTTTCATTTTTTAGTTGATTCCAAAGCACATGTGTAGAAATTGTGTTATTGAAAATACAATACAGCTTATTTACTTCTCGTGAGTTCATGCATATGTACAATGACATTTTAAATATAATAAAAAAACAGACTTTTGACTGATGACCAAATTAGCTACAACAAAACTTCAAAATCAAAAACTGAAACCATTAAAGACGTCAATTACGACAAGTATACTAGACAATACAGTGTTGTCCTTCTGGCCTAGTAGAAGCTTGTAGCCCGGTCAGGCGTGAGCTTGTAAGCCTTGTGTCTAGAAGTGGCTTTGTTTCAGTTCATTCTTAATTGTGCTAACAATTGGTTTGGTTCGAGGTCGCTAGCATGATATGTTTGCTTTGTACCTATGAGAGTAACAGATGCATCAGTAGTGAGAACATTTGCTAGCATATATTATAAGGTTTTAGCAAGAGTATCGTGTAAAAATGAATTTGAAATATCCGGATAAAAAATATAGTCACCATAGCCAGGATAGGCAGACTAGCTTATTTCACAAGCAAATACATCTGTTCCTCACATACGTTCCTTAAATTTCTTACACACATCTGGTTTATAAGAAGATAATTTATTTGATCTGTATATGTTCTTCGTGGTTTTCCTTTTCTTGCCCCTGGAACCTAAAAGTTCTTTTCGTGTTCGTGCCTCATTTTCCATTCTCCATCTTTACATACTTAAACCACTTTTGAAAACAGCGGAATAGCATACATACCTAGTTTTACTTTAACTCTATGTCTAGTGTATAACTTATCTCCAGCCCAATTAAAATCCAGAGTTGCTCTCATTTATCTGTCACTCACTAGGTAACAACTGAATGAGATAAGGCGCGGTTCACGTGAGTACTGTGATTCAATGAACATTGTTCCAGTGTACTACTAAACCATAACAGAGTTCGTGCAGAGTAGTGAAAATAATCGTCTAGTATTTAAACGTACATCAAAACATACCTATAATAAAAATGCATCAAAAATACAGCTTTGAACAACAAAATAATACAATTGCCAACCAAACCTTTGTTAGTATATATATTTTTGTAATTAGTAAATGGCAGAATTTTAGGTGTACACTTAAGTTATTTTCTAAAAGAATAATGATCAGTCATAAAATTTCTGAAGCGGGAATTAACTTACATTTATTAGGTACAGTTGGCACTTAAGTTTTTTTTGATTATTTCTCTTTTTTTTTATTTAATTGGTTTAAAAACTTCGAGTAACAAGCATGCTTCCATCAATTTACTTATGTTATAAAACGTTTTTGCTACTCTCCGATATAAAAGACATCAACGGCTCGCTAATCAGTCGGTTCTGTTTATGATAGCTTTGACGTATATCTGTTCTTGTTTCATTTAGCAAATCCCTTTTTTCTGTGAGCAAGTAACAGTTACTCAAATATACATCTTATGAAGATCTTTTTACTTTCTTCACTGCGTTACTTTTTTATTGTTGTTTTTAGTAAATGATATATAATAATATGTTAGTAAGCGGTGAATAAAGTGTTTTCTTACTTTCTTTGTGTATAAGCATATGGAAACTGTATAGTAGAACACGTTTCAATAAAAACCATAAAACCTTAGGTCGTAGCCTGTGACATTCAATTCGAGGTTGGTCAACAAGGCAGTCGTGTGTGGCCGTTGCGACAACTATACGTTGACCCCGCACTATTCGTGGGTTCCCAAGAGATTTTATTAAGATAAAGGACCGTGATATTTTGGTTGGCAGCTTATCAATCTACGTAAGATTGTGCATAATAGGAATATGATAATAGTTAATATGTTTACGATAATGGATTTTGTATGTAATAACGGAGCTTAGAGACTATTAACTACTTTTGTGACACATTTACTTAGAGTATATTTGTGCTAGAGTGTATGAGTTATAAAGTAAAAGTCGATGAAAAACAAATATGTACTTGAATATACGAATATGTGTTACTAGTATACGCTTATCCTAATGGATCTATCTGAGCATTATTATCCTCATCCTACTCGTTTCTCTCTATTTTCTATTCCTCATCTCAAACAACCGTACATGTTGTATGCCTACTACTATTATAGTACATCTATAATTGATGTAGCGAGAAAAAATGTATACTATAAACAAAAAGTCGGTAATAGCCAATCCTCTTGGAATAATCTTGCGCCGGTAAAGATACTAATATTGGAATACTTTAGATGCTTTTTAAATTACAGCCAGAAAGCGATACTTAAAAAGCTTAAGTTAAACCAGTTTTGGCAGTAAATAGACACGTTACTTTATTGTTATTTAGAATATCAGACTCTATTTATAGACTTTATTTTATGCGAGATTTTTTCTTTGCAATGCGAGCTTAAGCACCGCTAATTTAAAAAACATGAGATATAATCGTATTCTATATGTTTGCAACAGGATTAAAAAAGATAAAAGAGAATTATTTTAGGTATATTAATGCTTTGAAAATATGCTTATTTATTATTGAGGAAGAATTCATAAGAAATATTAAGTGGTATTTATTTGGATAAGCTTATGCTGATAGTATGCGTGTATATCTTTTTAACATTTTTTTCAAATAACTAATAATTTTGTGATTCTTTTGGATATATAATAGACAGTATATGTAGCCGGCGACGAACTTACCAACTATCACGTGGGCTACTGGCTATCTGGTGGAACGAAGTGGTCTAAGACCAAAGGTACAAAGTTATTAATCGCTCAGATTACTCCGAATCTTTAATCTTGTCTAATTCATTTAAAGAGTTTTTGACAAATATTTAAAATATATGCATAACGTTGTACAGCTGTCAACTTATGAATTTGTGCAATGTTTTGTAATATTTCCGTTTCAGAACATCGTCAGTTTGTAAACCACAACAATGAATGTCTATACAAGCATGGTCGAAACCACAAAAAACTTTTAATCGGTAGTCACAAGGTTAAACTTTAATTACTGACAGTTATTTATTTTCATCCCATTGTTAGCATAGGCGTTGAATACTTGGCTTACAATTGATTTAGGAAAGCATTATTCTGTTAATTAGACTTACTCATCTGGAATGTTCATGACTATATTAGAATACCAAACATTATAATCGATTGCTTTTGTATGCGATTTTGAAGACACTATCCAAGTTCAAATAGTGTACTAATTTCAAAAGAACTTCGAAATAATATGAGGGGAATCAATTAAATAATCGTAACATTTATTTGAGTAAAGAGGTTGCATTGACTTAATAATATCAAAAAAAATGATTATAATGAAGAAAATACAGGTCTTACAATCAATGGAACTTATCTAAACGATTTACAACGGCTAAATTGTAGGTGATTCCGTAGGTTACTCGAGAAAATTGCATAAAAATGGCAACGATTAAATCTAGCCTCAACGGTGGTGCAATGCGCAATTAATTTAACGACGAACCGGTGAATCCTTCATGACTATCTGTCACCGCAGCATTAAAACTTACGAAACATTGCGAATATTAACGCCATTTTATGTGATTTTGCTCATACGTCGCGTCGTGAACTTAATAGTCCTATGTAAATACTAGGTACGAAAATGAACATTATGTTCAGCATTAAAGACATCACATTAAATTAATAGTTTAGGTCTATTTTTTTAACTATCTCTGAGGCTTATAGAGTAAAGCACTTTGATGTTAATTATGAATTAATGTAATTTGATACCAAGTTGTTCTATCGTTATCAATTATTAACACTTTTCTTCTGCCGTTTTGACTGGTTATTCATTTTAATAACTATCTATTTCTTTAATATACGTTGACTAGAACCTGTAATCAAATTTAGTAAACCATAGAACAGTACAAGTACATACACGATAACTTATATCAAAGTTTCATCGACTATCCATTGGTTGAATATTATTATATGTCCTATGTTACGAGTAGTCCTCAATTCAAAATTAACCGTCGCGTCGTCGGCGTATGCTTTCC
Organism: Leucoptera coffeella; assembly: GCA_030578115.1. NCBI lineage: Eukaryota > Metazoa > Arthropoda > Insecta > Lepidoptera > Lyonetiidae > Leucoptera > Leucoptera coffeella. The sequence goes on from JAMBLF010000403.1 coordinate 213,895, forward strand.
GAGGGCACAATACGACAGACATGTATGCTAATTGCAAATTTGGTACGCGTGGCAGCCGGAGATAATAGCATAGTTGGGTGGTATCGTAATGAAATCTTATGGGTACGAAATATGCGACCAGAATAACTTAAAAGGATAAGTCTGTTTTAAGGTATTACTTTCATAACTATGGCTTTATCTTTTACGACACGTTAAGTACTGGAGTTTATTACGAATAATATCGCCTGTGTTCAAGTAGTGTAATTCAGATATATGTAGATGTATGTATGTTATGTGTTAAATTATGTATTTTTTTTATATTACAGTCTTTTACAACAGTAGTAGAGTATTCAGATTTTGATGCCTTTGAAATTGTATGATAACCAGGTAGGTAGATAGACTTAGCTCTCAATAATCCTGAGATACAATTGAGCATTACGAACTGACCTAGTTACTACTTTTCTTAGCCTTAACAGCGATCCTGCATTTCTTAACTCTATTACTAAACATTTCGTAGCCCTACTCATAAACTTGAATCGAAATATTCTGAAGTATTTTGACATTTATTCCGCATTGGAACGGACATGCGCAGGCATTTAAATACGAGTAGGTTTACGAACATGTTCTTAAAATCACTTCTTGATGGGAAGCTGTCATCAGTTTTCCATATTCAGTAGTTAAGTGACTTCTCTCACTTATGTATGTTGCAACGTATGGACGAGTCGCTGTTTTAATTAGAAGCACACGTATGGTTAAGGTAAGGCGTCGGCATCTCACATAAGTGACCCTGTCGACGTTTTTAAATATGTGGTTTTGTAACAACTGAATACAATTTGTCTTCTTTATGAATAAGTTAACTTTGTCGTGTGGAAGTTCGATTAGGAAACCTCGTTGTTCTGTTTGTGTATGCCAAGAAAAGGTGGTGCCTTGATTCTACAGTCTCGTAGCATATTAGAATTTTTTTATGTAAAAATCATTCCACGAAAATACCTTAATGGTATTGACACTTAAAGTAACATGTAAACCAATAAACGTAAATTTAATAAATTCTATTCAGTCGTGAGCTTTTATCCAAACAATTTATTATACTGTATGATATTACTTATTGTTCATATTATTACGTAGCAATATGAAAAATCTTAACCTTTTAATACATATTAACCATGATTGCACTGCTTTAAACGTTAATTACGAAAAAAATTACACAACCTTCATGGTAACGAAGTACTATGCAATGTATAGAAGCTCAAACAGTTGCTATAATAGTAGAACAGCTTAAACATTTCATATGCTAGTAGAACCAGGTTGTCTGTTGCGGAACGGCCTGCCTGAGCTGGTAGTGAGCCGATTGCAACACCGCATTGACCATAGGCACACAACTACCTATTATCCAGCTTAGTGATATTATGACCGCGCCTTTAGAATTTAGCTAAATGTTAGGTTTTACGCAGCCATGTGTTTACAGTAGGCTTAGACGAAGTATATGTGACTATAAATGCGCTATTGAGTTATTCGACGACATGGTATAGTTTTTAATGGAAGTGATATTTATAAAATTGAAATATTAATTTATACAGACTGAAGATCAATGTCGTGAGGAATAGCTCGACATGGTCAATTATTATTTTAAGTATGATTTCGTTCATCATATTTATTTGTCCTTGTTTGTGTATAACCAATACCCGTTTACATAAGTAGAAGTATTGTTTTTTAAACTATGAAATTAAATTATATTTTATTCATATATTAATTCAATTATAACAATGTTCTGATATTACCTATAAGAACAAAATAATCGTGGAATATCGTTTGTATTACCAGGTTTTTAGACACTAATATCTTCTCTCATCACTCATTTCTCGAGATAGTTACGGTGGCAGGCAATATCTGGGAGGGTTTTGGGCATTTCTTCACAACGTTGTTTTAATTTTACTATATTATAATGAGTCAAGATTTATTAATTCCGATTTTCCGATGAAATTTTTCTCAAAAAATACTTGTCGTGTGTAAACACAGCTTCGAGTTCTCTGCATTCACGCACAGTAATCATGTTTGTATGCACTAGTGTCATGTCCACACAATGGATTACGTTTCGAAATGAGCTTGAACTCGCGTATGGCTTGTATGTCATATTGTTGATAGATTTCGTAGGTCACGACGACGACTTTGTGCATATATCATACTGGTTCTGTGGGAGATAAAGTGACCGCTAAGCAAAGTGAATTATGACAATCTTTCTCGATTTATTGTGCAAATATGCGAGTGTGATAGAAGCGTATAATTTATTTTTCATATATACATTTGTGTCATGAAGGTAATAAATTTCTAGGTTGTCAAAGGTGGTGAACCGAAATTGAAATTATCATTTGATTAAATAACACCTTTATATCACGTTGATTAACGCCAATTACAAATTATATAACGTTTACGATTTTTATGAGTAATTGAGGTTAACTTTACGTAGTCTGTTCTAATTGGTAACGTAACATTTTCGCAGATCCATTTTCTTTAGACTCGTAACCCACTTTGCTCAATCTAAACAAATGGCGGAGGCAATGTTTAATATTGCTTATGGTAATTTCCACACTCATTACTTAAAAGCGATTCGTCGCAGCCTTGGATACCTGTCCAATTGTTGTTTAAGGTGACAAGGACACCAGTCTTGTATGTTTGACCTTACAACCTGAATTTGTATCATAACGAGGTGACATCTTTAAAGCGAAAATTAAGGAAGTTTTTTTATATGGCAATACCAAGGTTTCTACAAATTAATGGACCGCGGAAATGAATTGTGCGATAGAAATATTAGTCACAAAAGGTTTTGATTTTGAAATCTTTAGCATCTTATTCGACGTACGTTCTTACAAATACTATGCAACTATATTGCCTTTAAAATCATATTATGACATAACTTTACAGATAGTCAGTTTTCTTTTCAAATAGTCACAATGTCTAGAATTGTATGTGCTTTGAAATTGATTAAAGTTTACATCTATTGGTCATTTCTTGACCGGTCGTAATGATAGTTCTCCGTTGCGCAAGTATGGGAAATTAGCGATTGCATGTCAGCGTGATACAGCGGAGTTATATCATTTTAATTTTAAGATTTAATACGTGCGACCCAGTGAGAACTTTCACTACAAATACTCGTACCTTTAAATGAAGCACTTTAAAAATTGATTTCTTTTTTAATTATAATTTATATAATCTTGTTAATTCCATATTAAATACTTGACCACTAGATAATATATTTTATATAAAAAATCGTAAAAAAAGTTATCATAATTCGACAGAAAATTATTGTTAGTTATGTTTGTTTGTCAAATAAATATATTGTAACCATGGCAACTGAAAAGCAAAAGTCACGGAAGCTGAAAGAGAACACTTATTTATTTAAGTCTCTATATATGTGAAGTTATGTCTGCGAATTCATAAAAACCATGTGATTATTTTTGACATATAAATTATTATAACGTTAAGTATTTTAATGCATTGCGATTTTTATTAAATAGGTTTTCATAATCATGACCAATTGTTATATAATCAGTATTATTAAGAAGGTTTGAGTCTATATGCATTAATTGTGGGCGTTATAGTCAATAAAGTGTTAATTGAAACTTATTACTTTATTAGTTATTGCACAAAAGACCGAGAATTCACATTTCCTTCTTACGTAATTCAAACGGTGTCTAGAGTGTTATTGCACTCTCAAAGATAACAAATAATTTATATTCATGGACATTAAGGTTCATGGTGTAAGATTAAGCTTGTTTTTCTATCTTACGGTTAATATTATTGGAAAATATACTTTATGCTACATTGGTCATGTTCTAAGTAATTTATGTAACTTTAACATCTACTATATAGAGCGTTTGCAGCTTTAAAATCTTAATATTGTGGGCATGTTCTCGTAGATAGACTTTGTTTTTGAATCTGTTGTGTGATGGACTGGGAACCTGACACATAACATCATAATTAACATATACATACAGTTATATTTATGCACTGCACAATAATTATGCTAAGGAACCGAAGATATATTATGTCACCACCTGTTCTGTCTACTCCGAAAAGCTATCCTTTTAAATACTTGAGTAAAGTTTATATGTTTCTTTACAACAAATCTAAAATAAGTTCTTAATTACGACATCTTCATAGAACATTAATAATTTTAATTCCTAATGCCATTTATAAAGTACTTATGAAATAAGTTTGACCAGAGAATGGTCTATGTATTAAGCTAGGTAGTGTGAAAGTTGATTGCCTAGCAAACTTTAGATATTAGAAGTGATAGATCGTTTAGTCTACTATGTTATATGATGTTAGAACATATTGGCACTGTGAACTGGCATAGAATCCAGATGTGTTGCGCTCATATTGATGAAGAAGTACAGTAACGATTTATTCCATTAGGATTGCCTGTAAAGAGTTATTTGTGAGAAAATAAATGTACTACAAATAAAAAGGAATGAAATAAGATTGTGAAGTTTCTATCTAGTAGAAGAATTATTACGGTTTGTGTTTCGTTGAAACTGATGTAACTATCATATATATAAATTTACTTAATACAAAATCCCTGCTGCAGTGAAAAGGTACTGCCTCAGTTAAAAAGATGTTATATGGTTGGAGTCTGGTATTATTTATTTGGTTGAAATTTACATCAATTATATTAATTTCAATTGCATTTTGATTATGTGAGATTATCAAACTGTATACTTTTATTAGGTTCTTCTAAAAGTGTTACTACATATACTTCAAAATTTACGCAGATATCGTTGTAGCATTTAAAAGTTAAAGTGGTCTGACTACAGAAAATGTAATTAAGCCAATCATTCTCTTGAATGAACAAACATATTATATAATGCTGAGAAACTAGAGAATTTGTGCAAGATCGACAATCCAATTAATAAAATTGCGTTAGACATTCCAATTTATTCCCAAAGCGTGTGAATATCGGATAAGAAATAAAATATATTTAAGTATAATTGGCACGATCTTTATAATCTCTTTCAGAGACATAATATCTCATTGGTAAACTTTTATTAATTATGTTGGTCTAGTCCATCGTCTAATATATTTAATATTCCTACGTCAATGTCTATGCCGGGTAGAAATTCTTTTACTGTACATTCATTTACGTCTCAAAGTAACCCAATAATGTCAAATGTTATTTAGGTTTGTTTATCATTCTAATCTCTAAATCCTGATATATTTCATAATCACATCAATCATTACAGCAAACGTGACTAAAGGTTCTTATGCTTTAAGGCTCTTTCACCACCCCAGGGATTATGGCGTTTTAAGTTACCTATCAATGTCTTTTTACTTGTACCATAGATAATATAATACAACGAGAAAAAACCTCGTCTTCAACTAGTAAAAAATTGTCGCTACCCATTGGTATTAAACTTTCCAACTTGTCTGCGAAGATATAAGAATTTAGCGAAATACTACTCAATCCAAATTTTGCGGATAAATGTTGTACACCCGAAATCAATATTAGTGTCTCGATCGAGTCTACAGTACCACGTACCAATATTATTAATATAGATAGTATATGTTGACCATTATTTTAAAAATAATAACAAAAATGTATAGATAGGCTTATTAAATGAAAGTAGGACTGAACTGTTATTCCGTAAACGTGATAAATAAGATCGTGACTTAACAATATCGATACATTACAGTAAGATCACAGACCATTCTTTTACGGTTTAGACTAGTCTAATCACTTCCTAATTTCCCAATAATAACATAAATATGTTTCCTCTTTTTCAGGCAAGCCAGGAGTGGATTATCCAGTTCTTGGGGCAGTGCCCTATACCAATTTCTACTGTGATGAGCAACCCTACCCCGGCTTCTTTGCAGATATGGACACCAGATGTCAAGGTCTGTATAATAATATGTATGGACATAGTTGAAGAGCAGAACATGGAATGATGTGAGTGAGTGAAGCGAGAAAGATTTGTAAGCATTCAAGGTGACGGTCGATAATCTCTATCTATCCCGTTAGGAAGTAAAAGAGTCAATGTGTGTGTACAGTGCACACATAGAGGGAATACGGAAATTATTTGGTAATGGACTCTTATACGTAAATAAAATGCAGCTTTTCGAGTATCATTGTAAGAGGTGGGCTACTATCACTATAAAGTAATGAAATTTCTTAAATTCTCTATGTCAAAAAGCTGTAAGTAAATTTCAATGCTTTCAAGTCCGTTCTAAATATTGAAGATATGAGTGCGTATGTGTTTAAGGCATGTATAATTTTACTCTAGTGTTTATGTATGTTGTGTCTAGCCCGCGACCACAAATCAAAATGATGCGTAGGTTTGAAATATTTTTATTGTGTTTATGTTTTTGGCCGTAAACAATTCCGAATGACAGGAGGATAATACAAAACTAATGGTTTCCCAAACTGCGGTGGGTGTTTGAAACAATACCAAAATTAGTGAACAATATTTTATTTACGACATACAATCACGACCTTCAATCCCTTTCTGGTTGGCCAGTACCTCGGGCAGACCTGAATAACAACTCTTCGATTAAGTTTACATAGATATATTTACGCCGCTACCAACGGGATAGGCAGATACCTACGATCGCCACCTGGAACGATTCACGCATATCTCTCTTGCTTCACTGACACCAACTAACCTTCTCATAATTGCTCTCCTGGGCCCTTACTCCACTAATTAACTTTGACAACCACTCAACTGCGAGGCTATAGCGATAAATCTGCATCTCGGCCGTAAAAGTGGTACTCTGCTAATATTTTGACAGCCAGAATAGCGCCATAATAGCGAGTCAATGGCACTTCAGTGGCCACACACAAAGTACAGAAATTATTGTCTATGGATTACAACAATTTAAAAAACTGTTTGCACTGCTATGCAGCAATGTCAATTAATGCATATTGATTTAGCAGTTAAAAGTTTTAAGTTTATAACGTAAACGTAACTAAAAACGTAACTGAAAAAATATTTTATGTTTTTAATTGAAACTAAAACTACTAACAGAAGTGTGTGAGTGTACACTAGATATTGACCATTGACAAAAATAGCTGTCAAAACAATAGTAGAGTACCAAAATGAAGGCTATTGAACTAATATTGAGGCACGTTTGATTAGTTGTATTTCGATAGCGCTTCAGTGGCCAAAATTTGTTAGTGGAGTGCGAAAAGTGTCAAATTACGGCCATTGAACTGCCACAATGTCGACACTGAAGTAATATTGTGGCCAATATGAATTAGTGGAGTAAGGGCCCTGGTCTTCACGCTACGTAAACCCGCCTTAAGAAGATTTTCGAATAGGTTTAAAATAATATATGTAGATAAATATCGGCGTTGTGATGGTATTCATTAAGAACATTGGTGACAAGATCCTAGCCAATTGCCTTAAAGATTCCAGTGACCCCTCATCTCTTAGTCGCCTCCTACGACATACCGAGAGGAAGGGCTGTAACTTAGTATTCTGTAACCGTTCCAATTAGAATGGAACTAATTAATTTACGATTTGATTACCATCATGCCTATGTTTGGGTACAGATTCTATGTCAGTATTTAGTCGAAGATACCAATCTGTTCGTGACTGGCTAAGCTTCGAATGAAATCCGGAAGAAAAATAATGATAGGGTCAGGAATTTATTTCGTGATTAATTATCTCTTGTTTCGTATTACACCCACATTCCGTTTGGTTACAATGCATTATTAGTGTAGGTAGAAGCGAATTCAGTTTTTCTTATATGTACTAATTTTCAAGGTTAATTTGCCTATGGTTTCTCTTTATAAATTACTCATCTCATTACTCTAATAAATTGAGTTTAGTCAGTTTCCCAACATGTGATGTGGTAAGTCTGAAAGTGATAACTGAAAAGGTATTCCTGATTACTATTCCGTGAAATGGTATACCAACTGTCACGTTCAGTGCTGACTGATCACGTGACAAAACCGTGAGTAAACGGTAAATTGTGAAAAATCAGAGCATTCAGATACAACTTTATACAACGACAAACATACATTGGTTTGACTTAGTAAATATGAATAAGGCAAAATATTACAGTAGAATTAGGTTAGTTTGTTCGTTAAATAAAACATTTTGAGATGATAGTCAGATAGACACCATATTGAAAAAGGGTGAAGTTAGAAGTACCTTTAACCGCCGAGTGAGTATGAGGAGGTGAATCAGTATCAATGAAGGAAAAGTGGTCTGTCAGGATCGGGACAAATGGGGATGCGTAATCTCTGCCTACGCCTCTATAGGGAATCATACGTGATGTGTATGTATGTATTTTTTTATGTTTTATTTAATATAGTTTCATTTTTTTCCAGCATGGCACTACTGCGACATAGACGGCCGCCAAGCGTCATTTCTTTGCCCCAACGGCACCATATTCTCTCAAGCCGTGGCCTCTTGTGATTGGTGGTTCAACGTGGCCTGTTCCATGTCTCCGGAACTGTACAGGTTGAATGCCCGTTTGTACAGGCGGAGTAAGCAGTCAAGCCGACCCAAACCACACAGGGTCATAGACAAACAGTTAGTGGACGAGATATTTTTGTGAAAATGTGCGCGTAGAGTCTGATGGAACTTTATTTTTTTTTTATATATTTTTGTTGGATTTGGAATTACTTTATATCTGATTAAATAATATGATGATAATTCAAAACATACTTCCAAAATTAATATAGCTACAATAATTGAGAATATCTACTAGTGATTTGTAAAACTGTGTAAAAATAAAAACTGTCATCCTAGTATTATTATTACGAGTATTATACATTGTTCTATGTCTGCCATTTAGTTTTTCAGACTCTTTGATCTCTGATAGTGAAGATGAATGTATGAGGATTATGTTTGTACTTTTATATAATGATTGTATTATATCATAAGTCTGTGAACAGATAATATGAGATAACTTTTTCCTTACGAGTAGTTACCTCTGAGCTAGCTGCATAATTTTTCCATTCGTTTTAGGACTTTTTATTTAGATTTTAAGTCTACGTGTCTGTTTGTGTACAAAGTAGCATTTAAAACATTCATGAATTTTTTTGTAAACTGTAAGATAAATAAAATATAAGAGAGTGATATATATTGATCGTAATTGAAACACACCTACCTAAATATTGTGTGAAATTAAATAGTAACTATGATATTTTAACAAGACTTTTTATTCAAAAACCTAATACAGATAATTGTTAATTTAGACGTCGCATTATGTAAGATTTAAAGGAACTTGAAATGTAAATGCTAAGTGTGCTTTTATACTTAAGCTTGATTGTCCTGTGTTACAAAGTTGAGAGTGAGGGAGTTTTCTTTGTGAGAGAAAACATCCTAAGGAATCATATTTCTCTGCCGAGATATTCAACATCAACGAAGATATTTGGACTCTCTACCTAGCACGTTGTACTGTACCTTACTGAATTTCAAATGAAATATCGGCTTGAAGTGGTCAAAGACAATAGTATTTTCGAAGGGCTTTACAGGAACCGTTATCTTCAATTAGACGGTATAAAGGTAAAAAAACTGCACTGTAATTTCCATTATCAAATACTATTTACACATCTTTTGACAGTTGAATGATAAAAGCAGTAAATATTATTAAATGCTCGAAGTTTGGCTTCAAAATAATAACCGTTTTTGTAGTAAGATGTCCTTAGTCTTGGTTTCGATTTTTCAATATGTAAAATAGCTGAATTCTGACTTTCTGGTGAACATGCGTTTAGTGCACAAGTGTTCTATCACTTAATGAGTGACGTATTAACCAAATCAGATGTTTGTGCACACGCTAAATAAATTAGTTGATGATGGAATCACATTGGGCAATCATCTAACCATTTAAAAATGTAAACTTGGAATTGCCTTTCTTATTTAAGATAAAAGTACAATGATAGCTAGCAGATTTATATCCTAAAGTTTGTAAACGACAAGAAATTACGGGACATTGAACATTGATCTATCTTTTATCAAACATAATGATGCCACAGCTTGAATAATTAAGATAGAAATGACCAGAGCTTTGCTATGTATTCGAAGCTCTATCCAGCAAAAGAAAAAAACAAATACGCCAGTAATTGAATAAAAGCCTCGATTAAGCTCCTGGTAGAGCGGCAGTAGCAAAACACGAGCGTGTGTATGTAATAAATAGTTACTACTTATTTCGTTCTTCTTTCGGCGGAGTTAAAATTGAGTTTCTTGTCTATTTTGGTATATATTTTACTAGTTTAAAAATTATAACGTGGATAGTTCAAAATTATGAGTTTGCATTATTTTTAACGTATCTCATATATTATTTTTAGTACTACTCGATTCGTTTTTGTCAATAGTTGCCAGATAACGACAGTTTGAATTGTTTTAATGGTGAAGTTGACTAGGGATAGGTGATAACAAAAATTTTTAGTATAATTACAAAAAATATAGATAAAATAGTTATAGAACAGTAACGCCTATTCACGGTGACATGTGTGAAAAGGGTTCAACACACAAGACAAACGCGTTTACTTCCATTAATCCTTGCGGGATAGGCAGAAGTTCAAGTGTCCATCTTTAGAATAGCGAAGGCAGGTGGTAGGCATGTTACAGGTGGTAAGCCGTGTGTCCATTTACAACCACTGACTATTACCTGTTCGGGGAACTAGTGGGTTAGCTTACGATGTTTTCCTACAGCATAGTAATCGGTGCATTTCACAAATGTATTTTAATTGCGAAAATATACATAGAAAATTTTTTATTTCCATTGGTACATGCTTCGTGGTTTAAACCCTGTACCCACTGAAACAGAGTCAAGCCCCCACCCCACTGCCTGAGCTGTGCTGCATTCAACATAACTATACTCAAACTACTGCAATAACTAGGACAAATACCTAGAACTCATGAAGTCAATATATAATTACACATCACGCCTGTTTCCCTATAGAGGGGTTGGTAGAGATTATGGATTCCTATTTTTATCGCTTCATTGACATATTCATACATCTCCTAAAACACATGAAGTGAAGTACATGTTCTCTACCTTTACATACCATTTAATTCTCATAATGTTATGCTAATTCCACATAAAGATAAGAATCAGACGTAATTCTTACAAAACATTACTATAAAGGGACTTACAATTTAACGTACCAAGTAACAAAACATTTTGACAAGTATCAGAACAATACAATCAGAGACAGGGATTGTAATCATATTGGAGCAAAAAACAATACATCATTTCCCACAGTACCTCTTACGCCAAGGCTGCGAATGAATGGACCACTGTCCCCGTGTAAAATGTGTCATGAGCTTCCACCACACAATAGCTATTCCACAGGGCTAGGAAATAAAGAGATTTGTATGGATGTACTAAATGGTTTATGTTAGGTGAAGTTACTTAGGTTACTTAAGTACTTACAAAAAAATATTATGTAGGTGATACTATAATATGTGTATGTATGTATTTGAGACGACAATATTAATTATTTAATACAAGACAAACGCGTTCAAGACCATTAACCCGCGCGGGGTAGTCAGAGGTTCAGGTGTCCATCTCTGCATTTGGGAAGGTAGTAATTCTATGGCCACCTTGAACATGAGAACACTTGTTGACCAGATAGTTAGTACTCAATGTGACAGGTGGTGAGCCATATCGCCATTTACAACCACTAACTATTACCTGTTCAGGGAACAGGTAGGTTTCCTAACGATGTTTTCCCTCATTGTACAATTATAATACTTTTTAATACAAGTACAATACAAAATAACAGAGTATATAACAAACTAATTATTCTCTACATAATGACTTATTAGAACATGCTGTGAACTCTATTTAAATCCTAGCTACCACGGGCCTTGGATAAACAACATTAAGCCTTACTCTTTGATTGAAATGTGGATGCAAATATGAAAATAAAAGTAAACAATATCATATGCGTAACGTCCTTCAACATCCGGATTTACTTTCGGAAAAAACAGAGCATTTCGGTTTGGAGAGCATTTTCTTGGCCGTTTATTTGGCCAGTGCAAAGCCGCAGTTCATTCATTTCGTTTCGCGGCATACCACGCGTGCTCCTTGCCTCTCAAATGCGCGGATCGCGATAAAAGTTTGCGCGGGAAAATAAAACTTTACATCTGATTCGATGATAGAGGAAAAGTTTAGTTTGAAATAAATATAGTTTGAACTAGGAAAAATGGGGTTATCTGCGCTTTTATTTATAGGTGAGTGATTAATTTAGATTAAGTGATAAATTGATACCCCTAATCAATAAAAGTTTTATGGTACTTTTAGATATCATCGAAACATAAAAAGACGCATCAATACAATTTAAAAACATTATTAGCAAGAAAATTGCATAGATTCTCAAAAAACAAAGTTAAGGAGTATGGCTCATATTATTTATCGAATGTTAGGGTTTCACTCAGTCGCCTATTTCACAAATACATATTTATAAAGAGATCTAAGATTGTTAACTGAACATATAATAGATTGTTCAAGGAATTTTACGACCTTCTTGACATTGACGTACACACATAATATCATTTTCTGCAATAAATATGTTCATAATAATTTTGATATTTAACATTATTTGCTAATTAAAATTAACATCGAAATCTTATATATATATATATATACATATGATACATCTTTCTTAAATACTTAAATTGCCGTTATTTATTGATAATCATAAATTCAGTTATGAACAGAAAACTATTAGTCACATTACTATTCAATTACTAATTAGACATGGGTCTTTAATAGAAATTTATAATTATAATAGAACTTCCAAGCATGCAACATAAAATTGTAGCATTAACCTCAATGATATTATTTTCCCAATAGTTTCTATATCGATCACGATCAACTTATTTATGCTTATTACATAACGCAGAACTTTCTTCCATTTCCGATTTCACTATCGATGCCACGATGCCTACTGTCACTCTTCGAGATCAATATCTAATCACATCAGGAGATTAGATCGTATACCTCAATAATTATTTTTCTCAGCTTAATAATACAGGAAAATATTAACGCAGGGAATTTATCACTCACTTGTTTGGTAGCTTAATATAGGGTGGAAAAAAACAACTGTAAATTGGTAAAATTAATACTCGTAGGGAATATTGATTAAGCGAAGGAATCTTGCCAGTATGTAATGAACACCACTAAAGTACTAACCTGTAAGATTATTAAAATAATGTGTTAAAATAATAAGGAAGCTAGCAGTTGAGTATTAATATAATTATAAAAAAAGCTAGATATAAAAAGTTATTAACGACACTAATTTAATGATTATTGCAACTTCAACAATCAAGAAAATTTGTCATCTCAATTCAAGTAATACGAATGAATGTAATATAAACAATATGTTAGTACAGTTACTCGTATATGGACTACGAGATAGAATTAGTAATTACTGAACGCATCTATAAGGAAATGGTCACTAGCCTTTTCATGTTCATTAGCAGAAATGATTGCATACTGTTATTGTTATGCAAACGAAGTAACTGGCTACGCGGTGTACGAAGTTATTTGTAGGTGACAGTAATTTGCTTGTTTTTCGACGGAGATTAATCGACCAGCAACGTTATATTTATAAATAATATTTTTTGCCAAAAATATTCAAAATATTTAAGGGCCTTGCACGTTTTATTAATAAAATATAAAATGATAGTGGAACTATATAGAAAATATATGTAATTGGAGTTAAGAATGGTAATTGATGGATAAAAAATAATTAATAGTATTGTGTGTACAGCTAAATAAATTTTTAGATAAAGACATGTGGATCTAACTGTTACGAGCCTTGATATACATGTAATAATTTGTATGTTTAAAACTGTATTTTATTTACTCGTATAATGTTGTGAACAATTGAACATGATACTGACATGGATAGTATTAATTTAGTTTTGATTAATAGTGGTACTAAACTGTAATATTAATTTAGGGTAACAATAGCTTAACATTTTATCACTCTATTAAATCTAATTAGCTCTTGAATTCCACATTGTTTAGTGACGATAGAGTCAAAAGTACTAATCATGACCAATAAGATAAGTATTTCAATGCTACTATTACTTACATCTAGATAATTACTACAAACTCAAATATGAGTATCATAATATAATCTAAAAGCACGGCCGCTCTAAAATAGTTCTTATAGTTTAATGGCATTACGTAGATATTAATGTGCATTAGCTTACCACAAAGCTGCCGCAAAACAGTTTATATTAGAAACAACACAATAGTTGTTAGTGGTTTGCAAAGTAAATGTTAGAATAACATAAAATTCCAGATCATTTTTCCTTGCGGTGTAGTCTGAGGTTCGTTTGAGCGATTACGAAGCTAAGTTTGACTTTATGTTTATTTAATAACCTGATTGTCAACGCCTAATACACCTAACTCAATAATTCACAAGTATTTCCGGGAGAAAATAGATTTTGACATATGCTGATGTCTTTCGCCGTAGAAGTTAAATGTTAATATGTTCATAGCAAATACAAAATATTCTTCATTAAATTTCGCAGTCTAGATTAGCAATTACATAGAGAATCGTGTGTTATTCAAATAGACAATATAGAATTCATAAGCACGTTTTGTATTTGTTTCAATCAAGGCTGCAGTTGATAAGACATTGTCTAAAAATAAGAGCAAGTTCAAGATGAAATCAAACAACGTTATACAAAGCAAGTACGAAGTTAATAGTGTTTCGCAAAACGTATTGTTTTTTGGACGCCCAAATTATATTATTCAAAAGTTTGGTTTTAGAACGGTTATTGTTTATTATCAAAACTATTAAGAATACACAAAGACAACACGAAATTGAAATATTCGTAATTATTACTCATAAAGAACTCTGTTATAAAAATTTTCATTTATTCATCTTTTTCCGTGTCATTTGTTTCTGATGACAAAGAAAAGTAAACTAACAATTGTGTAACACAACGTGAAGTTATACAAGCAGCGATTATTTAATTCAATTTGTTATTCTGCAACCTTACCGGTACGACCCGCGTCCATTTAGTATGCAGATCTTCTCCAAACACTTTCTCTGGGCACGCGATGCCACTTTCAAAACTGAAGTGGCAATCAGTGTATGAGAGAACTTTTTAAAGTATTGAACTACTATACAAACGAGAGGTCTACTTATTTTGGTTCTGTTCACACAGATCAAGTGATTCTGTGTCCATTAGGTGGTTTCCTCAATTACTGAGATGTAAGCGATACACCTTTAATGACTAAGAGATTTTTCCTGGGTATCTGAAGATGTATTGTAAGCAAATGAAGCCACTCTAAATATTCGTACCAATTTTAATGAATGAATACATTGAATAAATGTTTTTGATGTCGTTGCATAATGCGAAAATGTGTCTACAGTTTCCTATAACTTAAGTTTTGTAAACAAAACGTTTTACTGTGAAATAGTTATGGGAAGTGTATATTATTAGAGGATATAAGTCACTATATCGCAGCTGGCAGAGATTAATGAATAACCAATAATTAAGTAGAGCGTAATTATCCTAACGATTTATAAACGTAAATAATAATGTCTGATATGATCAGCTATTTCAGATCACGATAAGTCTCAAGGCATTTTATAGCACATATTTATTGCATCTGCAATATGCGCACAACATGCTAAACACTGGTTGGATAACTGCAATCAACTGAAAGTAAAAATCTTACGTAACAAGGACGTTGGGTAGGTCGCTTCTATACATTCACATCCTTTAATCACTTTGCAGGTTGACAGGGTACAGAACCTCGGAGTTATAGTTCCCCAGTCCTTTTTAGCATTCACATTGTAATGTCATTTATATGGAAAATTGGTGACAGATTACTACCCTTTGGCCCAATAGATGCCATTGACCGTTAGTGCAGTTTTCGCTTATAATATTCCGAGAAGAACTGCAGCTTAGCATTTAGCAGTTAGCATTCTTGTTACGTCCTAAACTGCCATGGATCACACCTAACTCAGGTTGAATGACTGCAAGTAAAAGATCTTATGTAACAAGGATAACGTGTTAGTCGCCTCTGCGGTAGAATACTAAATAATGTGAGGATGCAGGTCAGCAGGGTGATTATACGTATTTATTCAGAGTGGTTCTAGTATCGATTACCCGGTTTGTGATCAAAGCCAGTCTTTTAGTACTTATAGTGATACTATAGCTTATTTAGACTGCTTAGTAATTATATATTTATCTTAAAGTCTTATTCCCTGTTCTTCTAAAATCTAAATTATCAAAGAAAATTGTATATTTTTTTTGTTAAACATACAAATTCAGGAATACGTATTTGATGTTAAATAATTCTGCGCGATAATAAGTTTTTAAGTAAATAATATGTGGTCAAACTAATATTTTGATCTTTGTACTAAACACGAGTAGCTCTTATTCGTATAATGTTTCATATTATGTCATCGAAGTCAAGATTATTTCGTGATAACTCTCAGTAAAGCGTAGAATTTCGATACTCCATTGCAGCGAGGAATTATAACATTTGGTTTTATGGTCTCGAAACTTAGTTGACAAACGAGTTTACTATGGCGACTTTCCTTTTTGTTTCCTAGCCTACCTCTAGCAAGTTTAAAACACTTTTAATCATTTAGACTTTACAAAACATTTAATGTTTATTGGCACCGGACAGCATAATTTAATTTAGTAGTTACAATGAATGATATATCGTCCAACTACGGAGGAACTTTCATTTAGCGAAAAGGATTTTACCAAAATAACACATTGCCGTTTGTGATATAACGTTAAAAACAAAGAGTCTTAATTACATTTACAGTAAGGATTAATAATTATAAGATACGAGTATTAATAGATATATCTCAGCAGCGATTGATTTATTCGATTCAGATATATCTCGATCAGGAAATCTCCATCTGCTTTCCCTGATGCCATCGATATTATTACAATTTATTAGTTGCAATACCGTTTGAGCGAATTTGCCTATCTTGCAATCTGTTTCGAATCGATAATGCGATCTTTGATTGTAGATCATTGCTAAACGTTTAATAGATGTACATCTGCATCCTTACGTAAAGCTATGTAATCACTTTTGAATGTCATATAGGCACTGATTTCACCCGAAATGTTTCAGTTTTACGCGTTGGGTATTGAAATCAGTGTATTTATTTACTTTATATGAAAAATCCGCAATCGTGATGCGTATATCGTCAATAATCTTACACCCTATTAGGTGATGTTATGAAACACATATCGAGAAAACCAACACTAATTTATGTAAATAATTTCTCAGCAAAATTCACTTTCTCTCGGGTTTACCGTATTCTGAAGTTCGCTAAGGTCATGCGTGTGAGTGTTAATTAAGTCAATGAATGCCTACTAACAGTTTTAGTTCCGTTTTATGAAGACGTCAAAGTTTTAACATGTTATGAACAACGTTATGAATAATATTAGTTATAATTCATTAGACGGTAAATCTACGTAAAAACGTACGTGTTAACGCGAGTGTTACATTTCGTTATGTGTGTAATTAATACTTGTAATTATGTTGAGTGCACTTGCTTCCTCTGATAAAGTATTAGGTTACTGTGTCAGTGTTCCAATATCAAGAATTTATAGACGTTTCTAAAATAATTAATACGAGAGCAATGTTACGTAACTTTTACATAAAAAGCATTGCTATAAATATCTACTGATTTAAATGTACAAATGCACCAAAATTAAAATATTAATTTATGTACGAGTAAGATAAATTGCAGTTCAGGGTTGACATCATTTCGGACTTTCAAGTATGAGATAATTAATAGCAACTGTTTAAGGTATTTGAATATTGTAAAAGTCTGTGAATTTTATATCCAAAGTCGAACTAGTAGCTTAACAACATTCAATTACTCAATTTTCGCACAAAGTTGTGTGTACGCGTTACAGCGACAAATCGTTGCACCATTCCATGGATTAACAAAAACGTAAGCAATGAGATTGGCGTTTAGCGTATGCCTGGTAAAATAATGTACCTACAGCGAAGGCTTACGTTATAAAAAATATAAAAAGTTTCAATTTTTCAATACATTATAAAGGAGTCAGAGCTTCGATTGTCCGTTTCTAGTGGTGTGGATTTTTAAGGCTTCGAAAGTACGTGATAACCAGATAGTCATCATTCGTGATAGTTGGTAAACCGCGTCGCCATTTACTAGCACTGACTGTTTCCGAGGTAAGGTTTTCAAATTATGTATTCTATTACCTTATACCCCCAGGTCTTAGAAGTATCATTCTAAAACAAGAAAGATAATGTTGTATTTGTAACTAGCGTGAAAAAGATATTAACGCGCAATTGTACGCTTAAAAAGTATAGCAAATGGTAACTCATAGAGGGTAAGGCCCTGATGGGCAAGGCATCCTGTTATTGTATGTATGTATTCGACTTATTGATTAATAATGAAACAAATATCTTGAGGAGAACATTAATCACCAAATAAGGATGAAGTTTAGAAATCTGTCACAGGTGATTTAATTAAATTTATTAAATGTCTCTATAGCATATGCGTGTTTAGTGTTTTAAGTCTGTTTCTTTCCTAATAAAATTTATGACTTATTTTTCAAGACATAAATATTGTGTGTAATATTGCGAGTAAATTGACATTTAAACTGTCATGCAAAACAGTGATGAAGTGATCTATTTACACATAATATATTTGTTATTGAGTATACTTCTAAGTTTAATAACTTATAGCTCTATATATGCTTATGTTTATTCATCAACAATCTATTAAACCAAATCTTGTAAGAACAGAAAATTATATTGTGTCGTAGTGTGAACCTTGCAATGTTTATAAACATGAACACGCGCGATAAAAGAACTATTAGTTTGTATCATTTTGCCATTGTGCCAATTTGAGGTTTACGCATTGTCACACTTTTCTCACGATGTTGGAGGTCGAATGTCAGCCTACATAATGGCAGTTAACGTAAATTTTCATTTCCTACCAAGCCGGAGTGGAATAAACGTGTTTTAATAAACTCGACTTAAAATAAGGAAGCAATATTTAGAACGTTACTGCTTTAAACATAGCATGATTGGAATTAAACTTTATGAATCGATTTGTACTTTTTATATTTACTTATCATGTTCCTATAAATTTTGCATCGTAAGATATCCGTTTAATGGAAATTTCTATTACGTATATATATTATTGAAGCAGTAAAATACCTTAGGAGTAAGACAGAATGAGGGAGTTACTTGTTGGTTCTTCTCCGAGCCAGGACGAAACCAACGGTAGAATTTTAATGTTAAGAGACAACCAATGCCAGACCAATGTTTTGACGTTCAAGTACAGTACGTACTTTTAAATTATATGTAATGTACTACAAGTTTGATTAAAAACCGATGGAAGTTTATTAAGTTAGGCATAGTCAAAATATTTTAGTAAATTTCTGTTTGTATCATAGGTAAATTTTCCCGTTAAACTTTAAAGTCACGTCACACAGTGCATTTGAATTATACATTGCTCTCGACGCATACTACAAACAATAATTACGATATCTAGGCTACACAATCTCTTAGTTAACCTCGCATTTAATAGCTTAAATTATTATGTGCTTATGAAGTTAGAGTAATTAAACAATTAGCAACATTATAACTTCATCAATTATAAATATTTTTTCTTTAAATGGAATGTGTGTGAACGCACGTTTGATTAAAAATTACTTATGGATTAATTGAAATAATTACATAATAAATTACATTAAAATAATTATATACATAAACATGCACACGACTACGATATAAAATATATCTGATAAGATCTGTGTCGATAAGAATAGATGTTAAGGTAAATCCCATAGCCCACGCCTCACTGTTATTTCTCTCTACAATATTATTAGCATAAACGCATAATAACATAAACTAAATCCCATTACAAATCCAGAGTAAATAGGTAACCAAATAACCATGCATGTCCATAAAAGATTAGCTCAGTTAGTGTCATTGCGACAGAGCATTTAGCTGAAACTTGCCTTCTAGCGAGTGCGCAAACTGTCTTTAGAGTCACGATCCTAGCAAAGATAGGTCGTAACTGATTGTTTGCGGAACCTAGACTGGTAGGACTATTGACAGATAGGTATTGATATCAATCGTTTAGAGTTGATGCTTGAAAACTGTAGGTAAAACCATGTTTGGTAAACTGAGGTTTATAGAATCCGATGTTTTTTGCAATAGTCAGTCAGTATATACATATGTATCAGTCAATCAGTATTCCTTAATATATACATACACATCACGCCCGTTTCCTAAAGAGGGGTAGACAGAGATCAGGGTTCTCCATTGGTCCCGATTCTGACAAATTTTCGCTTCATTGACATACATACACAGTCAGTGGTTATATGTAGTTCCAATGTCAGACATTTTCAATCTGACTGTCATAAGCGTATCCACAAAGGGGTAGGCAGATCTCACGGATACAGATTTCTCCAGATACGACCACTTTCGTTTATCATACACAGTAAACGCTTTTAGGTATGTACTTCTAACGTCGCCCTATTTCAGTATCTATTTATTTATTTATAAGACTTGTACTATTTATATATATATCCTTCCTAAAATTTTAATTCAATGACTACTAATAATGATTAGCCTAAGTATGTTATTTCATATTATAATATTTGAACACACTTCGTCAATAATGATCCATATAGCCTTGGTAATTGAAAGCTTTTATTGCTGTAGTAAATTAATGATAATAGTATGAGTATGTGATGTGGGACAAGTCTATATCGATTGAGCTCTCACGCACATATTAGAGATGATACACAAATAATGCGTAAAAAATGCAAACTAAAAAAGAAGGATAAATTGGTTTGTGTGTATGCTTAAATGTAGTTCTAAATGACGTGAAAAAATTAACTTACCTAGTTCATTTCCTACATATGTAATTTTAAGTAAGTCTCTTCAACCTTATTGGAAAAGAGTACAATACTATAATATCATCATTGTTCTATTTCAATTCAAACTGAACAATCAAACGACCGATATTTTTGGTTACCAACAAATATGAATCTATTAACTAGATCTAATAAACAGTCTATTACATACCACCAGAGCCCAGCATACATTGAATACTAAAATTTATTATCAAGATAAAGTCTTAACATACGTTCAGTATTAATAACTGTACTTATTTTGTAACAAGTGCAATTGATATCGGTCAGCGATGAAATCTAAAATAGAGCAACGGGTTGTCCTTTCACCAAAAATCAAGTTCTTTCCTCGCATTTTGCTCAAGCCACTTATTTGTAAATGGTTTTGTAACGAGCGGTAACTGAGATGATAATATTCGATCAAGGTGGACGACTTTTCGGTGAGTGCATCAGAATGAGCTCATCACTTTTACTAGTCGCCACTCGGTCGAAATTATAACACATACATACAATGGTACTTATCTACCTCTCTTTTTCGCATGTCGTAGGAGAAAAGGGGTTTACGATTGTATTGGGCACTTGTGTGCAATATGCCAACGCAAATAATTTACTTTACAATAGTAGCATTTTAATTAAAGCTATCCTTTTACCACCGAATATAGTATTTATAACTCTTTTTAAAACTCTATTAAAGGTCGAACACCACGCGGGTTACGTCGGCCATTATAACTTATAAACCAATTTAGAAATGTTCAAAACTACGAAATGAACGTAGGAAGCTGTGTTTTCTACGTATTTTACAATTATTACTAAACCTACGTAAGGCGTCGTTTAACATGTTTACGCCATTACGCGACTACATAAGTAAGCGTATACAAATTTGTCACTTACAATGCCCTGACTTGCAAAATGGCCATTAAAACTTTGTCCACTCGAGATAATGTCCTCTGCGCATATAAAAGAAAGTGCTCAATAGTAATTAGACCATGAATCCATTGCAGCATGTCCTTGCACAAGACAAAGTGTATTTAATTACCTTCATTTGTAATATGTGTTGACTTATATTATTTAGCGTTTTTTTAAAGTGGCCTAATATAATGTGTCATATAGAGACATTTTAATTATATTGATATTTAAATTAAATTAAATAAATAGTCTAGAAGAAGTTATTAGCTAGTTAAAAAGTAAAATAATATTAGATTTACCTGCAAATGTAGCTGGTAATTACAACCTACTTAAATCGGCTAGAGGCCAAAAGAATGCATAAAGTAATAGACCATGACGACTGGACGAAGGTTAAAACTATTGATATAATATCTATTACAACGTTATATAATCGTAATAATATTCGAACTACGCGTCTTTGGCCAGTTATCTTAATATTGTATACAACAAATATTTATTAAAGTTTTAGCAACAAATTCCTGAAATAACAATATCAACTATCCGATCGGGTAGGTATGTGAGTTGGGTAACACTATCATTGGACCGATCACAGCGCCGTTGAAAACGTGACAATGTGACTTACTTATTCTGTGATTAGGGTTTCGTTTTATTATTAAATATCTACCGGTTTCACTGCAACATTTTGACATTTCAACAGGACAATGTGGGCAAAGGGACCGTAATTTGCATTGAACACTGGACACGCCATTGTGAGGTCACAATCGCCAATAGGTTAGGGCTAATAGTTGCAGGTATCTATAATCAAGAACATGCTAACCGCTTCTGCTCCGGGGCTTTAGTGAAATACAGGGGCATGGCTTGCATTTTGTTAAACGTGAGGATTATTCCTTACACTATTGGAATGCATGTTTTTAGGTAGTCAAAAATAAAATGTGGAAAAATGTTTGCTATTTATTTGATCTTGTGGGAGATTATTAGCTACATACAAACATGTATTCACGCCTCTACGTTCGTAATGGGATAGTCAGAGACTATTCACCTGGAACGATACTGATAAAACTCCCTTGCTTTTTCGCACCCATTATCTTCACATAAATACTCTTCTTATATTGTTATTAAAGTAATAATTAATAGTAAGTAAAATATTAATAGTAAGTAATAAGTAATTAAAGTAATTGCGGAAGTAACGAATACCATACTTTAATTATCTACTAAAACTGTATTTGGAATAAATATATTCTCGTTTATCAATCCGAAAGACGAAACCCAACAAATTCATTCTCTCTTTCTTCCACAGACAACCATACAATTACCAACACAGACCTAATACATGCCAGAGAGCTCACATGATAGCACTAAAGTGGCACGACGATGATTTTCGCCGCCACTATCACCAATTTGCATGTTTGTTCACTCTCTAGCCACGAACAGTTTCACTGGAGAAACATAAACACATAGCTGTCATTTGCCACAAGCATGTAACATGTGGTAATCTCGAGTTAGCCAGTGCATTAAACGACGCATTTCTCAACTTATTTACTCGCGGAGATGCGAATTATTCATGCTATTAGAAAATTTTGCTGTTTATATTTGCTTATACAATAAAAACTTACGTCTTATTACCTTTTCGAGGTAAATAGCAACCGGTAACCTTCAATAAACTTGTGCAGTTATTGATTAGAATATTGGTCATAGTTGCAATCCAATACTTAAAGTCTAAAGTAAAATCTAATTGAAATCGTATTGATATCGAAACAGTCAATGAAACATATATATCTGATGCATTTAATACTATGTTACGTATACATCTAAACCTAAGAAAAACATGAGCACAAAAAGTGGTAACAGACAACGCAGTCCAGTATGTAAATACAAGGCAATGTTATTAATCTGATTACTATCGTTGTTCCGACATTGATGTAAACAAGTTGGCCTGTTATTACTCAATCTAAGCAGGGTTCCAATATAGATTTTCGTAATCATAACATACTAGGTACAAATGAAATGCAATACCAAACAAAGATAGCAATGAGAGAAAAACTAATTAGATTTGAAATGGGCATAATGTTTACGATTAGGGAAAAGATCATAAGAAATCCAATGATGTATATTTTGCCCTTATTTTGATATAAAAGACCCCTTGTATTTTGTAGGCAACTTGAATGTTTACTACCTCATCATAAATTATATAATTTTCTGACACATATTGGAACATCGTTCCGCATGAGTAAAAGATGATTAGCTCACCATATCATAAGATTTTTGTCTAAAGTGTTGCTACATGTCGGGAACTAACAATGGACAAAACAAATTATGCAATTAGATAGAGATCTTATTGTTATTTGATATAACTAACATACCATGTATTAAATAGAACGTATATTGTAGCAAAATTACGGTCAAGTAGCGACAATCGAGATAAAAGTAACAACCTGCAAATCATTTTGCCAATACACGCATATAATAATTGTATTGCGACAGTTTTGAAAGTGAGCTAGATTGAAGTGATATACTTATATTACAATTTAGTATGACACTTAGCCCATAAATCAACCATACATACATACCTGTTTGGCGTAGCTTCATGTTATGTATTTTAGCTAAACTAGAATACAATCAAAAGTCAGATAAAAATCATTCGAATTAGAACGAAAAAGGTTGTAGTAGTGTTATCAAGAGCCTATAAACGTATATATTGCCCATTGCCTGAGACATTTTATTAATCAGAATCGAGCGTTCTCTTCTAGAAAGAAATATAAGTCTCACTTGTATTATTTTTAACCAGTCACTCCAGTATCGTGGAGGTCACTTCTTTTGTTATGCGGAAATAAATTTGCCCTTTCATTGGAGAATGGTTGTTCTCACATCGTGCCATACCTGCAAATTATCAATGAACTTGTCTAATCGAATTTTTAATGAAAGTTCATTCATTTAAAATTGATTGCACGCAGAGCGTTTGGGTTGAGAGCGGAAATTAAAAATCTCAATTTCAGATTCGCTGTTATCACATTATGAGGAAGTCTAAATATCACGAATGTTTTTCCTATTAGCGGATGTAAGGTATTTATAAATATACTTATTTTATATAGCCACTACATTTTTATTACACAAAATATACACACCGCTTTCATCCGATATCATCCCTTATGGATGCTTATTATGCTTTGAAAAGTCATGAAAGTTGCCAACTTATATTTATTGCGACGTTTTTCCTCATAGATGAATGCTTCGTACTATATGATGTTAATATGATGATACAATTAACTAATAAACCTCAGACGTCTATCAAACCAGTAACTGAAATTCATTTACTTGGCAAAGAGATGAAGTAAGGAAAAAAGCCGTTTTCGCTTCGATAAATCAATAATACTATTTATAAAATATATCTATCGTATAAGCTCACACCAGTATAGTATCTAACCGTACGCTACCGGACACTGCGTTGATTTATGTCCGTCCATTTCACATCGTGACATGGTGGACTTGATTCACGAGGTTTCGATTATTTATGCGAAAGTGAGATCAAATAGAGCCTACCTTTCACTGTCCAGTGTTCTATGGCGCCAACTGCATACTAGAAGTCGTGAGATGAGGCTTTAGATACTCCTGTTTGCCTACTTGAGAGTTAATTTGTAGCTGTATAAAGTTTTCGCAGACACGACAGGTATTCAATTGGACAAGGCAGTGCTTAGTTATTCTTAAATGGATTTCAATGAGTATACAAATATGCGTTGAGCTTAAATTTAATACAGTTTAGGTGTAGAATACAGTTTCTACAGTTGCAATAAGAAATATTAATCTGCGTACTGTAAATATTGTATTTAAAATGAAAGTCATGCCTACCATAATTTTAATTATCATCTCTTGATTTATGAAATTGGTAGTTGAGTAAGCAAATTACATAAGATATTTGCTTTTTCTTAAATTGCTTGTCATGTTTTACATTTAGAAATAGCATCATCATTGTCGTCTAAATTTTCCGCTTTAAGTAACGCACGCACTTTTACTACCTTTTGTAAAGAAAATAGTAGTCATTATCGTGAGTTACATTCTCTATTGGATTACAGTTTCAGCGTCTCTAGAGATACAATAAATATATTAGTTTTTTAATATATATTCTTACGCATTGTCCTAAATAACTTGATCTATGTAAAAAAAAATTCCATTTCACAAAGATTTTCCACCACTGTCAATCAGGTTCAGAAAAGTAACACTCACTCTATCCCTGGTGGGATATTCATCTTCATATATCCGATTGATCCAATTCCATTTTCCACTCGAGATTAATACTATAATGCGGTTATTAGTAATAGATTAACGTTACTCTGTTTATGCGAATTCACACTGTGTGAAGTTTCGCCTTCAAACGGGCATTGGACATTTCGTAAGAGGTGTAACAAAGTTTCGCTTTACGTTAGAGCCTTATTAAAAACTCTTCGAGTTGGAGTTACCATTAGACGCTTAGAGAAAACTGTGCTAAGAATTTGTTAATATATAAAACTTGTAGAGGTTCTTGAAACAAAAATAGTGTACCAAACTAATAAAGATTGTCTAAATAATAATAAACTGTATCAATTCTTTATTGTTTTAGCGGTGTTCGAATGCAATTTATCCAAAAGTACCTATCAAATTGTGTTACGTAATAACATACCAATACTTTAATTAAACAATTACAAACCATGAATGATATAATACAGAGAAAGTTATGGTTGAACTAATTAAGCACAGTCATGTCAATCTCTCCTAATCAGTGCACACGTACCACTTATAAGCATATTAGTAAAATGCCTCTTATGCAACTCAAAAACAAACTTTTGGTGACGCTTTCTCCGCTATCTTAATAACAAACTTTCGCTTTCTTGGTACTTTTAACCATATCGAGCCGGATAACAATTAACATCTCAACACTTGGGTATAATGGCCTTGTATGTATTCTGTTGTATCAGCATAAAGTTAAGGTTTCATGATTTCGATTCTCACTTTAGCAGAAATCCGTACTAACAATCAGTATTTGCAAACAAAAGGCTGGGCTCCTGCTGAGAAAAAATTGAATGCCCAATAGTTTATTTACACTTGATTGTATAATAGTTGTGTGAGAAAATTTACGAGTCACCGGATTATAATATGCAGCTATATTAGATCTAATAATTATAAAACAGATATTAATACTGACACCTTCAGAGATAGACTTTTGGGTCTGATTTAGAAATAGGCTTTACGATGGAAAACTATTCGAACGATGGCTCTAAGAATGTGAAGGTGTTTTAGCTGTTAGTACATAGCTTTTTATAACTATAAAATTTAATGTGTCTGACCAAGTTATGAAATAACATGAAAGAATATAAATGTGTCATTTCCTAACTATCAACATGTAAGTATCAAATAAAATTAGCAGCTAATGGAGTTTTGCGCGACTCTTGCGAATGGCATAATTAAATCTTATGAAACTTCATATTTATAAAATACCAAATTACCTTAGGAAGGAGGAATTGCTTCTAAAAAGATGTAACAATTAAGTTATTAGGGGTTAAGTATGTCAATGCATACGTGTTAGAAAAAATACATGAGTATATATGTACGAAGTAGTCGTCCTTAGCAACTTATCATGTTTAAAAAAATGCAAAAACCTGCAGCTAACTGCGAAATATTCCTAGCAGTTAGGTGTAGTGTGAAAGGAATTCATATGCGCACATGTAATGGAATTCTCCAGGAAACCACATTTGGTAATACAAGTCGTGGTGTAAGTCATTCGAGGGCGTGCACAAATGCAATGGTCACGGCAGAGATCGAGATTTTGGTTTATTTTCTTATCGGAATAGAAAAATTTCTTTATCAGTCGATTATATCTGCATCAAGTGCGAGTTGATCGAATTCCATAAATCAATTGGGTTAAACCTCGCAGCTGGTATATATTTTGATCTATATCTCCTTGTTTAGAAATTTCTTGTTGTACGATTGTATTTCCTATTATTTTGTTTAGAGTAAATTCTGGTTAATTTCAGAATCATTATTATGATCCAGTGATGATTCTTATCTATTCATGGCTCAAGGGTTTATTTATCAATGGGACATGATTTATTATTAATCAAACACATGCTAAGGAATGCTCGTTTACATATGACTTATTGTGGAAAGTACATATATAGGAAATTATTGTTCAATTAAAAGGATTTTATAGCTAAACGTAGGGAATGTGTTTTCATTTCTTGATGAATAACGATGAAATCCAATTCACGGAGTAATGCGACGTTCTCTTATTATAAAATTTGTTTATGCTCTTACGGTTACATGAACATAGGTATCATACATTACTATAAATGCAAGTCATTGAAGAGATGAAATTAAAATGCCACAGATTTATTCAATTCAGAACAAAGTGTGTTAATAGATCGTTACAATGATAAATTATTTTACGATGTTAAGAAATTAGAGCTTATTTTCAAGTCATACCAAATGATCTTCTTTCGAAGTCATAATCCCATTAATCAACTCTAATTATGTTTATGCTGTGAAATGGTGTAATTAATAGTATCTCTGATGTAATCATTTCAATTTATAGATTCACTTTTATAGAATCCGCTGCTTAACTGCTTTTCAAGCTAATCCAATGTAGATATTACAACATTTAAAATCTTTACAATAATTGCGCCTATAGATGAAGTCAGGCTTTACTGGACCATCTTTGCAATCGCGGAGTTAGTATCTCGAATTCACATGTAAACCAAATATAGTATGGCAATATAGTATAACACTCTAATATGACAAGTGGTAAACTACCTACAAGCACTAAATATTTCCTGTTCCTAAAAATAGGTAGTTTGATAGTAGTATGTTGATAATATGTTACCAAACCAATGAGACAGGTGGAGTGTACATGACGTATAATAATATATGTAGTATTTCTCTCATCTATATGATCTGCAGATTTGCCTAAAGATAAAAAGAAAGAAGTTTCGCAATAACAATTGTCATAGATTTTCTTCGAAGAAAACTTTGAATTACGACTGTCCTTTGTTTCCGTTCGAGGTACCTTCGAAGCGTCGGCCAACCGTGAGGGTCTATTGTTCGAGAACAAAACTGATCTATTACGATTATTATATTTTCTACATTATGGTCATGTTTTGGTAAACAGTAAGGTACCGGTTATTACGTACACTACAATAGTTATAAAGAAAGATTCCACTGCTCGTTACTTGCAATACTACAAACTGATATGCAATAACTTTTACGTTTATTTCATCAAAAGTGTTCCGTACATAGTTATTTAAAAATATTTTATGAGTTGGTGTCGGCTACCTTACCTGAATTTTAAAGAAGTAAAAGTATAAAGCTTACGCATATTTAATCGACGATCAATAAGTTGATTACAATGCAGATTCTCCTTTTAACACGAAGTAGTTAACACATAAATCGTCGCGTATAATCAACAGGAAATGCGATGTTTTGCACCGTCATGACAAGGCTGCTTAAGGCGGTTTCAAGCCTCATAAAAAGTAGTCGTTAACTAAAATAATGTGCACGTTATATCCCTTTCGGCTTAATACGGATGCTTGGATCCGGTGCGCAGTTGAAAAATCTTGTAATGGACGCTAGTCTGTAACATGATTATAGCGGTATGATAACAATGTTTTACTAGTGAGAAAGTTTAAATAGTAAAAGCTTAATTGGATAGTAATTGGCAGGCTAGTTCTGGCTAGTATTTCGTTCTATGTAATATGCACAAATGCCGGAAGCAACTCTTTGAATACTAAGTTCTGAGTTATGACTAAAACACTACAATATTTTCCTAAGTCTTAATGATCGTGGTAGTAAAACGTTTTGAGTTGCACAGTAGTTAACTTTCACCATTTGCAAGTAATTTTCACAATTATCCATCAATATTAAATAAAAAGTTTGTATTTAAAAACTATTCATAGGTACGATTGCATGCGCAATTGATAAGCTGTTTTAAATATAAAATACGGAAACTCGTTTTCATTCAGTCACAGCATACTACATACATATTCATAATAGTCCATCTCTGATATTGCGGAGAAAGCGGTGTATGGTCACATGACTGGTGACGACGAGCTATTTATAGACCTGGACTATTATTAATTGCTAAGTTATGTAATAGAATGCATAATCTGCAGTAGTTAAAGTATTACACATGACTTCTAATTCCCTGTAGAGGGGTAGGCAATCATCACGGATCCCCATCTGTCCCGATCCTGACATACGACATTCTCTTCATTAATATTCATACACACTCGGTGGTTATAGGTACTTCTAATTTCACGTATGTAGTATTAAATATGTATATATTAGAAAAGTATATAAATAATATAAAATAAATATTGGAATAGCAGAAGAAAATTGCTTCATATTTTAATCCCAAGGTCTCGCTGGATATTGCAAACTTCGTGATTATTTGGCGACTTGACTGATCCACGACTTGTTCCACACAATTATTAATTCGTTCTTAATGTGTGTGAGCAAGTTGTTATCATTATTTGGGCCATCTTGTCGTGAACGCCTGGAGGCCGATTCTGCTAGCTTACGTAATTAAAAGTGATGTTTCCATTTCATGATTAAGTAATAGTTTTCAATCATTTCTTAATTATTTTTGACAAGGTAAATGGTTAACTTACAATGACAAACAAATGTGTAGTAACTGATTCCAAATTGGCCTAATAGAAAATATCCACATATTGATGTGTTTTGATAATAATATTGTGTAGGTATACTATGTGAACTCCATAATAATTTGTATGTATACTCCAATACATTATACACATGGCATGGTTTTAATCCCTCCGACAGACAGATGTAGAAAAATTGCTCTACCTGAAGCAATACACGAGGATTTGTGTACTTATGTCGTTATTTTTAATAACTGCGAGACTTTACTAAAATATTGAGATAAAATTAATTCAAGAAATTCAACACAGGGGTTTCAGTTTCCACCTACATACACACCCTTAATATGAAGCAAAGTAAAAGGTGTTTGAGAAGAGATTGTGTTTTCGAAGTTCTAATATGTATCAGAATTTTCCCGTTCCATTGAAACCTGTTTAGTGTAGGACAATCGGAGCGCAGAACGCGTGCGCCAGTCCCGCTCCGTCGCTTTGATCGTGACTTGCTTCAACGCGCTTCTGCATACAATTATCCCAAGCTTCACTGGTTTATCGTTCGAAAACTAGAAATGTCTATATAATGCCTAATGACATACAGTTTATAATAAAGCTTATGCAATGGTGCAATGACTGTGTAGGCACCGTTTGATTTTATTCCCGATGATGGTCAGGCTATCGTGCATCGTTGTTAATGTCTGAATCACGTTTGCCGTATACGATATGAATGTAAGTATTCTATTGCACATGTTGACATATCTGAAGCTACTATTTAGAAAGGATTATGTTTCTCAAGCATTTTGGCAGTATACAGCATTTATGTATGAGTAAGGATACAATGGTATATTCGTATTATTTTATGTACACAACCATATATTTTTCTTACAAAATTTACACTGGAAATTTCTTTAATAACTCAAAGGATAACTAACATAACATATTTCATTTCTATTGGTACAATATAAGAGGATTAATAGAAAATATATTCAAAATAAGAAGATAAAAATAAGAAAAATGAAGCTATTACGAAATTTCTACGTCCCGTGTTTAACATGCAATTTACATAAAATGATAAGATATGACAACCTTCTACAGGCATTAGATAGAAATAGGAATTAGCATATCCGTTCTAACGTGTTCTTGTGCACATATTTCATAAGCAGCGGCTACCGCATCATTCATAAAATTTCTCACCAAACCACCAAGGTTCATTAGCCAAATCCTTAATTAACAAATGCTAATACCATTTCGTGTTTCATAACATACATACATAACGCCCGTCTTCGTGCAAAGGGTATGCAGTGATCGCGGATATATTTATGAACCCTGAAAAACTATTTTTGTTTCATAGATTACATCTCATGTTTATTTATAGGTATGTCCGTATGTCGTCTTTTTGAAAGCCAAATTGGCTATAAGTCCGACCGCTACATAATACCATAACTCGACGTATGTCGATTAACACAGTCAGTAATTTTAAATAATTCCATTATCAGTGTCGTGATATCGGTGATCTATATTTTATTGCTTTGCTACAGCAATGACCTTGTGACTTGAAATGTCAGTGACAGTAATTATATGTATTGTCTTTTGCATGCTAAAATGCACGGATCAAATTCATATCCTTGAAGGATTTCGCCATTCACCATTGACGTCACGCAGGATCTAGACGGAATTCATTTGGTATCCTGTTGTAAATTATTCTACATCAATGTTTGTGAAATATGATTTGAAAATGTTTCCTTAGATAACATACCCACCAATATGTTAAAAGCGTCGACAAGATAGTATCTTCATAAGTAGTATCTTCCTAATCCATGTGGTGATGAACGAGTATACACAATCTAGGTAAATACATACATAGGAAGCACCCACAATACTAATTTTAATATGTTATTGTGTTGCGTAAAACGTTCATAGCATTATTATTTTTGTCAAAAATTACAATGACTAGTACAAACATACGAAAGATGATTACTCCTAACATTAAACTGGACTCAATTAAATAGTCTATTTAAACTCGTTTCAATGCGGTTTTTAGTTATGCTCTAGATTTCTTAATCCACTATAAGTCATAGTTCGTAATCGTGTGTTATTTGTCATTTAGCCATTGACACGGTCCGCCTTCCTTCAACAATTTACTACAGGCCATTACAAGCAATAACTATGGGGCTGAAAGGGCGTGGGCTAACTGTGAAATGTATTGGTGATGGTCGCACAATTACTATAGATCAAGGCACAAATGAATTGTCTGTTTGATATCAAAACCTTTATTTTAAGACAGGTGTATTTCATTAAATTTGAACTTAGATATCTGTCATGTACTGGCATGAATTATGCAGGGTTCATTTGATTCGTACTGTTATGAATTACCACGTAATTTGTTTATAACAAAAAACAAACGCATTCACGACCATTAACCCTTGCGGGGTAGTCAGAGGTTCAGGTGACCATCTCCGCAATTGCGAAGGTAGTAATTCTATGGACACCTCAAACCCACGTGTTAACCAGATAGTCAGTACTCAATGTGACAGGTGGATTGAATATGTTTATGGAATAATGAAGTAATTATTAGATTGTGACTTAGTAGGTAAATACTCTTTTTTATAAGTATGTATAAAATAAAGTGACAACGGATACGAGTATGCGACGTCTATTTCTTCCACGAAATAAATATATACTTAGATATTTTTTTATAATTTACGCCGACCCAAACTAATTGGAATAAGCGCAGGGGGATGATGAGATTGATGAGAGATAGGAAATGCAATAACTATCTAAACCTGATTATTTGTTTCCAAGATTCTTCCTAACAAGCCCACAAGGATTAAATTTACGATTCAGCGCTGCCAGCATAGTTAGTGGTGGGAACTCTGTGCCCAAATAACAGCGTTCAATTTTTGGACTCATTTAATTTCTTTTTGAGATTGTTATTACTGCGACTTATCTTATTTATATTTTACTTGAATAAACGATCAAACTCACAATTAGAAGTATCAGTAGTCACTAAGAGCTAATTGAGAATTAATAGGCCAATCATCAAGTGAAATGTTTCTCCCATTGATTACGTAACAGAATCCATTTAACGTACATTTTGTTACACAATTCTTCTCTAATGTTTGGTTAACGAGCAGCAATTCTTTTAAGTATATAACAAATAAGTACGTGTTAGAGATAATCATGATCATCTGTTATGATAGTGATCGGTATCTTAAGTGTTTTAAAGTGCTGATTCGTACCGAAACTGTAACATGAATAACTGTATTTTCTCATACCAGCTTTCTTATTCAAATAACAATTTCACTTTACTTCCCATGCCACCCAAGAGATTTAGGGAGATGCGGATTCTTTAGAGGAAATATGAATATTAGTCAATACAAAGTGTCTGTTTTACTAAACCATAAATCTGTATCATTTAGATAATTATTGTATTTAAATCTGGGCATTAAATTATAACGGGGTAAATAAGTATGTAGGTGTAAAAAGGATGTACCTATATTAGACTAATTTTAACTTTTCTCTAAAGTATTTCTATGATGAACGGCACACTTATTAATTCTCACACTTACGAATGGATAATCGAATTTAAACCTGACAGTTTAAGCTAATAGCAAGACGTGTAATGATTTCAACTATTACTTAACACTCAGTAGGAATCTGCAGACAATCAATCAAGACTTGGGAACTGGACGAATCTTTCGCAATAGAATTACGACATTGATGAGTAGAATGTCGGGTGTCTTGTCAAATTAACGTAATAACCGGTGTAGGTGGCCAGTTTCAATTATTGATGAATAAAATATATTACATGTACCTACTCACTTGATCAATTCCAAGTATTACACACCTGATTGAGATTTATCTAGTATGTCCATCATTTATTAGCTGCATTATTATTCATGTATTTTTATTTTTTTAACCGGTAACCAACAGACGGATTAACATTTTATTCCAGCAATCATTTAGCTGTAAATGTATATATGAAATGTCAAGTTCGAAATCTTCTTGACAGTTAAATTAGCGCGGAAGCTTCCTTATATTATGATTTATCAGTAAAATACCGAGAATAGACGTGTGCCTACTATGCATGGATAAAATATATTAGTATAATGATATCAGGGTTAATTCAAACGTTCAGAGTTACATCTTAAATTTGATTTTAATCATTGCTGGTAATGCAATGTTATCTATGTTGAATAATAACACTAGCAATGACTAAGCTATATCCAAAATATAATTTGCTTCAGTTATTCGCTAACAAGATCTGGTATTATTACTGGATAGGATATTGAATACGTACGTACAAGGTCAGACAAATATGCATTCGATAATTCTTAAGTTTTTCACGACTGGCTCTATTGTTTATTACAGGCGTACAAAACAAAATTATTACAGGCGTACAAAACAAAATTATTACAGGCGTACAATACAAAAAAAAAACAATTAGAGTTAGAAATTAAACTAATAATGCACGCTCGAATAGCTACGTGATTCAATGATTACTGACCCATATCTCTAATTATTCTTTCAATCTTTAAAAGTGTGTAAGGATAAATTAATACAATATATGTTTAAATGTAAAAATTAACAGTGTCAGTGTTTGTTATTAGCAATCTTCTGTATTCAATATAAAATATTTCAGAATTTATATATCCATTTAATTCTGAAATGTACGTCACCCTAACAGGTAACATTTCGGTGACGTACTAATATACAAATTATAATATAATATGTACAAATCTATACGTGGAATGGAATTTATACTCTCCACCATTTTACCAATGTAGATCCAAATGGACAGAACTTAGTAATGAAGACCTTTTAAGTTAGCTGTCATCGTCTTTCGTCTAGACCTAGTTATTTTAAAGCATTGTCTACACGTTGTCGTGTATTTGAGCCAAAGGTCATACATGATACAATTATGTGTATCACATTGAAGGTTTTCAATCTATTTCGGACACGACAGCTACGGCGAAGGAAATGTATTGCTTTATTTTTTAAAACAAATGATCGTTAGGCTCACGACTTTAACAGCTAATATTTTGCCTATTGTTAGTAATATTTTGAGACCGATTCTTATTGTATAAATTTTGTAACATATTTTGCCTTTAAATATCGGATAAAGAAAACTATGTTACATCGAATTGCATGTAAGGAATTAATTTAAAGTATATTATTTTCAAGAATGAAACCAGTTGATTTAAATAAATAAATACAATTCACTCTACTGCCAGCCTTTACAAATAAGATAAAATAAATAGGGATTAATTTTAAACTATCATCACCTATCGTAATTTATAACATTGCTTTACCATGTTTTATGTATTTATAAAAATTAGACTATACTCTGTCAGAATCTATGACAATCTGAACTACAGGTATTTTAAGTAGATACGTAACGAGGGCAAGAAACGTAAGATGAGTTAGAATACCGCAAGGTTGTTGACCGTCTAGTCCTACGTGCCAACTAATCATCCTTATCGAATTACAAACTCATGGTTGAGGGAAAGTTGCAGAATCTCATCAAATGCGTCGTTTACTAATAATTTTTATTAATTGGTTCCCCTATTCTTCATTAATTATATTAATCAGCAATTCATGAGTAAATACATAAATAAATTATTAAACACTATCGTAATAAATTTGATATGACAACTAGCATTTTTAATATCTTAGTAATGTAGAAATACCTACGTATGTTTAGATCGTGCAAGGTCAACGTGATAAAAATTTATTCGGCCTTGCATTTTACGGTCGAAAAAAGTTAACCGCAAATATGATTTGCTCTTGAACCACATTGTTTGGATACAATAACATTGCTTTCCATACAATTTAACATTCGTTTCCATTGTTTCAGTGCTGCCAGCCGTCGTGGTTGCTATCACCGTGTCTCCGAATGGCAACAGTCCCGAAGTCAAAATGGTTGGAGGAATGATGGTGGACGTCCAAAAAGGATTTGTTCCCATGACAAAATCTGCACCTCACACAGATAAAACAAAAGCCGTACTTAGGAAGCAGACAAGTCAAAACAGCACAAATCTCTCGACTAACGAACGCTATAGGCGGCTGATACCTTATATGACATTCTATTACGCTAATGACCTGCCGCCGCCCACGACAGAACCGAGTTTCAAAGGTGTCGAGGTAGAAAAGGCAGAAATTATCGAAACGCCCACTCAAGATAGACTGCCAAAAAAGGTGGTGCCGTTAAGAAACATACCGAGGTATCAAGGAAACAGATTAACTCAGTACAACATAGCACCTATCAATCACAATAATATTTATCAAGAACACTTACCAGCTAGAGTTCAGCCTAACTACAACAATTATTTCTTAGATACAAACCTAGACAATATTGATTACCGAAGGCCAATTCACAAGTCAGTAAATATCAAATTGCCTAGTTCGCCTTTTACGCCTCCCCCACGAAAACCTTTTGTAAATTATTTCAATAACGATGATTCAAACAATGTGCGCTATTACTTGAATGAAAACGAATTGCCCGTTAAATACAAATTGGTACCTTATGAACAAACCCCGCCGGTTAAAGTTCCTAATCCGGCCGAAGACTTATTGTACGAAATTCCACCACCAAGGATAACCCCCAGTATTCATAAAGAACAAGTCTATGTGAAAACACGACCACAGCGTCCGCATTACGACTACTCATACAGTCAGCGCGTGCCCATAAGGAAACCTAACATTGTATCAGAGAGCTATTACGAGAAATCTCATCTGCCTACACAGGAACCATTGATTGAGAGTGGCTTTAAGCCTATACTTAACACACAGACAATCACAACTGAATCTCCCAAGCGTCAGTTCACCAGTAACTGTTTTGAAGCCTGTGTACGGAAAACACAACGTGGAAATTATAGGAGCGAATATGGAGCACGAATCTCATTCAACTTTGGACCCGAAATACTTCGATTATCCAGCAGAACAGCCCGTTAGAGAGTCAGTTACCAACAAAATGTCTTTGGGAGACCTGATTGATTCATTACAGCCCAAGGCAGTACCTACGCCAAGTACAAGAGATAATGTTGGCTCATCTATCACCACATTAATGCAGATTTTGAATATTTTGAAGGCATCGCCGCAACAAAATAATGTCGATGATGCAGATTCCCCCAGTACGGAACCGATTCACACTGAAAACGTAGTGATACCCGAAACAACACCGGTTCTAAAAACTACCGAGATACCAGTCGTAGAACACGTACCATCGTCGCCACCACCAGAAGAGTTTCACGAAGAACCTTATCTTGCACCAGTAGAACCACCTTCTCAACATTTGGAAGGTACCCTAATTTTACATATCTTTTTTAACTCATGTATAAAATTTGACTCGTAAATTATGTTAATACAGCGTCGAGCCTTTTTAATATTTTAGCCTAATCGCTATACTTCACAGCTTCTTATATTCGTAAGAGGAATCCAATAGTCGTATGTATAAGCACAAGTCAACCCTTGCGTATGTTACATGATTCCAAAAGAGGGCATATGTATCAATGTTATTCGTTTAATAACTTAATACGCATTTGTTTATTTCAGATTACCACCAGGGTGGAGTGACAACATCGCAACATTTCCCGCTGCGGATAGAGAATGATGACGAAGGTGGCACCCCAGGAAGGCCCGGCATAGACTATCCTACCCTGACCACTATTCCTCCGACCAGTTTCAATTGCAAGACCCAAAGATATAAGGGCTTCTTTGCCGATCCAGAGACTAGATGCCAGGTATCATGAACGAAAGAAGCATTTTTGAATATAATGTAACCGATTTCCCTCTACCCTGTATATCATAAGAGGCTACTTAAATTCTTATATATTTTTACCCAGTTAACGTTAAGAAATCAATGTAGTTTATTTAAATTCACTTACTCAGCTTCAAAATTGACTTCACTTTTACACAAGCATATCTAATTGTTTACCATACGGCGGTTTAAGTGCTTCATTATGTCAAAATCACCCCTTCATTAGTGTGATATTCGTTGCAGGGTGGCAGACTAAAACTTTTTTAGCTATAATTATGTCTATACCATTTAAGTTAGAGCTGAGATTTGAAATTGAGCTGAGTAAAACTGATCGCAGTTTAGGCTTCATTTTTACCTTTCATTTTAAGTACCTACCCTAACTTACGTAGCACAGTAATACTAAAAAAACGTACTTACCATTTCCAGGTCTGGCATTACTGCGACTTAAACGGAGGACAGGCTTCATTCCTATGTCCCAACGGCACCATTTTCTCTCAGGCCGGCCTCACCTGTGATTGGTGGTTCAACGTGCGATGCTCATCCACAGCTCAGCTCTACGTTTTGAACGAGAGCCTTTATAAGTTCATTCTACCACATTCGCCCAAATTCCCAGAGGACTACAGTGGACCGTTGGTAGATAAGTGAGTATCTTATTGTTGTTTCTATAACCGCCGAGTGTGTATGAGTTTCAATTAAGCGAAACTGGTCTGTTAGGATCGGTACAAATGGGGATCCGTGGTCTCTACCTACCCCCTACGGGGAATCAGGCGTGATGTATATGTATGCATGTATATTGTTTCGATTGGTGATGTGTGTATATTGTTGTCGGTATGGACAATTGAAATATATTGTTGCGTAACCTTATTTATATAACGAATGCATAGTAATATTTAGCCAGCTTGGGCTGTTGTATTGGGATATTTTCATGTTACTAAAGGAATAGAATAAAATTACAGGAAATGTGAAGAAATTTTCTATGAATATTAACGCAAATGTATGTTTCAGATATTTGACACTTAAATTCAAAGAAATGGAGGAACAGTTCAAGAAGAACAAGAATAAACAAACAGCTTCCGACAAAGAAGACAATATGAACGAGGAAAACGAAAATGACGACAAAATTATAGAAATTAGCGAAAAGTCCGACAATCCTAACGATGGTATTAACAATGTTAGTGAAGCTAGTGTCACTGTAGAATCACCTGGTTCAAGTGGTAACGTAGAACGGTTACATGACTAGTTTATTTAGGAACCTATTTCACGTGTTGTTAATACAAACAGTCATATGGTATAAGTCGTTCTAATCTTATGCATATTAAAGAATAAGGATGCTAGTAAAGTTAACACGTTTTGGTTGAAAATGTAATAAATTGAAGAGCTGGATGATATTTTACAAGGTCCTTTGAAACAATACTGTGATAGAGATTTTGATTGAAGTGTGTGTGAAATGTCGACGCATTTAAAAGGCGAAGTACTATGTAATTGTTCTTGTACTGTAGATAATACTGCACAATAATCACTTGATGTGCATGAAAACGAATATTCTATAAGCTTATTTAGTTGTAGGTATTTTAATGGTTGAATCTGGCTTTGTGAATATTTAAGTTTGTGATTATTTGATCTGTGCTTGTGTGGTTTGTGAGGCGCTCACTTCAAACTTCAATTTTAGTATAATAATTATAAGACATGTATAAAATTATCAGCAGATCACTACATTCAATCTTGTTTCAAAGAAGAAATCTCTATTTACGAAATTAAACTTGCCATAAATACATTGCCATGTTTAATCCATGCAATATTAATAATTTTAAGTGCGTAGAGTCATAAGAATTTTCAACTCTTAGTAGTCTTTTTTACGTAAGATAATTTGTGCAATTCAAAATAATATTTAAAGTATTTTTAAGTTAATATAAGACATGCTTACAAATTGTGCGCAATTACGCGTTTTCCTAGAGTAAAAGCTTAAGAAAATAAATTAAAATACAAAATTACTAGACTATTGTTTTATTTTTTCAATATTTACAAATTTAATGTTGTTATCCTTATATTTAAATGTAGGGTTAAATACACTGTTACCTGATATACATCAAACATTACATTTATTTTGGGTTATTAGATTTTTCTATTTGGTTATTACTATTCCAAAATTGTTTATCTAGTACACATAACATTGAGATCCATCAAGAATGAACTCTAAGAAGCATAATGTACTCGTATATGGGTTAAAAACACTACTAATGCACAAGATTTGGAAAATCAAACAATTTGCTAATATATTACAAAAATATGTAGATTTTTATCCATGACTAATATCAGGAATGTATAATTAAATCTACCTACACATGAATAAAACAAAGGCAGGTAATTCAATACCCACTATCGAGTATTACATACTAACCACAAACCATGCGTCCTATATCCGAGCTTGATGTATTCCTTCAGTCTTGCACATCTCTTTACTTACCTAATCACATACACTGATATAATAATGATGATAGATCAGGGGCCCGTCTATTAATAAGGTTTAGCACAATCGTAGGTCAATAGTATTTTAGTAACAATGTGAATTTTTTAATTGATTAACTAGTGTCAAATTTCACCTTTGTTAAAGGGAAAAGTGTCAAATTTCGTCAACAAAATTGCGAAATCTGTCACTTGTCATTACACTAAAACTTCACACCGTTATGAAGTGATACTGAACTCCGATTTTGCAAACCTTTCTTGGCGTTGGGCCCCAGATGAGATTCCGTATTATTCAAATATTAATGTAACAAAGCTTTATTAATATCGAAATTATTTTTTGATGCATTAAATAAAATCAAATATAACTTAAGAAGTAGGTAACCGAATCAGAAAATTGAAATATTATATAATTTTCCAGTCCCAATCTGCTGAATTTGTCGCAAGAGTCGATTTAGATTGTTTGACGATAATTTAAAATTTATTAAAATACAATATATTAAAATTATTAATTTTAATATATTGTATAATGGTCAGACAGAAAAAAAGAATACTCAAAGATCATGGACAAGTAAATCAATTAGTTTGAATTTGTAGAAATAAAGTAAAATAATAGATTCCAGCTTCTACTTCTAAAATAATGAATATTTTACAGATGTATGTATATAGAGTTTATTTAAAATATTTATATTTTAAATACAGTTTTTAAAAATCCTGATATTTGATTATTATTACTTCGTGTTTAAACCTAACTGTATTTTATAACTTACTTCAAATAAAGTGACATTACTGAGCATTGACTAGAAAATAAAATGGTGTTTATTTTTTGGTGGATATCCTTTATCGTAAGCCACGGTGGTATAGAGATGAATACAGGGCATCTTCACAATGGAGAAAACCAATCAAATTGCGTAAATTCATAATTACTTAATACCATCACAATTTCTATAATTATACACTAAATACAAACGAAATTAGTAGATTTAGAAATTAAAAATTAAAAATAAAATTAATAATAAAATTTATTTAATTAGTAAATTACGAACTCTTTTTAGTAGTAGTTATGCAGTGCTTTAAATAAAACTTCATTTTGTTGAATCGACCAAACCAAAAATAATAGAAATGCCAATGATAAATTACGTAATAGTTAATATTATGTACAAACATTTAAATTCTATACCTGAATTTATTCATAAAACGTTTACCCTGTTTTGCGTCTAACGGAGAATTGATTTGAATTCGCATCGACGATTTCTATTCTGTTTGTTTAATGGACAGTCTGCAAGTGCTTCGCGAGATCAGGATAAGGCATATCGCCTTTCATGTCAAATCATACCTGTCTTTTGTCTATTACAACATGTAGTAGGAGTATGAAGAATTTTATTCACAAATCTTACAGTAATCGACATAACCTGCTTGATATAACTTACCAACAAAAGCTTTTATCTGTATGTCTGCTAACATACTTGGAAATATATTTTCCTTCATATATTTGTGATGTTATACCAAAGATCACTTACCACCTTTAAACGCAACAGACGTAGTACAAGGTAGGGGTCGGTCGGTCTCAGCGTTTGTTTTGTTTGTGGCTCAATACCCAAATTACTTACAAACAACTTTTTGTTCCTAATAAAGGGTATTCCTCTAATAATGAGAATAGTATAAATAAAAACATTGATACCGGAATCATGAAAAACAATTGCTCAGGGACTCGACAGTTGGGTGTGATGACGCCTCTAGTAATTTGAGTATCGAGCGGTGTGCGCAGGTGGCGCTAGTGTCGCGTGGTGAGTCTAGTGTTTGAGCAGGAGCGCGGCGTGCTTGAGCCGCAGGTGCGAGCGCAGCGTGTCGATGCGGCTGTAGGTGGCCGGGCAGTAGGGGCAGAGCGAGCGCTGCGCCGTGTGGCTGTGGAAGTGGTGCCAGCGGTTGGACACCTCCTTGCCGCAGGACTTGCAGCGCCACAGCGCCGCGCTCTCCGCCGCCGCCACGAACATACTGTGGTACGAGTAGCCAGAGCCACGCGCGCGCTCTGCGAACACGCCGCGGCGCAAAACAAACACCAACGTTGTAACATACCACAATTTAATGTAAAAATTAGTAATAAATACAACAGATAAATGCAGGAGTTTGCAACATGTTCAAATTGCATTACATAACATCAAACAATGTGAAAAATAATTATAAAATAAATTGCATTAACTGCTTGCACAAACAAAATAAAATTAAACTAAACTTTTAAGGAGGCATCAAACCAACATTGAACAAAATAAACAATAATCGACACAACAAGGCAACGCTGTCCTGCCGTGGACGATTTGACACCCCCGCTCTACATTAACTATTGTGATATAGACGCTATAACAAATTGGCTAATTACTTAATGTAATCGAGAAGGAAACGTAATATAACTAACTAGTAGACCATTGCTATCCTGCGAAGCTCATCCTGCACTCCATTGGTTGGAAAGGCGCGCCCCGTATACGGGCGGCCGGCGGTGCGCAATACGCGCCCCCACGCTATATATTAATTCAATATACAATAAATTGGAATATTCAAATAACTTGGCCATAAAAGTGACTCACGGGGTCTCCTCGACCACAATTTCATAAGACTAAATTTTAGTAATTCGTTAACCTTACAAATTCCATATGGCATTAATTTAGCTTCCATCAAGTCCAATTAAGTGGGCCAATCGTGAGAATTGCGTTCGCATTACTTTATGAAAGCCGAAAAGAGATCAAGGCGTTCTGAGCCGTAACGATGTCATTCTCCTGTGTGCAGGCCAGATACTAGAATATCCTAGCTTAAACTATCTAAAAATAAAATATTTTTCATTATTTTACCAATCACATTGCGACCACTAATTTAGCATCCAATTCGAATTTTGAAACCGATCAACGATTGTTGTCAATTAGTTTGTTAAAGGACGTCGAATTCATTAATTTTGTAATTTGGCATTCTTATAAAATCCATACATTTCGGATAGCTATGATCTATTTCAACAATTGCATTAAAATTGCCTGACAATAAATTATTAAATAGTACAACTATGACGACTGGCAGAGGTAAACAAGCTTTAATATATTAATTTAAAATATTACCAGCTATAAAAACCTGTACATCACCGCAACCCAAACTGTATTCACAGAATTTAAAGTACGAGTACTTATGTCACTTACGTAGAATACAATAGTAGTCACGAACAATGACATTAATATTTAAATATCTTTTAAAAATATCATTTAGTTTGGTTACGTAATTAAATAACTAGCAATATTGCACTGAGTATGAATTACTATCGAATAACAAGCGCCCAGATTGCGTCGAGTATAAAATCTATTTATATTTAATTACTATTAAAATTTAATGGAAGAAAAATATGTTTCTCTTTGCAAATTTACAGCTATTTATTTATGTAAAAAGCTTGGATAGTTATTTACTTGTATCAAAAGCTAAAGTTAACTTTTTTCATGCAAATATTACAAAAAACAATTCACAAAACAATGAATATAATATCTATAGAATAAAACAGAAATAAACTCTTTAAAATCTTAAACAATCTAGAACGTAGGAACATTAGACTATTATGTAAAGGGTATATGGTATATGAGCTTTTCATGGGTTGTAACGTAACTCTACTAACAGTATTTCTAAGTTTGGCAAAACCTATTCAGTGCACTAGACGCATTGCGGTCATGAAAAAAGTTAATCTTGGCTTCACAAGAGGGCGCCTGTATTCAACAGACATTTACAATAATATTCTAGCTATGAGTATGACTATTTCCATAAAATTGCACAAGTGAAATCTGTCACAGCTATATAAAAACAGCACTAGGCCACAACAATGTGGAGAAATCACGG
The DNA here is from genome assembly GCA_030578115.1 of Leucoptera coffeella. Taxonomy (NCBI): domain Eukaryota; kingdom Metazoa; phylum Arthropoda; class Insecta; order Lepidoptera; family Lyonetiidae; genus Leucoptera; species Leucoptera coffeella. The sequence goes on from JAMBLF010000403.1 coordinate 258,327, forward strand.
AATTATCTATTATCATTTGGATGAGATTATTTCTAATTAATATATTAATTTATAGTTTTTTATACAATTCCGTATATGTTTTTGGTAGAAATTAAGAGGTTGTGATTGCGAAATGCATTAACAATAGAGCTAAAACAATGGGTTGTCCAGACCTCTGTCGAATTGTGATACAAGTGTCGAGTGATACTGTAGTCCCTAGATGGGGCGAGCGAGCGTCCCTCAACCGTTGACCTGCCGATGCTAGTCGCGCCTCGGAGCACTAACCGACAGTCAATATAAGTAGAAGGCGAAACTAACAGCAGCTTCTAGCACCATTCCTTTTTATCACATTTCAGTTACTGTACCACTCTAAGCCAATCAGCTTACTTAATTTAAATAGACGCTAGGTTAGTCCCAATGTAGAATGCCAATTAGTCACTAGTGCGACTTCGAAACGAGTCTAATCTTAACTTAAGAGAAAGGCCTTAGGCCAGAAGCACCATACTTCAACACAACGACTATGAGACAAATGATCAAGTGTTAACATTTCAACTTAGCACCTACACTAACCGATAACTCAACATTAAATTAACACAATCGGTATTACACGAAAATCAAAACAATCAACATCAATAAATCATATGTAGATAAATATAAAAGTATATCAAATCAGACAATAGAATATACTCTAAGTATAAAAAACAATCTCCGTAAATAGTTTAACTTTAGTCTAGTATAAAATCTTTCGTATGTTCCTTAGGCGCTATCCGTTAATACATCACAAATGCTTAACAATATACAATCCGTCTCGCAAAGGCCTCCTGGAGTAAAAATGCATCTAAACTGAGATTCAGTCATTATTTATATGTCGTTGACTCACGACAGATCACATCCCTTTCAGTCCTCGCATCCCTCTGATGTCGTCCCTCCGTCCAAGGATGATACGTAACCTAACGGCGGCAGCCGCCACTACCCATACTAATGCTCACATAAAGTACACTAAAACATAATTATATTATGGTAATATAAAATTAACATTATATTATTGCTTTTGCCCGTTCCCGTATAGCGATTGGTATAGAAAATTTGCTTACCTACTTATGTATTACATACGATTCGTGTTAAAAACAATAAAATAGTTAACATCGAGAGATAGGTAAGACCCCTCTGGGGAGTCAGACAGTTCGCACTGGGCAAGTGTTTGCACAACCGATTCAATACTAAGAGGAGAGCGGTGTCACTGGCGCGCGTCGTCGTCGTAGCGCGGCCAGTGCGCGCCGAATCAGTCGAACGACGCGGCGTCCAGCTGCGACGCGTTAGAGCGGTGCGTGCGGCGGCTGCGGCGGCGGCGGCGGCTCGAACTTGCGCGTGTCCGGGTTGTACGCCGGGTGCTTGAACTTGCAGTGCGTGCGCAGGTTGTCGGAGCGCGTGTAGGTGGCGCGGCAGAGCGGGCACTCGAACCGCCCCGGGAAGTGCACGTGGTAGTGGTTCCGGATGTGCGTCACCACCTTGCCGCACAGTTTTGCAGCGGTGCAGGTTGAGCGCGCCCGCCACGCGTTCGAACGTCAGCCGCATGTGCCAGCCCTTGGAGCCTGCAATACCATGCGCAGCGCTCATTGCCAGCGGCCTTAGCCCCCACCGACCCCAACTACCAAGCGTACTTTTAATGATGCAATAACAGCGTACACTGCTATATCTATCATGAAAAGCGTCAACAGTTTAGTTATATCTATTGTTATGAACGAATTAATGTTCCCAAAACAATGATTAAAAGTTAACCCATGCAAGAATTTTAAATGAAATTATTTAAATAAATGATGAAGAAATTGGTGTTAGTATAGATAGAAATGCATGAAGATTTTTATAATAAATGTCGTTAATCATTAGGTAGGTACTCATAGCCTTGTTACCAGAGAAATAGGTCTGCTCGGATGATAGATATAAAAAGGAAGAAATGAAAAATATAAGTTCGAAAATATTACAATATATTTAAAATTAATGAAAACACAAAAAATCACAATTCATTAACAATTCACCAAAGCCTATTTAAGTGAAAATTAAAATAGCATCAGTCTTCTGAGTAGGTACAATTTTAACATCGCTATGATCTTAGTCACAATTTGATTACACTTAAAAGTGGCACATAACAAACAACTTAATAATAAATTAAACCTACGATTGGGCAATTTTATCTTATGAAGAATTTCACGTCGCAAACGAATTCACCACGCCAAATGCGTGATAAAACTAATGAGTAAATGCAAGATTAAATAACAAGGTATTCTTCATAGGAATCTCTCCCACAAATAAAAGCAACAAAACCGAAGCGCAAGAAAAATCGAAAATCCTGAATGTTTAATGAAGGCAGCAATTCCCGATTTTGTTTCCGCTTCAAGAGTCTCAAATTTTAATGGACATTAGTTCAAACACACAACACAGCTTTTTCTTATTAATACTATATTAGTAATGAAGTCTCTATAGATTACATTAGTCGGAATGCCTTTGGTGTTTACTCTAGGAACGAAAGATATTCTAACAGCCAAATCACAAGCGTACAGAAACCTCACTTAGAAGGAGAGTCAAAGCCCTCGTTATTGTTACAATTCGGGTTTGCTATATTAGATGCATTGCTGGGCCCTAGCACATTGCGGTGCTTCATTCGCATATGTCGTTTGAGATTGTCCAGCCGGGTGACTACTATGGGACACAAATGGCACTCGTGCCTGTCAGGGTTGTGAGATTTGAGATGCTTTTTCATATTGCAAACGAGCTTTCCGCAATAATTGCATGGCTCTGGAACGTTATGCCGATTATTTTTTGTTGATAATTTACTTAATTTTTTTCGTAAATGACTGGGTGGAAAAGGAAATGCCTCGTTAGGTCTCATATTTTCATCAACGCCATATATTTTACCTGCAAACAGTGTTTTTCAAATGATTTTTAATCCTGTTGAACCGATCAAACATGCCAAATCAATCACACTTTTGCATTAACTACAACCTTTCCCTTTTTGACAAACCTACTAAAATATCGTCGCTTACATGCAGGTTATTGATCAATTTAACTCACAACAATATTCTTGATCACAATATCTTACTTTTAAATCATGTAATTAAATCAAAAATGCCACACAAAGACCGCAGAACCTATGTCCCTCGGGGGCGCCAAATCATGAAACCCTCTAGAAATAATCACACCAATTTCTTCGAAAACAATAACGAAAAGTCTACAGAAATAACAGTAAGTACTATACAGGATAAATGAAAGTAATAAAGTGCGTCTAAACAAAGCCAAAGAATCACAGCGCATGCAAACCCAAACCATATATTAACATGAAGCAGAAAAACAAGCGTCTAGGGGTGTAGAACATTAGAGTTGAATGAAAGTATACCAAAGATAATCGTAAAATGGAAATCCTACGAATAACATTTGCATCGCCCATCAAACCAGATTAGCAATGAACAACCATGTCAAAATTTACAACATTCGGGTCTCAAATACGAAATTTCCATTTCCGCAATATTATAAACTACTATGCAGACGAATATAAACGATCTGAAGACACGAATAATTTTGTCATTAATAAAACTAAGATTTAAAACCTTGGCTTCTATGATGGGTGTATATTTCACCTCGTCTGGCGATTTTCGATATGCATAAATGTGTCTTCAGATCCGTTATGTTTTTCAAAGCTCAACCGTTCGCTAGCAAGGTGTTTTATTTACTCATTTGCATAGTCGCAGGTTATGGTATTTAAAAAATAACATTATTTATCTAAAAATAGCTACCTCAATTAAAAAGATATTTCACATGTTTGAATACCATACAAACATATTGATTTCAAATGATAAGTAGCAATTTATATCTGTTCCTCCCTTAAATCAAAAGTATGGTTCACTTGGATATATAACAAGTTATTTTTTAAATTTATTGTTTCTTTATTTCAACTCTGAACATAACTGACTATGGGAAGGGACTAGATTGGATAATATTCGAAACTTTCTTAATTGATATTCACCAATAGTGATAATCTTCAAAGACAAAACAAAGTCTCCTATCTTTTTCACACCAGTTAAGTTTTGAAGAACATACCATAGAGCTACGAAAGTGACTCACCATCAATAGGATCGGTCTGGTCCGGGTGAGGAGGCATGATCTGCTCATTATCATTGGAATCGTTGGTCATCGGGTGTTGGCTTAGCATGGACGCCATGTCCGTTACGCCGATCCCCTGAAATGTCCGGCCATGGTTGGTGTTAAGAAAAATTTATTTGACATTGTAATTGATTAATGAGGTCTACATAAGAAACTTAGAAGACAACCTAGATATGGTTAGTAATAAAACAATATAACATCGTGCTGCGTCTAATGAATATGTATGTTTAATGATTTTTATCGTCAAAATGCTAAAATATTCGAAGGCTTCCTATCATTATAATAGAGATATATAACACAATCAAATTGCATTAATAGACAGCTATGAATGGAGATTTATAGTAATAAAATATGCAAGATTATTGCTAATTAAAACTCTTAACGGATAACTTTATGGTGATGAATGTTAAGGCCCCAAAATTAGAAACGAGAAACTTGTTTATCTCAATTTCACGTGAATTCGGGTCTCTTATTAATCGGAGGTAGTTTAAAAATAATTTATTCCCTTCATTTTCACATGCGCTACATTAAGCGGAAGGTTTATCAACTTTCTCTCGGGTGCCTTTTCGCAAACAACAAAGCGGCCGTCGGGGCCCTACAAACGCGTCCATCGCGAGATCAATTTATTATTCTAATAGGATTCACCGAGCGTCATAAAATTATACAACAAGCGCTAGCAATTAAAAGATCGAGATTGTAGTAGAGATTCGATACTTAATTGCGTTCATCAACGGGATTGTGCGCGAACGTTATATTTATGTCGATCTCTCTAATGTATCAAGTGCATTAGCTCTTGGGCTGATTAGTACTCAGGATGCTGAAGTAACAGGAATGAGATTAAGTTATATTCATTCGCTTACTTTCCATATAAAGGTTACTATTAATTGTGTGAAACATGAATAGAAGAATTATACGAACACTTGTTTAAATAGCTGATAGTTTTAGATCGTTTTCCTTAATATCTACGCATCGTATCGATTAATTAGGCCTAGAAATCTAGTATTTATGTTATTATTAAAGTATTTATATTGTTTTACGGATCGACATAGTACCGAAAAAAAAAAAAGATTTGAATACATTTGCACGAATGTACACGTATTAAGCAAGCAATACACATTTACTTAGAAAATATTGTACTTACAAAATGCTAATCTGTGCAAATATAGTACAAAAGTTACTTCAATTTTGGACATTAGTTACAAATGGTTTTCCTTTGTAACTAATTATGTTACATTCACTCTACTTTATTTCAAAGCATTCTTTTCAGTCTGGACATTTGAGCGGGCCTTTTCATCAATTCTCGGAGTAAGTAGGTGTAAATAACGTATTGCATTTTTAAATTAGGTCCATTCCGCGTTACATTTTAAATTGCGTCGCTGGCAATCACGTTACCGTATCTCGCGGTAGTACGGTACAGCTAGCAAGAGATTTATTTATACGATCGAGGGCTTCTATACCGTTAAATTATCTCTGTTACAGTTACGTCCATGCTTGTACGGATGGTATGTGATTAGACTCCACATTGCTGAGATTTTTATATGTGTTTACCAATACGGCTATCGGTTGCGTGTGTTATACTAACGGAATTGATGAGTGGGTACCCGTTGCACTAGTAAATGCTAGATTTCATTCCTATGCTCAATCTATTCGTGACAGACCTAGGAATTCGATTTTCACTTCAAAGATTTGGTGTAAATTCTTTGAATATCTTAAGTTAGGACGTAATTCGTTGTACTCATAAGGAAAAAATTAATACAACGAAACATTTAATTCTTCTTTATATGACATCGTTCAGAGGTAAAATATCATTGAAGCAGGTGTTTTTCCTTGAATAATAACAAATGGGTATAGTAAAGGAGTAAGGGTCGCTTTGATAGGACTTTGGGGGCGCATACGTAATTGAGGTATCGATGGGTAACACAGAAGCTTATGTGAGCATATGGGGATACAAGGAAGTAAGTCAGTCAAACTTAAGTTGTCAGGATTGGGAGAAATCATAGTTTAAGCTTATTTCTTTTACTTATCATTTTCGCTTATAATGTTGAACGTGTCAGTAAAGAATCAGCCATATTGAATATACTTCTGATATTATTTATTTTATACTTCAGTTATTACGAATAAAATAACATCACAATGCCCAAATAATCCTATTTTATGTGCGTACTTCGCGATTCAATCTTTAGCCTTGAACAAGACATCGTAAAATCAACCGGCCATTGGTCATAAAAGATCTTTCTAATGAATGTGACACACAACGAAAAAGTTTCGAAATCAACGCAACATTTAGGTGCCAAAACACATTGTTACTTCAGTTTGTTTTAAACGCGCATCGCATTACCAATATTTATTTCGTATGGACCGCCAATTCCATAGGCGACTACATTTGGGCTAGGTCACCCTACATTGGTTTGGCGAAGATAGGCGAAAATACTGTAGGTAAGCAACAAATTATGCATATTATACGGTGCAGAGTAGCCTTGACCCCAGTTTGACGAACACGAGTATATAGGCGTTGTGCCATACAGAAAAATTTACGATCTGTAATAAGTTAATAGTTTCAACAAAGTCAATGCTGGTTGCCTAATATGACAAATGTTAGACGAATAGATCGATTCTAAATTAGATTAACTATATTATACAAAACACAACGTTAAACTCGAGATATAATATACATGTAAACCTCCGCTTAATTAAACACCCCTGCATCGTAAAACATCACAAGCTGCTAGCGACCTACCGTGAGAACACAATGTCCCTGCTACCTCTGTGTAAGAAAGTTACTTGGGGTGAGGTAGCTAAATAAAGAGGGCTCGCTGATTTCGTTCAAGTTCAAAAGCGCATCGCCCGCCTGTACACAAAAGCGTCGGAACAGCTGATAAATCCTACGACTTTAAAATGTATAGTCAGGGGGTATGTTACGCATATCATGATATAATTCTTACTAACGTTTTATAATGGTACTAAGACGTGGACAAAATAAAGACTTAAGATTCATTGAGCTTGTTAAGTTCGTGGCAATCACATATAGACAAGAAGAAACATAGTTAAGGTATAAGAAAACCTTATTATGTGATAGTTGCGACCTTAATACATACAAATTAAAAATGCTTTAGATTAGTCAAAGATTCAGATTTCATAAATCTGAAATATCATATCAATACCTTTCAGGGTAGAGATATCTATAAGTATCTTAGTCACTCTTAACATACAATCGAGGTATTGATATAAGGTGCGAGTTGGTAGCCGATTGCATACAGCAGCAGACGAGGCTTACATAAAAACATAGTGTTGTTCCGAAGCTTGCAGTCGGCTACAAACTAGTACCTATGGAAAGAGGTTCTAATGTCCTCACCTTGTAAATCTATGAACTACATGGCAACAAAAAAAAACAAACGCATTCACGACCATTAACCCTTGCGGGGTAGTCAGAGATTCAGGTTTCCATCTCCGCAATTGCGAAGGTAGTAATTCTATGGACACCTCGAACCCACGTGTAAACCAGATAGTTAGTATTCAATGTGACAGGTGGTCAGCCATGTCGCCATTTACAAGCACTATTACCTGTTTGATGAACAGGCAGGTTTGCTCACGATGTTTTTCCCTCACCCTATAATTCGATGCATTTCGTAAATGTGTTTTTATTACGAAAATGTACATAGAAATTCATTAGACTTCATTTCCAACTACATGGCACTCACCGATAAATGGGTCTGATCATAGTTGGAGTGTTGGTATGGTGACTCGGGCTCCTGTTTGACGTGCGGCGGGGCTAACGGCAGAGGTGCGGGCGGCGCGGGGGACCGGGGGGTGAGGCGCTGCGGCGTGTGCGCCGGCGGCGGGGTCGAAGGCTCCGACCCGGACCCGGTTGAGCCGCTCTTCACTGACTTAAAGTGACTCTGTGGGTACACGAATAAGATGTGACAGCTAGTACACATGTACGTACATAGGTGGTGACTGTGTCGCTACTGAGGGTTTGGAGATTACGGATGTCCATTTTTCCTTATCCTGGAGTTTAATTGACATCCTTACACCCTATCATACATTCTTGGACGATATAAGTTCTTCTATAGTCACTTTTTTCTGAATATCGAATATTCGAAGTGACACGTCTTATTATGTCTATGTAACCGCCCTTCCACATATAATTAAACCACCATAACATGCCTTATTCAATCCAAGGTACTACATCCTTCCGTTTGGAACTTTCCCATTACATACTATCCTGGACTTTATCATTTGTTATCTTCCAGCTTATAAAAATTGACATACGTTTTAGAGGGGTTACAACCCTTCAACCATAGAACAATTCAAATTACTTTAACGGTATTAGTTAGCTGTTACTCATAAAACGCTAAGCGAAACACGGGAAACTTAATGAACTTAAACAGAACTATTACTTAAATAACAATAAATTAACTGCTTCGATTCCAAAGTCGCTTTCACCATTGTGCGGAGAAAATCTATAAGACGGACATCGGTTATCTTAAGTGGTGGGTGTGTGAAAACAAAGAGAGACTAGTGAATCACATAAATATGCATAAAACCAGGCACTGAACAACTTTTATCAAATCCATTAATATAGGCTTTGATCATTCTATAGTATCGTAATCTACGGGCACATCCGAAATGTATAAATAAATTTTATCTATCTGTTTCTTTAATGGACGGATTTAATAGAATAACATAAGATTCGGAAGTTTTATTAAAAAGTTACTTATGCGATATATTGACAACCTCCGTGGCGCGATTGGTTAACCACCTGAACGCTAATCGTGAGGTCCCGAGTTTGATTCCCGGTAGAGACAAAGTTAAGAACTACGCTTTTCTTCTGCTTTCCAGTCTGGTCGTTGATTGTGTATACTATATAAGTATTTATCCTTCTATAATAAGTACATATTTCTTAAATATACGTTGACTAGTACCCTTCATTATTCAATTTATTTATAATATAACAGAATAATTTATTATCTAAGTGAATATGAACTGTGTCATAATTAAATTTAAATTATATGCACGCAATCTCTCTTATCACAACGCACTAACCGTATTAAACTACCTACCTGCATTTGAGCGAGTTGTAGGAAGCGTTTGTATGTACGTACCTTGCGTGCCATTATGTCCTTACCTCATAGTGCCTGTAGCTGAGATCCACATCGTCGCGGGGTGCCGTTGAGTTCTTCCTGCGCCTCTTCTCCGGGGGCGTGGGGAGGGGGGGGTGCGAGGGGCTGCGTGTGCGCCGCGGGGGGCGTCGCGAACTCACCCCTCGACGACAAGTTTTCGGCCGTTATCGACGGCGTCGAACGGTCTTCAGACTGTTGGGAGAAATTGGATGTTGGCGTGAAGATGTAAAGGAGAAATTGGTGTATGGTGGTTAATGATGGAACGTGTACTTTGAATAATTCTTGCTTAAGCAAATAGTTAAAAACAATACATGATTACAGAAAATAGTAAAAAAGTTAATGCAGCAGACCAATTAATATTTTGGTTTCAATCCAATAACAAATGAATGTATGTATGTGAATGTATCACTCAATTTAATCCTTAAATATATTTCTATTGACCATTTTAGTTAGTAACTTTCTTTACTTATTACTTTAGCAAAATACGGTTCAGCTACGTGGCAACATCATATTTTTTGTGAACCTACGTATTATTAATAATACCGAAAGGCAGACAGTCTGTCGAAATTTCAATAGCCAACCGTGAAACGTAAGTACAAAGCCTAGATAATACAGTAACCTAAAAAATGACGTCATCATGTTTCACGAAGGCATTTTCATTACAAGACTAACCTGATTAGTTATCACTTTGTAAACATGTATTTTGATTTACAAGGGACAGACTTAAGCTTAATACATAAGTCTTGAACATTTTGGGTCACAGCAATCATTGAATAAAATATGCAACAACCACCTACTGAGCTGGTAACGTTTGTAGCATTTAAGTTTTTAAATATGACGAATAACGAATAGGTAAATTATCCAAATTTGTAACCGACTTAAGCTATTAATATGGAAATTAAGTGACGATTGAATTTAGGCAACTTAGGTATGCTAAGTTCCAGGTTCAATAAAAATCATGGTCAACAGGTTTCTGAATTGTTAAAAACTAGTCCCACATTAGGAACCCATGTGTGGCAATATGCAAATATAACAGATATGCATATTGTAGATCTTCAATATTAAATTCAAGGTCTCGGAATATTTTTAGAACAAAAAATTAAATAAGTGACGCGTGTTAACACGTCGTAAAACCTATAGTATAATAGTTGGTATGTTTGGTTTTCCATATCTGTGATTGACGTATATTTGATAATGTGAAACTATGGGGTTAAAAAACTCTACTCTAGTCATAAATTGCCTATATGTCAAAAAATAAGTTTCGTTAAAATGAATGTATAGATCTCACCTTAGGATTTAATGTACTATTTTCTGTTAGGCCTCTCACTTGTAAACTTTCAGCTGTCTTCAGGAACATGGGCAGCATATTTTGGCCAACATTGACTTCTCCCTGTATTGAAAAGTTTAAAGAAATTACTAAACTTGTCTTAATTAAAACAAAAAACAAAGAAGTCATTCTAGATGCTTTAAAAGCGGGATTGACACATTTGTAATCCATGCTTTGTAAATGAGTTAGTGTAGAATTTTAGTATTATTTCATTACAACATTATTTTACATTCGTATATCGAAGACTTTTAAGGTGATGACCCTTATTGAATTACCTAGTATTTCTAAAGCTATATTTTATATTATAGGTATATTGCATTATTTCATGGTTGTCCTAAAACACTAATCAATAATTAAACTTACAACTCACGTACCTTATACATAAAATCGAGTAGCGATTTGATTTCCGAAAACCGCACATCTTTAAGGAATATGATCGGGTGCGGATGGGTATTTTGGCAAGAAAATACTTTCAAAGTACGGCGAACACGCTGATAGTATTGTCTGATGTGCTCGAAACAAAATATTGTTACCATTGAACGAGCCCACTTTCTCACAGAAAACGTAAACGATTACTCTGAGAGCGTAGTTATGTGTACGGTATATTTCAGACAATAACTTCCTTTATATTCCATTAGCATATACAGAACCTGTTGCGGGATATATGCTGTTTGGATGAAAATACAGCTTAGTATTTATATATTCATTATAAATTGCTAACTTTATGCTCTATTCGATATATTTATACGTCACTGATCTATGTTGCAGTTTTGGAAAATTTAGTAGCACATTAATGATGAGGATCTGTAATTTGACTAGATATATGCTAATGACAACTAAATAGCTTAAGAAATATAATTAATTAATAATATACGTTTCAAAGAAAGAGGCATTTTATTATATGATAAGAACTTTAACAATTTATAGTTAGTCAGTAGTGGTAGTCAGCATAATTACTGAGCATTTACAGACATCCTTTACAATTCCTTTTGTGATGTGTATGTGTATCAAATGAGCTGTAAGCACTCGTTTTTACACAAAAAGGTGTTATTGAATAAAGTGTGGGAAAAGATAATGTTTAAGAGTATCAGTGGAAGTTTTTTAAACTTTGCCTTCATTGTGTTTCAGTAGTATAAATTTGTAAAGTGCTTTAAGTAAGCATGATATCATAGTTAAGCTTGTTAACACATTTTAGATCAGTTATTGTATGAGTACATTCGTGTGCATTTTAATAATAATTCTTAATTAATAGACTTAACTATATTTAACTATATTACGTGTATCAATATTCAACAGCACATACAAAATTATAATAGAAGTTCTGCACAAATAATAACTCAGTGTTACTTATCTAAATCTCTAAAAGCTTCAGTGATATTATTCAGAACTATCAAATTAAAAATAAAATACAATAAACGTAAGTCTAGTACTTATTTCTTTGTGGTCCTAATTTAATCCTTAGGTTTATTTGCTGGAAATTCCTACATTAAACGGCAAAGCATTTTATTCAGCAGGTTGTAGGAAATACTTGGTCCCATCATTTATGGAGCTTAAAAAAACACCTTCGAAAGAGTTCATAACGCAATAAGCTATATATTAAACTAAAATATTGAGCGCAAGTTACGGGAAAATTGTAACCCTGAATGTGTGATAATGCCATAGGCAAATTTTTCATCTCGTCAGCTCGGTTTCTTCAACAAGACTTCCTTCACCAGTGTGATCAGATGACTGGTCCAGGTATCACGCACAACATTAAAATGATTAACAATCAGCAAGTATTTGAACCTAATTACAGTCTAGGTATTCGATGATGTAACTTGAACTATGGTCAAAATTAAATTCGTATTCTGATATAGGTTTATCTTATTACGAATGCCTATTAATATTCTAAGGTCATCAACTTAAGGTTTTTCGCTCAGCGTTATATTCGTTATATTTATGATGCGTATATTACACACCATGTTGAGTATAAAAGATTTAAGCATTAGATAGCCTTCGCGACCTTTACGACTAGTCAGTAAATTTTGATGACGATGTGCGTCCGTTCTACATCTACATATTATATACAACATAAGAGAAGCAAGTTTTGTTTAGGAAACGATTGTGATTTCAACAATTCTATTTATAATAACACTAGGTTTGAGGACAACAAAGTAATTGAAATAACGCGCATTGCCTAAAAAATACCTATGTCTAGGAATAGAAAGCGCACTTTATTTTTGTGTTTCTGCCTACTCAGACTATTCACATTTTGACCTACATAACAAATGATAGATCTTGAATCAAATTAGCATACACTTGTAAGTTCGACTCATTTAAATAACAAGTTCCCTTTAATGCACCTAACTCTTGACAACTAAAAAAATATTTCATAACTATAAATTATACTTTGATAACAAATCAAAATATATGACCATAATATTAATCTTTCAATATATATTATTTATGGCCTTTTATGCTGGCTATTTGGTGAACTCATCAAGAAATAAAGATACAAATTTGTACCCACATTTGTTTTATGAATTGACACGAGCAACAAAGTGGGATTCAGTACCAAAAATAAAAAACAGGCATTCTGCAAAAAAAAAAACGTTACTTGACAATGTTCGTTTTCTACATGTTAATGTGTGATAGAATTTGACAACCAATTGAGACAAGTACATGCTAAGCTTAATCAGTGAAAACCCGAGCGAGACTCAAGTCTAGATGCACTCGATAACCTAGATAACGGCATGACTGATGATCTTATTAAGTATGTTCGACGAGGATGTCTGAGACAATAGGCTGACATGTAGCTCTCTAAAAACTCAAGCACGCTGGGTTTAGAAAATAGCCAATAAGAGTGATTGAGCATTTTTCCCCCTTCATCTTTTAGAATGTATATTTAGTACAAAGAGGCTTGTATAATTTTAAAATATTCTGCATGAGCTAAGTAAAAAATTTGTTCGCATGCGCAAGAGTTGAATTTGCAACAGTGTTCAAATTCCCGACTCAAGTTCCCTAAGTACGGACGATCAAGCGCTCACGTTAAGCCGCGATGGTGCTTAAAATAAATCGACCATAGCAATTTTTTTCCTCAGACTAATCCCACAGACTGTAATTACCGAAACTGCGTTAAGCATTAGACTGTCTGGTGGATTCGTTCATAACCATAAATAGTTTATGTTAATTGACGCCCTTTTTGCTGATCGGCCGACGCACGTACCGTTATATACCTACGGCCATAACGATGTTAATGTCTCGGCCACAGACGGCCGACTAGACAAGTGTCTCGTTTCGGATGGAATTATTTAAAAGAACAATAACTAGTTTTCACAAGCAGACGTCTACCTTTCGGCCTAGAGAATAACAGCAGCTAATATACATTAGAATTGCGTCTCACCAATAGCAGACTTTTCACAACCTTTATTTAGTGTTACTTCCTGGTTTGACGTGGCTCTTATGCCCAAATAAGAACGTACTAATTGCATCTGCATTCCGAGTGTGTATGATAATACGTAATTAAATTATCAATCACACATACGTATACGTGCAAATGATTGACTAAGTAGGACCTAGGAATAGTTAACTATTAATAAAACGAATAGGTACTTATTTAACTAATGAAAGTAACGGTACAAAATTAAGTAAGCAATGATTATCATGAACATTTATGAGCTTGGAAGTACTCGTTAGTGTTTCCTTGGGTCAAGCATTAGAATTATAATGGAAATAATAAACGCTTTTGTGTTTGTCTGTACATCAAGATGTATATTTGAGAACCGTTGTCTTTATTGCCCTTTCACAAATTGTGCTGTTGGCAAAATTGAGAAAGTATAGTTAAACAAGTAGCACTTAGTAAGGTAAAATCCTAGATAAGATACTGGAATTTCTTGCTCTCAAAAATACCCGAGTGTTTGTGTTATCTCCGTCCGGTTTGTTTGATGCTCTTGTTAGGCGTGGTACGGATGGGCTAAGTATACCCAATAGTCTAGCAATTAATTTAATAGACACAATGATACAGTCCTCAAATAGCTGTTTGACACGATGTCGCTTATGAGTTTTATAAAAGTTTTGTCATTTGTAAAACTTTTACAAACTTTAATATATTGATCAAATACGAAAAAATACCGAGAGCTACGCACCGTGTCGGTAATTTACCATAAACTGGTATAAAATTAATAAATTACTGTCTACTTTATACCTCACAAGCACACACGCTTGTAGTGCTGTTGACTCTTAAGGGATATAATGGGTCGTGAATACGCTTACGAAAAATATGATATCTCTAAGACCCGTTAATTTTATCTGTATTTCCTTTTACATTTTAACATAATACGAAACATTGACGATTTGACTGCTTTGGTAATCTCCGCGAGAAAGCACGTATGACATATCAATGATTATGGACTATTTACTTATTCATATTGAATATATGAAGGCAAAAATTGTTCACAAGATAATGCTCCTAACTTCATATCGCAAAAAATGCCGAGGTCAATAGCATCTCGGCAGCCGAAAGGAAACCTAGACTTGCATGGGTCGGCCGCACTAACGACTGCTTAGGTCACTAATATTTGGGCAAAATCTAGTGATTTAGAACAAAATATGATTGGCTCTACATACTTTATATTGTTAAGTTCATTGTCCTGTTGAATGACTCAAACATAACATAAATGAAGTAAAACGAAAGTCTAATCTTAGGTTACAATAATTTTGGTATTATAAGTATTTTGTATACGTTATCAAGCATAAACTCTTAAATTTTTATACCAAAAAATATACCTCACTTATAATAGCAAACATATAATAAAATGTAACCATGAATGCGAGAATAATTAAAAGTATACGTCTACTATCCCTTACCAAAATTCTCTAACAAAATCTATCACATTTTTAAGCACTGCATGTTTGAGCACTAAAATGTGTCTAGGCTATTTTTATCAGCTAATAAAAAATCAAGGGCATTCAGTAGTCTAAATTTATCATAGTTCATGCATGCATCTGAAAAGTACTTTTTACCTAGAAAAGTATCTCTATAGAGTTTTAAAGAATTTTAATATGTATTATTACAATTTTTTGTGATTATTATTTTGTACAGATAATATGTACGTTGAAGACTTATAGATACACATAATGTTCTTATTTCTAATACTAAATAATAAGACTAATAGAAAATAGGTAAGAGTGATAAGGATTTTTTAGTTGCATGGAATTGTGTGTGATTTTTAATTATATAATATTTACATACAATTCATAAGCTTCGAGAAGCCATATATATTATTCTAAGATAGATTTTAATATGAATACAGAATTTTATCTATATTTATAATATTATTGTCTATTAGTACTGTATTAAAAACATATTGATGATAAAGGATTTAAAAAAGTGGGTATCATAAATGTAGACTTGGATATAAAATAGTAACTTCATCATATTTGTATTATTGAATGATTTGTGAACTAACAGGTTGAAAAGGATTTAAGAATTCAATTCAGGGTTCTACCAGAAAAAATAATAATCTTATCATCATTGAAGGACCGCAAGTTTAAAACTGGGTTTTTTAACTATTATAGGACTTAATAGATATAATTACTTAATGCTCACAAATGTTTCAAGAAATATGGATACAAAATATTGCTGTACCTATTAGTTTCAAGAAGGGAGGAAAATTGAATGATTTTTATTACTAATGTTGTACTTTTGACATTGTCACAAAAGGACTTTTCAAATGTTAAAGTTGATAGTATGTATTTTACCAATAATTTACAGTGCACTTGTTCAAACATGGAAATGTTTCACTTTTTGTTAAAGGAATTACCAATACAGTGATATTTACCTACTAATTTATGTAAGACAGATTTAATATTCTTCCACATAAGATGGGGTAGTCGGAAAGAAACTAGAGTAATTATTTTAGTTACTACATGGGTATTCATTTCATAGAATATATGGAGAAATGAAGAGAAAATATAACAAAGATAATGGATGTGAGTGAGGCGAGACAGATTTGTCTTCAAGGTATTGTTCAATAGTCTCTATCCCATTGAGTTGCATCATGAATAAATATATATTAGTGCCACTTTTCAATAGATAGTCAATCAGTCAGTCACAATGGAACTAATTGGGGAAAAACAGTCTCATTACTGACAGACAGCACCTTATTTAAAGGGCCTTCTTTTATAATGGGCAGATAAGTACCGTCACTTCTTTTAGCCGATTGACATTGATATCAAAATTAAATTACAAGAATTAAAGCGCCCAAGGGTTTTCAAGAAATAAATTGCTATATCGGTAAAGAAAATTCAAGGCGGGAAATGATATAATTAAAGGATTTGTCAGATTGTCAATTTATTTAATCACCATGTACACCTTTGGAGTAGAACAGTTTAAAGTAAATTGTGGATAGAAAATGATACTCTCAAATAATTGTGATATTTCATCTGTAGTTGAGGACAAACTAAATAAACTTTTACTAAATATTAGCCAGGGCGACTAAATAATAACCCAAATTTACTTTTTCTGTGGGCTCTTAGGATATGCCAGGAAAAGGTAAGGTTTTATTTTACGGCAAAAAATTTTTCTTGTCTAAATTAAAATCATGGTAGGTATAAATGATATGAGATTATTAAATAATTGTAACAACAAATAGGAAATAACTAAGGTAGCAACTACGGTGATGAGCTCGCAACCTATCGCCAATCTTCTATGTTAATGCACAATCAAAATAGTTTTGTTAAGAGTGTTTGAGGAGCAATGTTTTCTCTTTTGCTGAGTCTTTATGATAACCTATCTGCTCATCTCATAATAAATTGCTAATTAGGTAGGGCAGTGTTAAAATTGGTTGAAATATAAATCCTTTATATAGAAAAAGAGTGCTTAAAAATTAATTAAATTTTAAGCATTACTATACATTAACTAAAAGTCACATAAAAAATAATTCTCGAATAATATAAAAGCACTCACCTTCACCATCTCTCCATCGCAAGCCAGTGTCACATCGCAGAGCGCTTCTCTCTGCAGCAGATTGGCAAGCACATCAGTGAGGTTGTTTGGATGGTTATTCCAGCGCAAGCAGAATTGCTGGTCCATTGTTGGTGCTAATGTCAGTGAGCGTGCTGCAAATATGGCACAATGTTAATTAAATTCTGGTAATATGAATACTTCACAATTATAACTAGAGCAGTACATCTTAATGGGATCACTCAATGCTAACGAATGTTTAATTGCCGAATTGAGCGCGCAGGTTATCAGGTTTACTTAAGAGATATCGTGTGCAGAAAAATTGGCGAGTGTAGGGCCTAGATAGGAGAGATAAGTGACATCAGCGGCGGCTAAATTAATGGGGGCCGCGAGCTTACTGTATAGTTGCATTGACAGTTAGGCCGACACATGACTACTTGTTGCACGGTGCAAACACGAGCCATACATTATGTAATGGGGCTCCAGCATCAGACGCCGAGGGCACCGACCTTAGGGACGCGGAAGCCTCTAGCCTACTCTATCAAACGAGTTTAAAAAGTAGTACCGCTGCCCAAAAAAATTGCAACATGCTAGCACCGTTATTTTCGCCAGCCTGGACGGTCCACTTACTAACTTAAAATTCTAGATTTAGGGCTTCTCACTAAACTACTCAATTCGCCACTATCACAGGTCATGACGCGCGCCTAGAAATAGGCTATCGGAAGATATGCGAGATTTCTAAACGCGTAGTTGTGACAACTAGAGCTATTCAGAGCGCCATTTGCCGATCCCATGGTTCGAAACTTCTGATTTTAACACATATTATCACTAATATATTTGCAATAACACTATATAATCACTTTCACAAACATGAAGATCATATTTTTACACAAATACAGCGATTAATTCCTAACTCACCATTTGCGAATTCTTGGCCATCACAAACGCCAACCGACCCCTACCTTGCACTGTCTTTTTGACCACACACACACACGTACATTACACGATTCTCGATTTCCGCAATACACGGCCTTCGGCTATCTTTTCGTACCTATTGGCGCTATTTGCACGCGAACTTCATGCGTTACAATTAGCGCGAATTTCAAATTTTGCAATGCTCTCGAGTAGAATTTGATCGCTTTTGAAAAAGTATTCACATCAAATTGTTGTATTTTGTGAATAACTTAGTGTATTATTTTTAAAATAACCGTCAACAGTAATTGAATTACGTTTGAAAGCAGTTTTATACGTTATTTTAGTATCGACATGCCAAGTAAGCTAACCTTACTTGGCATAGTTTGTTGAGTTATTTCTGAGGGAAAGTAAGTAAGACGTGGATAACAAAAATATTTTTGTATTTTCTTTTAACTTTATTAGGGTAACTACTACACATTACTGCAATAAAAGAGTTTTTCATTCATAAATTAAAATAAACAAAATATGGCCTTGACGTGCTGTTAAGTTGGCTATGCGCTATTTTTTAAAGCAAATGTCAAAACAAACTGATACATACAGCGCCATCTACAAAGTTTATAAGAAAGCTATCATTAATGTAGTTCGAAACTATACAATAAGATGACGCTTTTGCAAATTTATATAAGTCGTGTCGTGCAAGTTTTTATTTCATTTGTTAAAGTTATCTCGTGATTTTTTCTGTCTATTATATTTAAGTATCGAGTAAAATGAACTTTATTTGGCTAGTGTTATATTTTTGGTAGTAAATAATTTTAAAAACTAAGCCCAAGAACGTAGGAGTTAAAGTTGGATTCATTCAACAGATGACACTAGAAACATCCATAGTAATTATGAATTTGTGAATATTGAAATTTGTGTTTTTTGAACGGGTTCAATTGCGCTAACCTAATTATTATTTCTAGTAAATAATTAAGTACGCAATTTATTTATATATTTAAGCGGCTGTAGCAAATTAGGTCAAATTCATGGTGGTCAGACCTTTGATTTCTTATAAGAGACGTCCTAGGTTCGCTTCCTGGCGCCGGCATGTACAAAAAAATGAAATTTAATTTTTTTTATTCGCGTACATAATTTACAGTGGCTAACAGTAATACTACTATAATAATACTACTATATATACCTATATAATACTACTTCATCCGTGCCAATAGTTCATTACCAATCACGTTGGGTGTAGTCTATCAAATGAAACGCAGGCTTCAAGCGACTCATACCTAACATGCTTTCGAAATTTTGGAGATGGGCACTCAACCATCTGACTATCCTGCCACAAAAAAGCCGCTATAAAAGCAAACGATTCACGTTACTGAAACTGCTCTACAATCCGTCATAATGTAATAAAACGTAGATCATGGTCTCACTCTAAGAGACCCTGCCGACAACAAAGCTAATTGAATTTGTGTTTATCTCATACGACGAGAAGAAATATAAAAAGCCGATTTTGTTCCTAAAATTCGGAAGACGATTGAAAGGGTAGTTAGGTACAGTATTTGTGTTTCAATTATAGAAATACAAACAGAAAGTTCACAAACATTATCCATTGCATGGTAGTCAAGACAAATTGGCAAAGTTAATTATGATCGCTTTCGATCAATTTTTTTCTAGAAAATCAGCAACCAATTTGAACCTATGGATCATACCAGTATGCAACAAATTTTTTTAGAAATCTGCATTTGTATCAGTAAGAAACTATGATGTCCAAGCTAGACAGACTCGTAGATCGCAGGGGCTAAAACGCAGTTCTACGAAACCCTAGAAAGATCTTGATGGAATCGTCTAGCAATGCGTAAGCGAGAGCTTGCATAGGAACGGTGTCATCTGTAAACCCGACACTCGCAACCTACATAAGAGTATGTAGATTACGAGATAGTCATCGCTTTCCACTTTACCCTGATTGATATCGGAACTAGATCTATCTATTTCAAAGGTGTTTTGTTATTCGAATTCCTGCATCGATACGAAGGTGCCGACGAATCGATTGAATCACTTAGGAATTCGATTGTTTTAGAAGGACATTTAACGAACGCACTTGGGAAGAGAGTTCCTATGATCTGTTCATTACGTTGATGGAATCCGAGAGGGCCGGCTGTGTCAATCGGTAATGTAATGCAGTGCAAATGAGTCAATCTCCACGGGCCGGCTAACACAGAACTATTAGGGAAATCGTTCCTCATTCGATTCCCTTTCGAATGGGTTGTATCGCCCAAAGTGCCTGGCTGAGATCTGCCTTCGGTCATGGGTTGTATCTATTTAATACGAATAATAAAATATTAATAAAATTTTAGAGAGGAATTTATATTGATATTTATTTTTATCACATCTGTGATTCTTAAGTGTAATAAATATATATAGGACTGTGAGTATGTTTGTTTGGGCATGATAATAATATTTACTATTATAATATAATATGACGAAAGAAGACGTTACATTGTTAAATGTACACATACATTGTTAAATATGTCCTATTTCGCAAAAGTTTGGGACATTTACAACACGCCATTTTAAAGCGCTCTTGCTTTCCTATGTTCTAATACAACGCGACGCATGTAATTTTATTTCTCAACACCTGCTGTATTTATACACGAGTACACGAGGAAGTAATATGTATATCCAACACAGGCGCAGCAAACCTAGGAAGCATGTTGATGAAATCGATGCGAGTAGGTAATGCATTTGCCCCGACGAGAACAGACATTCAAATGAGTTTTTCACCTGGCAGAACTCTTTTATCACCGCGCAGATAGCTTCTAATGATGTTCGCAATTCTCAGCCTCAGTTTTCCAATCTAAACAATAGAAATTCAGCGGGTGCACTACCCACGGGAGGCAGGTCTATCTCTATGTAAATTACCCAGCAAATAACTGTGACGACTCCACGTTGCGGACGTGATAATTGTGTCGAAATGTCGCCAGGTGACTGAACGCGCACTTTTCATTACCGGTCGGTTATTCAGCTCATTTGTTTGTACGTGGCATGATTGATACGCTACTGCAGGTTTATGCGTTTTACGCGATTTCTAATTCAAACAAGATTGCATCTTGTTTCAATATTGATTATTTTTAAGTTAATCTTTTACCCAGGGTGTGAAGTTCAAAGAAAAAGCGTTTCGGATCTATTGAAAAAAACATATTCTAAAGAGACATGTGAAATCAATGGAAATTGAAGTATCTATAAGTATTTGAAAGGAATTAAGTAAACCTGATCCCGAACTTCATTTGTAATTCATATCAATTTCTGTTAAATTGATCACATAAAGCATGTATAATACACAACACACAACAGCTTACGTATTACAAGGCAAATTAGCATTATTGATATGAAACTTACCATTAACAAAATGCAGGAAAAATTCGCAGAGCGCAATAGCAATATTCGCAAAGCAATACATGATTCCTTGGTAGCACTTCATCTCCGTTAGTTGCTTGATTCTTCTTGACACGAATACTTGGTAAATATTAATATCTTAGACTAAAAAAAACATCAGAGGGAAATAAAAAACAAAAGTAACACAAACAATAGACTCTAAAACAGGATTGAGTGAGCATCATTTGTAAGTACTCAATATAAGTTTAAAATTAATTCAATATTAATTCGCTCTTCAGAATGTCTCTCTTTTTCAAGAATGATTGTTATATAAGGACATAAAAAATTATGAAAACATGTAGGTGAAAGGGTCAAACATGTAAGTGTATTTTAAAATTGGGACTAGGTATTTATATGCAACGGAGAGTGCGAGGAAGATATTGCACATAAGTGAGAATTGAGTACGGAGCAATGAGCATGAAAGAAGAATCAATGCATCCCAGGTGCAGTCATTAAGAAGCGTGTTTTGTTTTTGGGTGGATGGTTTTGTTGTCTCGTTATGCTATGGAATGACAACACAAGGAAAGGACCATTAAGGGTGGGCATGGGTGTAACGTAGAGAAGTCAAGGTTCTTATACATGCATTCAGCATGCATACAACTAGTGTTGATACTCATTATCCTCGGCTTCTAAAGTACGCAGGAAGCTGAAATAACTTAATTTTTTTCTGTACTATAACATAGTTAAGTGAGATGAAATAAAATGAAAATAATTTTGGTAGGTCATATTTTTAATAATATCATAAGGCATATGAATGTTCGCTTTGCTTTCTTAACATATTCGCTTGCACTTCCTGTAAATGAAAAGAATATTAGTATTAGTATACAATTATAATTCATTCAAAGTTTAATCCTTTATGTTTTTTGTATCATGTGGCGCCCTAAAGGTCAGTAGGTACTGTGGCGACCCCTAGGGCGCCTCATATTGTAATGATTGACAATGGCTTCCGACTATTCGAAAATTTAATAACTACCAGGTAAAATAAATAGTCAAAATATGAACATAGAATGTGAATATCATCGTTTATTATTTGAAAATGTTCTTGTAAATTTTTAATTACGTAAGTAGTTTGAATTGTTAAAATAATAGTTTTCGTTTATTTATTGATTTCATTTAAACTAAGGTAAGAAAATACTGCCTAGCTTATTATTGATATTATTCTAAATTCTTTCCTGAATTATAGAACACTCTTACAACTGCCAGTCACAACTCGCGCGCGCATTGTCCGTCAGTCAGTTAAAGTTTCCCCCGGGCTCGGACATCCAAAATTACACATTGTTTGTTAGTTAACTTTGTTTTCAGGTAATCGAGTTACGGTTACAAAATAACCGCACCGGACGAGAGAACAAATAAATAGGAGCTCGCATTATAAAGTTACGAACCTGCTCTCGACTCACTTTGGATATGAAACGCCTAACTTCATTAAAACGAAAACAAAAAAGTATAATATCCGAAAAGTATCAGTAACGTAATAAATCGTTAGCTAAAAAAAAGTTTTATTAATAAACCGTGTATTAAAAAAGAGCTTTGCCACAAAGATAAATTATTACAGTTTTAATGATACACTGTTAAACATTTTTGTACAATCCTTTTAGGGGTGGCAGAATCATCACCGCGGAAAATGTTATTCAACTAATCGCTATGATTTCCTGATATTAATCAACCGAAGTGTTGGAAGTTTGTTACCATTTATGATTTTACATTTAACCAATAGCTTTTCCCCATCTGGGAATAGCAGGGCCGCAGTGGTCTATGAAATGCATTCA